>QRFJ01004650.1:61061-422634 GCA_006176705.1 Cocos nucifera
AGGTGGATATGTCTACTTCATCACTTTCATAGATGATCTATCCAGATTTGGATATGTCTATCTGATGAAACAGAAGTTGGATTCATTTAAAATATTCAAACGATTTTGAAGTGAAGTAGAAAAAATAAATTGGAAAGAGTGTTAAAACTCTTCGATCTAATCGAGAAGGAAAATATCTTTTTGATGAGTTTCTCACATATCTAGAAGAGAATGAAATTTTCTCCTAATGGACTCCTTCAGAAATAATACAGCATAATGGTATATCTGAAAGGAGGAATCAAACTCTGTTAGATAAGATCCAATCCATGATGGATTTTGCCAGCTTGCCGATATTCCTCTGGGGGCACTCGAATCGGCTTGCTATCTTTTAAATAAGGTTCTAAGTAAATCTATGGTTAAAACTCTATATGAGATGCGGACAGAACGTAAGCCAGCACTTTCGCACCTCAGGGCTGGGGGTGCCCGGCTTATGTCAAACGGATAATTACAGATAAACTTGAACCTAGATCTGACACATGCGCATTTATAGAATACCCAAAAGAGACTAAAGGACACTATTTCTACCATGCTGATGAACAAAAGATGTTCGTCAGCCTTAAGGCAATCTTTTTGGAAAAGAAGTTTCTTAGTGAAGAAACTTGTTGGGGGATAAACCTTGCTCCTATCGAAGTTTGGTTCGATGCTCAACTTAACACAACTGGTAGCCATGGAAGAGCTTCAGTTGACGGGTCTTAGCCGAACCCCTTCAGCCGACCAAACTCTCCAACGGCCAAGCTCTTTCGGATCCTCAGCGGTCGAGCTTAGCCGAATCCCTTTGGCCAAACTCCTCAGCGGCCGAGCTCCTTCGGACTCTCAATGGTCAGATCTTAGCCAAACTCCTTCAACTGACCGAACTCTTCAGCAGCAGACCCTTAGTCGGACTTTTGCGAGAGTCGAAGTTCCTCCGTGCTCCTCCAGTCAGACGCCTACGGGAGCCGAACTCCCTCTAAGCCTTCCCTTTGGCCGAGCTTCTCAATAGCCGAACTCCTTTCGGGCTCCTTCAGCTATTGTTCCTCTCGGGTGGCCCTCTCCAACCATATTCCATTCGGAAGCTCAAACTCCTCCAAAATGGCTACACGTCAAAGCTCTTCAATCCTTCATTCAGCTTCGAGCGGCTCAGTATCAAGACAGCTACAGCCATCACCATCAGTCCACTACAGGCGACAGTGATCCACTACTAGACGGTGATGGCTGTCACCATCAATCTATTACAGGCGGCACTTTTTCCCTGAACTGACTCTGCCAAACCTCGAGCGACCTACCACCACGTGGCTACAGCTGTCACCATCAAGCTCTGCCTACAAAAAGGACCCTCTAGATACGCTAACTCGAATATCTAAGCTCTAAGATCTCCTCTCCTTCTCTAAGCTCGGCAGAACTCATTCCCGAGCACTCCATTCCTATTGGCCAGAGCTAACTTGATCGTCGGAGGGTCCTATCGGAGCCATCCCCTATCGGCTCCGAACGAAACTTTATTTTGCAGATCTTCAATGGCGATCTCGTCCACCTCCACTCCAGTCGGATCCGACGACGATCAGTTTCTGCATCAACAAAACTGTTGCCTCTAAGGTTGAACTTGATGAAGTTCAACAGGTATAAAGTCCAACACAAAATGCTGAAGCTAAGTCGAATTTGATCAAATCAGATCTGAAGCCTAGTGAAACCACACCATTAAAATAATTCGATAGAGTATCGCACCATCCGGATAGATACCATGGGTTCTTTGTTCAGGATGATGATCCCATCGAACTTGATGAGAACGATGAGGATCCGATCACCTATATGGATTCAATGCAGAGATCTAATTTCAAGAAATGGCTTGAGGCCATGAAATCCGAAATGGAGTCCATGATGGTCAAAAATGTGTGGACATTAGTTGACCCATCTGAAGGAGTTAAACCCATTGGGTGTAAATAGGTCTTCAAAAGGAAGAGGAGCATAGATAGAAAGGTGGAGATCTATAAAGCCCATCTGATTGCCAAGGGTATCATCAACATTATGGTATTGACTATGATGAGACGTTCTTTCCTATGGCAATGCTCAAATCTATTTGGATAATGCTTGCGTTAGCTGCCCATCTGGATTATGAGATCTGGCAGATGAATGTGAAGATAGCTTTTCTAAATGAAAAGCTGACCAAAGAGGTATATATGATACAACCTGAGGGTTTCACATCCATAGATGAGTCCAAGGTGTGCAAGTTTTAGAGATCCATTTATGAATTGAAGCAAGCATCTCGGAGTTGGAACATGCATTTTGATAAGGTGATCAAAATATATGACTTCTTTAAGAATGGAGAAGAGTCTTACATTTACAAATGGACAAATGGTCCAGCAGTGGTATTCCTTATTTTGTATGTAGATGACATTCTCTTAATCAAAAATGACATCCCCACACTATAGAAAAGAAAAGTCTAATTGTCGTCATAGTTCTCCATGAAGAATTTGGATGAAGCATCCTACATCCTAGGGATGATGATCTATAGGAATAGATCTAAAAGGATACTTGGTATATCCCAGTCCACGTACATAGAAACTATGTTGAAGGGATTCAGCATGGAGAATTCCAAAAAAGACTATCTTCCAATAGACTAAAGAATTTCTCTCTCTAAAAAAGATTATTCGATAACTCCTGAAGAGAGAGAGCGTATGAGTAAAATTTTATATGCTTCGATAGTGGGATCTATTATATATGCAATGATATGTACGAGATCAAACATGACATACTCACTATGAGTAGCGAGTAGATACCAGTCTAACCCTGGAGAAAATTACTAGAAGATGGTTAAAACCATCTTTAAGTATTTAAAAAATACTAAGGACCAATGGTTGGTTTATGGTGAGTCAGATCTAAAACTTATGGAGTTTACAGACTCCAGCTTTCAATCTGACCATGATGATAATAAAAGTGTGTCGGGGTATATCTTTACTCTAAATGGTGGAGCCATCTGCTAGAAAAATTCTAAACAGCATATAGTGGCTAAGTCTGTTTGCAAAGCAGAGATATGGCAGCATCAGATGCAGCAAAAAAAGCTGTGTGACTGAGAAAGTTTATCATTGAGCTTGGAGTAGCATCCTCCATTGATGATCCAGTCCTACTCTACTATGACAGCACTGGCGCCATAGCTTAAGCAAAAGAACTGAAGACACACCAGCGGACAAAGCACATTCTGCACCACTTCTATTTGATCTATGAGATTATGGATCATGATGATGTCGACCTTTAGAAGATCGACAAAAAGGAGAACCTAGCCGACCCCTTTACTAAAGCCCTGGCAATCAAAGAATTCAACAACCATAAGTCGAAGATGGGTATTAGATACTGTACCGAGTGGCTTTAGGATAAGTAAAAGTTGTTGGAAATTATGTTCCAAAGCAAATCTTCAGCCTGTTGATGGTTGAGATATTATAATTAATTCATTAATTAATAAAAAATTTTTTGGCATCTTTTTCATCATAAGTTTACATCTTCTAATGAACTCCACTATTGTGATGAAGTCCTTGTTAGATATATGTGCCCTAGAAGCCAGAATTGGCTGACACTTGTAATACACTTCTAGGGGCAAAATTATAATTTTGATTATAATCAATAAAATAGGTTATTTTCTATCACATATGTGTATTTAGTGTCTGTGATACATCCTTTGAGTTAATGGTAATGATAATTCATATTTTCAAGAGTTGAAAATTTAAGACATGAATAATCATTATTAACTCATAAACAGCTCCCGATCATAGGATCATCACGAGGATGGTGATTGATCCGGAAGGTTGGTGTACGATCGCTTCTCTTTAGTAGATGAGTCTTGAGTCTACGGTGTGGAGACATCAGAGCGAAAGTATAGGTACTCGTTAGAGAACGAGGGCACTGAGCGTGACCACCTCGAGTAGTCATTAGGGAAGTCTACCTTCTCGTCAATGACTGACTCGATGCTGCAGTAGTGTGTGTCTGGTTCTTTGACCTGAGATGCATCGGCAGTTCACCTTGAGGGTGTTATAGTTTGACTACACCATTACTCGGTCTCCTAGCCATATGGAACCCTGAGGTGTATGTTGGCTATAGCATGTTCATTGTAGGAACTGGATTGCATCAAGATGGGATCTATCTACCTCGGTGGTAGAGGAGCAGCCCTATGATGATCATGAGAATCAAGTCCAGAAATGCCCATGGCCATGGCAGAGTGAAATAATAGAAAGAGTTTCTATTTAGATTTTCACATTGGACTCGAATCGAATGATTACATCATATGACAGAGACTAGGGTTTGACGAGTTCACCTTAACCCTAATCTGATCGGGGCTCAAGATAGAAGAACTTAATCACACAGGTAGCTGCACCAAGAGGTTCGCATTCAGCTCTGATGGGTTGCCACCATATACTGCTAGGTGTCACTGGTGGATTTTGGGAGCAATTAGAATGATTTAGATGATCGATCATTCTAGCTGTTCGAATCAGAAGAGTTCTGATCCATCGAAAGGAGTTTCGATGATGTCGATGATAGAGATCATGACATATCCCATTACCATACAGAACTGAACCTAACTGGGTCACACAAACAAGGGTTTGAATCTGGTGATCATCAATTGAACTGATCTAGTTCAATTGATCTGAATGAGATTCAATTAGGTTCAAGGAAATCGTGCTAGCACTCGATTGAACCTAACGTTCTTCTTTTACTATCATAAATAAGTTGTCCTGACTGAGCCAAAGGAGTTTGTGCTCAATCAGAGGCCTTCATATGGTCTGACTGGAGGTTGTCCAAGTCAGAAATAGGTTGTCTTATTTTGTAAGACATTACCTGCCATTTTTGGTCACCTGCCATTTCTTGTTCTTTGACTTTGGTCAAAAGTCTACCTTTGACTGGTCAAACGTTGACCATTGACTTTGACTTTTGACCACATGTCATGCACCTATTGGAGAGCTGGTGGGGGCCTGTCCCCCTGCCAGAACCTGGCAAGGAGAAGGGCGCACGCCAAGGGTGGCGTGAGCCCAAGTTAGGAGGCGCCTAGGAGTCCTTGTTGGACAAGGACTCCACCTCCCTTTTGGATTCCAATTCAGAGTTCTACTAAGAATCCAAGTTTGACTGGTCTTAGGCACCCTCTAAGGAGGAATCCAGGGGTCTCTATTCCCACCAATCAGATTTAGATCTGATTTCACAAAGGGTTGTGATTGGTTGGAGAGGAAGAGGAGTTGGATCACAAGAGTCTATAAATAAGACCCTGCGCCCAACCCTAGATTCTAAGTGAATGCAATTAGACCACGCCCCAAGGCTGCCTCTCCCCTCCTTCTCCATGCCATAATCTCTTCTCCCCTTGCTCTCCACGTCCAAAAAGAGTTTTGGACTTGGTTGGTGCGATTCAGATCAAAGAAAGGCGATCAAAAGCAAGAAGGCTGCGCTGCTGCAAAAGGACGACTGCTGATCTTCAAAAGAGTTTTGAAGATCCTCCAGATCAGATCCAGATCTGATTTTTGGAGGTGTGATAGAGAAGAAGAGGATCTCCAGATCCAACCCGAGTGGATACCGGTAGAGGCCAGGCGCTTGCGTGGCTAGATCCAGAACCTTCCGCTGCAATCAGGATCATCAACAGGGTAATAGGATTACCCAAATCAGGTAAATTAAATTTGATTTAATTTATCTTATTTTATTTTATTTATTAAAATAATAAGAATCAGATCTGAAACATATCAAGATCTGATTGAGATCAAAGAAAAATTTTTGAAATATATCTCTTGATCTGATCAGATCTGAACGAACCTGGACCGGAGAAATCAGGATTTTCCCTTCAACTGGTATCAGAGCCATGGTTCTAAAATTATTTAGATCTGATTTTAAATTTTATTTTAATTAAAAATAAAGTGATTTCAGATGTCACATGAGATGTGATCAGATCTGAAATCAAAAAAATTAAAATTAAATGATTTGGATCTAAGAACATGAAGATATGCATGACTAGTTCTAGAATAGAATAGTTCTATAGAATAGTTTTGCATGTCTTTGATTTAATCTGATTAAATCATATTTTAGATCTTCTTATTTACTATTTTTCTGATATTATAAGTGTTATAATAACATCTGATAAATAGCAAATAAAAATTATTTAATTTTAAATATCATATGAGATATGATTGATGCATGTCTAGACTAGTTGTAGAATAGTTCTACATAATTGTCTAGATTAGAATTTATTTTGATTAGATCAATTTAAATCTAATTTTTTAGATTATTATGAGATAATTTAGATCTGAAAATATGCATGATTTGATACATGAGATGTATGCAAAATATGCCATGATTAGATCTAACTTTGTATATGAGATATATGATATAGATCTGATATTGTTTTGTAGTATTGACATGTTCCTGATTAAGGCGTTCCTCTTGGCCGTCCGGTCATAAGAACGAAGAAGGGTTTAAAGGCCCTCTCTTCCCATTCGATGGGGTGTTCTTATGATGTGTAGGGGTGCTGCGTGTTCGTCCTTAATCAGAAACCCAAAACTTACTTTCTGCAAAACCCTAGATCCTGAAACCCTAGGATTTATTGTGCATATTTTGTTTATGAACCCTACTTAATTAAGAATTAAGTTTATGGAATATTAATTAGGTCTAAAATTGAGAATTTCAGATCTAAGACATATTCATAATACTGGGTTCGGGCTTGGGTAGCTCAATTAGGTCTAAGCGGTTGATCAAACCGAATCAAGAGTTGGTTAGATGGGATCAACAATGCTTAAATTGACCAGCCTAATAGGATTAAGTCTGGGTCAAGATCGAGTCACGATCAAGCAAGACCTAATTAGGCTCAGAGGTTAGAGTCTGGATTGTAGGCTAACCCAATTGGTTCTGACTCAACAATTTGGTGTCTAAGGTAAGTTTGGCACAGACGACCGACTGGTTTTTAATTGGAAGCTACTCGACCTGAATGCGTTCTTGTACGAGTTAATGGCATATTCCTTCCACCGGTCTCACTTACCTGGCCATATCTGTTGACACAGTTCTGATCTGAGGTGGTCAATAATCCGAGCTAACCCATGCCACTAGGTTAGTCATAATTGTTATGACTAAGCCAAGTCTAGTTTAATGAGACCTGAATCAATTCTCCCTAAGAAAAGATTAAGTCTGAGGTCTTCCACCATTGTAGATGTGCGGGCCCTTCCCGGGGTTGATTGTTCTCGGCTGGATACAGTGGCTCAGTTGCACCGGGAAGACGCAACCATGTTCTATTAGGCATTGGATGCTATGGGCTGGAGGATGAGTTGGGCTCAATATTCCGGATACGGTGAGAGACTCAATTAGGAACCCAGTCTATGCAAATGGTGGGTCTGACTTAACTAAGGAGTGGATCAATATTCCGGATACGGTGAGATTCATGAATTAGAGACCAAGTTTGGGTGCACCATGATTAGAGAATCATTGAACAAGAGTTGTTCACTCATTGGCTAACCCATCACCAATAACTGTTAGGTGAGGTGATGAGTCAGTTGGTGAGACCGCACCACCCACTAGAAATCATTAATCGTGGAGATTTTCGCATCTCTACAGAGGGAGTGTAGGGATCCGAGAAAATAGTGGGAGCTAATTTGTTTAAAAATAAAATTCCTAAACAAATTGGTCAAGTCAAAATTACAGTATCTAACTAGAATCTTTGACTCTCTACAGGAAAAATGTCTGCGTCCAACCCATTGGCACGTATCCTAGACACACATAGACTGACTGGACCCAATTATAAAGATTGGCTCAGGAACTACAAAATTATTTTGGGTTCCGAGAAGTTAACCCATGTTTTGGACCAGGACCCTCCCACCTTACCAGCTCGTCCATCTATTGAACAGAGAGCGTCTCTGGAAAAATGGATTGACGAAGATAATAAGGCCAGATATTACATGTTGGGCTCGATGTCTGATGAGCTCCAGCGCCAACATGAAGATATCGGGACTGCTCGCCAAATGTTGGCTCACCTGCAGGAGATGTTTGGTGAACAGAGTCGCGCAGCCAAATATCAAGTCACGAAAATGACTTTTTAAGGCTAAGATGCGTGATGGGCAGTCAGTCCAAGATCACTGTCTGACAATGATCAAGGACATGGAAGAGCTTGAGAAGCTCGGTGTGAAGTTGGACTTGGATCTGCAGAACGATATTATTCTGCAATCCTTGACTGATGCATATGGGCAATTCATCATGAATTACCACATGCATAAACTTCAAAATTCCTTGGCCGAATTAATGAATATGCTGGTTACCGCTGAGCTTTCTATGAAAGGTTCTAAAGGCTCAGTTCTTGCTATGGAACGGACTTCTTCCAAAAGAAAGTCTTATGGAAAGAAAAAGAAGTCTGTGAAAAAGCAAGAAGGTGGAAGGAACAAAGAAGAAGAAGGCAGAGCCAAAGAAAAAAGGCCGATGTCAAAGGAAAGTGTTTCCATTGCAACAGCGACGGCCATTGGAAGCGGAACTGCCCTACTTACCTGGCCACCCTAAAGAACAAGAAGGAAGGTCCTTCTGGAGGTATGCTCGTTATTGAGTCTAACCTTACGGTTTCTTCTGCATCCAGTTGGGTGCTTGACTCTGGTTCTAGTGCTCATCTGTGCACTTTCATGCAGGGTCTTGAGGATAGCAGGAGGCTGAGGGATGGAGACATGATCCTATGCGTCGGTAATGGAGCAAGAGTTGCTGCAGTAGCCATGGGAACATACCCTCTTCGATTACCATCTGGTTTAGACTTAGTTTTGAAAGACTGTTATTATGTGCCTGCAGCTAGCAGGAATTTGATTTCTGTTTCATGCTTAGCACAAGAAGGCTATGTGATTACCTTCTTTAAGGACCATTGTAACATTCTTTATGAAAGAAATAAAATTGCAAATAGTTTTCTTATTAATGGTCTTTATCAGCTACATATTGATGTACCTGTTCTAACTATCGAGCAAAACGTGAATGCCAAACGACCTAGGGATAGTCCAAACGACAGATATCTATGGCACCTGAGATTAGGTCATATAGCAGAAGATAGGATCAACAAATTGGAGAAAAATGGGCTATTGAGTCCATTGACTTTTGAGTCATATCCAACTTGTGAATCTTGTCTTCAAGGCAAAATGACTAAACTCCCTTTTGTTGGACATGGGGAGAGGGCCACAGATCTCCTTGCCCTAGTACATACTGATGTGTGCGGCCCATTTGATGTGCCGGCTAGAGGCAATTTTGTCTACTTCATTACCTTTACCGATGATCTGTCTAGGTATGGGTATGTGTATCTTATGAGACACAAGTCTGAAGCTTTTGAAAAGTTCAAAGAATTCAGACATGAAGTAGAAAAATAAACTAAAAAACCCATTAAGATTCTTCGATCAGATCGAGGAGGTGAATACCTTAGCCAGAAATTTCTAGACTATCTAAAGAAAAATGGCATAATCTCTCAATGGACTCCACCAGGAATACCTCAACTCAATAGGGTTTTAGAAATAGAACGCATGAGCAAGATCCCTTATGCTTCTGCAATAGGGAGCCTCATGTATGCCATGCTTTGTACACGACCTGATATAGCCCATGCTGTGAGTGTCACAAGCAGATATCAGTCAAATCCAGGTGAAGAACATTGGACTTCTGTGAAATATATCCTTAAGTACTTGAGAAGAACTAAGGATATGATGTTGGTCTTTGGTAACGGAGAACTCCAAGTTCAAGGATACACAGACTCGGATTTCATGTCTGATATAGATGATCGAAAGTCGACATCTGGAAGTCTGTTTGTGTGCAATGATGGAGTTGTCAGCTGGAAGAGTTCCAAGCAAACTGTGATAGCAGATTCCACCATGGAAGCAGAATATATAGCTGCATCAGAGGCTGCAAAGGAAGCATTCTGGTACAAGAAGTTTGCTGCAGAAATTGGAGTAATGCCATCAGATGCCATTCCTCTTTACTGCGACAACAATGGCGCCATAGCCCTTGCTAAGGAGCCGAGGTCTCACCAGAAGTCCAAGCACATTGAGCGGCGATACCATCTCATCCGCGATTACCTTGAGAAAGGTTACGTTGAGGTCAAGAGAGTCAACTCCGCAGATAATGTGGCAGACCCACTTACAAAGCCGTTGGACCAGCAGAAGATCGAAGCCCACCTTGAGAAGATGGGACTTAGACTTATAGCCAATTGGCTTTAGGACAAGTGGGAGATTGTTAGATATATGTGCCCTAGAAGCCAGAATTGGCTGACACTTGTAATACACTTCTAGGGGCAAAATTATAATTTTGACTATAATGAATAAAATGGGTTATTTTCTATCACATATGTGTATTTAGTGTCTGTGATACATCCTTTGAGTTAATGGTAATGATAATTCATATTTTCAAGAGTTGAAAATTTAAGACATGAATAATCATTATTAACTCATAAAATGCTCCCGACCATAGGATCATCACGAGGATGGTGATTGATCCGGAAGGTTGGTGTACGATCGCTTCTCTTTAGTAGATGAGTCTTGAGTCTACGGTGTGGAGACACCGGAGCGAGAGTATAGGTACTCGTTAGAGAACGAGGGCACTGAGCGTGACCACCTCGAGTAGTCATTAGGAAGTCTACCTTCTCGTCAATGACTGACTCGATGCTGCAGTAGTGTGTCTGGTTCTTTGACCTGAGATGCATCGGCAGTTCACCTTGAGGGTGTTATAGTTTGACTACACCATTACTCGGTCTCCTAGCCATATGGAATCCTGAGGTGTATGTTGGCTATAGCATGTTCATTGTACGAACTGGATTGCATCAAGATGGGATCTATCTACCTCGGTGGTAGAGGAGTAGCCCTATGATGATCATGAGAATCAAGTCCAGAAATCCATGGCCATGGTAGAGTGAAATAATAGAAAGAGTTTCTATTTAGATTTTCACATTGGACTCGAATCGAATGATTACATCATATGACAGAGACTAAGGTTTGACGAGTTCACCTTAACCCTAATCTGATCGGGGCTCAAGATAGAAGAACTTAATCATACAGGTAGCTGCACCAAGAGGTTCACATTCAGCTCTGATGGGTTGCCACCATATACTGCTAGGTGTCACTGGTGGATTTTGGGAGCAATTAGAATGATTTAGATGATCGATCATTCTAGCTGTTTGAATCAGAAGAGTTCTGATCCATCGAAAGGAGTTTCGATGATGTCGATGATAGAGATCATGACATATCCCATTACCATACAGAACTGAACCTAACTGGGTCACACAAACAAGGGTTTGAATCTGGTGATCATCAATTGAACTGATCTAGTTCAATTGATCTGAATGAGATCAATTAGGTTCAAGGAAATCATGCTAGCACTCGATTGAACCTAACGTTCTTCTTTTACTATCATAAATAAGTTGTCCTGACTGAGCCAAAGGAGTTTGTGCTCAATCAGAGGCCTTCATATGGTCTGACTGGAGGTTGTCCAAGTCAGAATAGGTTGTCTTATTTGTAAGACATTATCTGCCATTTTTGGTCACCTGCCATTTCTTGTTCTTTGACTTTGGTCAAAAGTCTACCTTTGACTGGTCAAACGTTGACCATTGACCTTTTGACTTTTGACCACATGTCATGCACTTATTGGAGAGCTGGTGGGGGCCTGTCCCCCTGCCAGAACCTGGCAAGGAGAAGGGCGCACGCCAAGGGTGGCGTGAGCCCAAGTAGGAGGCGCCTACTAAGAATCCAGTTTGACTGGTCTTAGGCACCCTCTAAGGAGGAATCCAGGGATCTCTATTCCAACCAATCAGATTTAGATCTGATTTCACAAAGGGTTGTGATTGGTTGAGAGGAAGAGGAGTTGGATCATAAGAGGTCTATAAATAAGACCCTGCCCCCAACCGTAATTCTAAGTGAATGCAATTAGACACGCCCCAAGGCTGCCTCTCCCCTCCTTCTCCATGCCATAATCTCTTCTCCCCTTGCTCTCCACGTCCAAAAAGAGTTTTGGACTTAGGTTGGTGCGATTCAGATCAAGAAAGGCGATCAAAAGCAAGAAGGCTGCGCTGCTGCAAAAGGACGACTGCAGATCTTCAAAAGAATTTTGAAGATTCTCCAGATCAGATCCAGATCTGATTTTTGGAGGTGTGATAGAGAAGAAGAGGATCTCCAGATCCAACCCGAGTGGATACCGGTAGAGGCCAGGTGCTTGCGTGGCTTAGATCCAGAACCTTCCGCTGCAATCAGGATCATCTACAGGGTAATAGGATTACCCAAATCAGATAAATTAAATTTGATTTAATTTATCTTATTTTATTTTATTTATTAAAATAATAAGAATCAGATCTGAAACATATCAAGATCTGATTGAGATCAAGAGAAAATTTTTGAAATATATCTCTTGATCTAATCAGATCTGGACGAACCTGGACCGAGAAATCAGGATTTTCCTTCAGTCCTTAGGACTATTTAGTTTTGATAAAAAAAGAATTTATCGATTAGTCCTTAAATTTATTCACAACCAAATGATAGGCTGTTAATTAGAACGAAAGTGTCTATCGAGCATAGGTCACTATATGCCATATAGGTTGGTTGTCCTCTTAATCAAGGAGTATGGAGATACTGATATGGCATATAGATGAGATGTATGGATATATCATCATTGAACATGATCAATTTTAGAGCATTCTGCTATTAAGAATGTCTATAATGGGATATAGGTATAAATATCCCTTAGACCTGAGATCACCTCAGTGACTTGTAAGCAACTCACTATGCTTTGGTACTGATCTAACTGAATTTTTAATTCAACAACGGAAGGCTTCTGGGTATAGTCAAGTACCTACGAAGTCAGAGTGTGATCAAGATAGAATTGACCACTTCAAGAGTTGGAGAAGAATGTATCACTATATTTTAATATAGCAAAATCTTGGCCAGGGTAATCCATCAGATAGATTTGATATTTTGAAATATAATATGGACAATCTTATCAGAGTGGATAGTTGAACTCTGAGGTATCCTGCGAGCATTATGGTCAAGGGGATGAATTATAAGGAAACTATATCCGCATGGGTTCTAAGGATGGTGTTCTACACCTTCAACCTATTTGGTCGTCGGGTATCATTGCTAGATGGTCACTTTGATTGGTATAAAAATTTATTCCTATGCTATCAGCTTAGGTTCGGACCTATGAGGTCACACACATTAGAGTTCACATTCCGATCGGATGGTTGATCAATGATTAAGAATCATTCTGAGATTAAACAATCAATACGATTGATGTTTAACCTAGCGCAAATGTTGCAGGAGGATCAATTAGCAATTAGATTGCTAATTGGCTTAATTTGATTAAGTCAGAGGGTTGAGATTAAGTCTAATTAAATATGATTTAATTAGATTTAGTTTGGGTTTGATTGGATCAAGTCCAATTGATTTATTGGATAAGATAAGTGCAAGGAAGAACTAGTCCTAGTCTAACTGGGACTCGAGTCAACCCAATTTTTTAATTTGATTAAAAAATTAAATTAAAATTAAATCTAATTTAATTTAATTTAATTAAGTTCTTAAATAGATTAGGATCTTATTTAATTGGGTTGGTTTACTCTTATTTTTATTTGGTTAAAAGACCTTGTTTGACCATATCAAAATAGGAGTCCTAGTGTGACTAGGACTCCCTATCCTTGCGCCACCTAATTCCTCATGCCCCACCCCTTCTTTCTTCTCTTTTATGTGAAAAATCTCCAAGCCCCAAGCAATCTCATGCTTCCCTTCTCTCTTCCTTTTTCTTATATGGAAATTTGTTGCATGACCAAGTCAAAAGGGAAAGTTGATTTCGCTTAGGATTCCATGAGATAGAATTCCTAGTAAACTAAAAGTCCTCCTTCCTTTCATGCCACCACCTCCCTTCTCTCTCTCTCTCATGGCATTCTTTGGCATTTGTTGCATCCTCCCTTGCTAGTCCATGGTAGAAAAGTAAGGTGGGGGCGCCCAAGAGTTGGGCGCCCCAACAACTTCCCTTATTTGGTCCTTCCTAATCTAGGTTTTTGACCTAACTTGGACTCTACATATCTCTTTATTTAAAAAAATTTTTTTGCTAAAATTTTCATGGATTGTAGACATTTGAGAGGTTTCTTTGGTGTAAAAAAATCAGAGAAAAAATCATCTAGGTTGTAGAGATATTAAAAACATAAATTAGGATGTCTAGAAAAAGAATAAAGAAGAAGAAGAAGAGGGTCTTCTTCTAGGGTTTTTTGTTCTAGATCTCTTCCTCCATTTTTATGAGTTTTTGAGAGGTGTCTCAGCATCACAAATCTTCTTCTCTTTTTTCTGGTATTTTGGAGTATCCATATTTCGAAGAAGAAAGCAACAGATTGACCATCGAAGAAAGATCAGCACAGTGCTAGCATACTGTGATGATTTCCTGCATTAGGATCTTTGATCGTGTTTGTGGGCTCGTATGGACTACTCCTAAAGGCTGGACGTGTGTAAGGCTCATGACTTCATCTTTAAGCCTGGATCAGCAAATTAGAATACCTAACTTGCTCAGGTAATAGATCCGATATGTCATTTTATAGCTGCATCAGATGTAGTATAGATCTAGATTGATATGATCAACCTTTTCTTTCTTATTTAATTTTTAATTTTTGATTTAAATACAATGCAATAATCATATAATAAGATCTTAGATCTAGGATATTTTAGATTAATTTTGATTAATTTTAATCTTTCGCTGCCTGATCTTGAAAAAATTTTAAGATCTAATCCTAAAATTTTAGATCTGGTTCCTACACTTGCTAATTAAAAAATAAAAAAATATAACTTTCTATTACCAAGATGTTTTCTCTCTTTTTTCTCTCTCCTCTCTCTCTAAAAATATAAGTAATTCAGACTTTATTATTGAAGAGAAATATAATCAATTAACAATATTAGATTTTATACATATTTATTTTTATTAATAGTTGCTTATCTAGAATTTATATGTTATTATGAATTTTCTTCATAGTTTTATCAATAACATGTTTGTTGTTAGACTTAATCTTTTATATTAATTTTATTTTTTTATTTTTAATAAAAATTGAATAAAAATCATGAAAAAAATAAAAAATAATAAAATAGATAAATTATTTAACTTTTATAAAAAATTTAAAAGTAATAAAAACACTAACATGACTTCAGAACCTTTTAATTAAGATTTTTAAATAATAAAAAAAAGTAAAAATTATTTTCAATCTATAAGTACTTCATTATTGGAGAAATAATTTACTTATTTTTTATTTAGTCCCTAAAATGCTGGCACCAGGTGAGCATATATGGCAAGTGGACCTCTGACTTTTTCCATGGAGATTGAGAAATTCAAACCCCTCCTATTTTTTCGAAACCCCGCCCGCTTTCTTTCTCCCTTCTTCCAAAACCCCACCCCTCTCTCTCCTCGCCCATTTCCCCACCAAAATCCTAAGCCCAAGATCTCATTCTCTCTCCCTCTCTTCCTCGCTCGCTCAATCACTTTCTATCACCTTCTCCGATGGCCCCGGCCTGTGATCTCCCCTGTGACACTGATGGCGTCTGCATGGTCTGCAAGGCAACACCGACGGAGGCGGAGGTGTTGCTCTGCTAGACCTGCACCACCCCACAGCACGCCCCCTGCCTCGCCCGACCACCGGAGACCCTCGCCTCGATCATCGATTAGGAGTGCCCCAACTGCTCCCCATCGGCTGCTACGTCGATCCCCACCCCTGTCACCGCCTTGTCCGGCGCCTCCAACTATCTGATCGCCTCCATCCAGGCCATCGAGGCTGATACATCGCTGATCGAGCAGGAGAAGGTAAGGTGGCAGCAGGCACTAGTGAGCAGCGGCACAGCGCAGGCCGTCGATAAGGAGGAGAAGGGAACCCCCCTCCCCGTCCCCATCCCTCCCAGCCCCAACGCCCGCACCCGCACCTGGATGGAGTCGAGAGCCTCGACGTGGACAAGCTATGCCACAAGATCTTCTCCATTCTCGAGAACAAGTTTCTCTCCGGCCATCACGAACCCAATCTCTTCTTCTGCCGCTGGAAGGGTCTGCATCCTCTCCATTGACGGAGGCGGTTCCGCCTCCGACGGCCTACTAGCCCGCCTCAGGGATTTTCTACGCAAGCTCTCCGGTGACCCCGCCTCTCGAATCGCAGACTTCTTTGATCTGGCCACCAGATCTGGCGCTAGCGGGGTCCTCGTCGCCATGCTTTTCGTTCGGGCCTCCAATGGTCATCCGCTTTTCTCTACCAACAAGGCTCACTGCCTCCTCTCAGAGAATCGCCCCCGGCTTGCCACCTCTAATGAGCAAGGCTTCCTCCACAGAATTTTCCAGCGATCTGGCGGTGGCGACGAGGTGTTCTTCTAGTGGATCTTCAGTGATGCGATGCTGCGGGACACCGTGAAGCCAGTGCTGGTCCCGTGCTATGACCCATTTTCAGGGGCCCGGGTGCTCTCGCTCTCACTCTCACTCGGTGGCTGGTGGGCAGCCGGACCTCCTCCCCCTGTCCCTCTTCGGCTTCTCCAAGCCTCCCACCAGGTCGAAGCTCCTGAGGATGGAAAAAGCGGAGGAAAAAAATCAATAGAGAAAAAGAAAAATATGAGAAATTAAATAGGTATGATTTTTTTTAATTTTTTTTAATTTTTTTCATCCATGCTGGTGATATTTTGATCAATATGATTTTAACTTATTATAGTTTTAGATTATTATCATTTTATATTTTTTATTTTACTAATTGATCATGTGGTTTTATTTCTTGGTCCAACTTTTCATTCTCTTACTTAAGCTGCCATAATACTTAATTTTTTTTGTGTGCCTGTTAATTTATTTATATATCATAGATGAGAAATTTAATCTCCTTTTTTTAACCTTTTTTTCTAATAAAATAAATTAAGATAAGGGTTTCAATGCCTTCTTCATTAATTAGTTATATGGTGGATTTAATGTAGAACATATTTCCTTCTAATGGTTTATAAATTAAATGTAGAACAATTTTTCTCCCAGTATCTTTTATGACCTCTCTGTATTTTAAGGTTAAAGTATTCCTTTGTTTCTTTTCTTTTTGTTTCCTACTCTAATTTTAGATGTGTTTTTCTTTTTGCAAGATACCAAATTATCATGCATGTGCCAATTGTAAAATAATTCTAAAATCTCTAACCTGATTACTAGCAGTGGTACTTATCTTTGGCATTGCCTTTTCTATTTCTATCTGACTGAAGAATTAATGCATGAAAATGAAACTCCAATGGATGAAAATAATGGTGATGATAGTGCTGAGAATCAAAATGAATGCAAGGACTTTCTTCTTCCCGATGCACATGCCTTGTTGCATGTTACCAGCAGAAGAAAAATGCATGTCAAGGTGGATGGTTCATTTCTGGTGTCTTTATCATTTCATTAGTTTTCTCCATTTGATTTAGAAGTTCGACGCTCAATTGCCTAACTTACTTATAGGGAGGTCGTGGATTGGTAGTAAATTATGCAGAATATGAGGACAACATTTTAGAATATGATGCTCAGGTTCTCATTCTTTCCCATCTTTGCTTATATGCTATATTTTCTTTGCTTACTTATAAATACAACATTGCTTCCATGCAGAAAAGGAATAAGAAGAGTGAATCTGAAAGTGAAACCAGCAAGCTTGTGGAATCAGAAAGCACTCCTGGAAGGACAAGTTTCATCTCTTCCGTGAGTCAAATAAGTGGAAGTACATCTTGTGAAAGTACAATCTTAACTGCAAGAGAGTCAAAAGCAATTTTTGTGATCAAACAACTCCAGGATCAGGTTCTTTATAAGTCAAATATACTATTCAAGTTTAAGATCTTAAAGTTGTACTATGATTGCATTATTTTTTATTTCATGTAGATTAAATCACTAGAAATGGAGAAGGTTGCAATGCAGAGAAATTTGGATAATGTTATCGAGTTGGCAACCAAACAGAATGCTCCATTCGGAGAGAAGTATAAAGAGGTAAAATCTATCAAATTTTACTATAATCTAACTTTGTTTATTCCGTCAGGTTTACGAATATATGCTTATTTTGTGATGCAAAACTTCTTTTGCTTGTTACAGTCTTTAGTTGGTGCAGTTCAATTTTTAGAATATGAATTACCTAAATTATTCATAATAAGCAAGCATGTTTCTTTTTTTTTGGACCTTTACCATGTTTTGGATTGCCCGAGTTGCCAATTCTCATTATTTTTGAGTTGAATATTAGCCTTTTTTTTCTTTATCCATATCAATGGTTTATGCATGTTCAGTTTTCTCATCCTTGTTGTCCCTATGTTATTTTGCTTCGGCATGTTATATCATCCATGTATGGATCTCTTATCAAGCTTTATATTATAAATATTATATTGTAGTAGTTTTAGTTATTACTTTGTATTGTTAAGCAAAGCAATTATTAATTTATTAAGTTAAAACTTTATAAATTAGCATCATCATGTACCATAGATCAGTAATTTTGAACCTTCAACTAAAGAATTAGGTCAAAATTCATTAAGTTAAAACTTTATAAATTTTGAACTAACTTTTCTGGATGCAGGAACCTTCATAGCTCAACAGTCAAAATTTATTTCATGTGGCTATTCGGTAGCAATGTTTGCCATGATAGTCAAATTTATTGTAGGCCATAGAATCATGGTCACATCCTTACTTGCTGTTGGACTTCAGGGCTTGCTTTTGCATGTAGCTATTGTATAAGTATAATTAAATATCTTTATTTTCTATTTTATCTTTATTAGTAGCCCAATTTGTTGCTTGTCTATACTTCTTGGTCAAAATTTTATAGCTCAAAAACTTTAGATTACTCTAAGAGAAGCATGGTCGATAGATTAAAATTGCATAGGGCTCTTCAGCATGTTAACAAGAGCAAAGCAATACTTTACATGATGGTTCCATTCCTTCTTCTTTTTGCAAAAAGGAGGCACAAATTTTGGTTTATTTCTTTTGTTTACAAGATATTAGCGGATATTTTCTATTATGGCCAGAACCAAATCAAAGGAGTTCAAAATAACATCATCTTCCTATGGGTTACACCATGGAATTGGCTGGTACTTGATGGATTGCTCCTTTTGGTTGGATATGTCCGCCAATGAACACACAGCATACTCCTATTGCACCATCTTCAACTCCACAAGAGATAAAAAAAATATCGCTTTTACTTTTTCTTTACTTGTGCTTTTCTTTATCATTTTTTTATTTTTTAATATATGATGTTAGGCATCTACTTCGGAGCATCATGCATCGGAGGGTAATAGAGATGGACAAAACACTGGTGGCGGCGATATGCACCTAGAAACTCCATAGGCTTCATTTCTTATTATCTTTTGTTTTATGTATGAGAATCTTGTTGGGTATATGTACTTTATGCATACTTTGATATATTATTCATACTTTTTAATATAGGTATTTTATTAAATTTTTGGTGTCATTGAATGAAGAATTGGTATTGTTGTTGGATGGCTTAAAATGATCATGGTTGTTGTTAGATGTCAAAAAATAACACTTTAGCAAGAGAAAGAAATTTTAAAATGCATGAATTAGCAATGGATTTACAATACATTAGCAACAGATATTTAAAATTTATGCAACTGGTTAAAAATAAAATTGCAACAAAATATTAAAACTTTAGCAATATAGTAGAAATGGATTTGCAATAAAATCCAAAAAAATAAGCAATGAAATAGAAATAGAGTTACAACAGAATACTACTTTAACAACTAAATAGAAATGGATTTACAACAGAACATTAAAATAATAGCAATGACTTTACAATGGAATAACAACGGACTAGTAATAAAAATTTAAAAGTTTAACAATGGATTAGCAACTGATTTGCAATGAAAGAGCTATGAAAATTATTTGTTTCATAAACTCATTATTCAAAAATGAGCAATGAAATAATTCTATTGCTATTTCATTACTAAAAAAATTTAGCAACGGAATAGCAATAGATATGAGTTCCATTGCTAATTAGCTACGAAGAATTTAACAACACACGCAAATCCATTGCTAATTTAGTAATGAATTTTGTCCATTGTTAAGTAGCCTTTTTCTAGTAGTGATCCACATGAGTTTTAAAGATATTTATTCTATACATTCGACCTATTCGACCGTCGGGTATCATTACTAGATGGTCACTTCGATTGGTATAAAAATTTATTTTTATTACTAGATGGTCACTTCGATTGTATTTGATGATATTTCTATCTAAAGATGTCATAATTTTAATCCTTAATGTCATAATTTGGACATAGGATGTCATAATTCTTCATTCATTAACATATTCTATGCTAGAATGTCATAATTTTGTTCCTTAATATCATAATTTTGATATTAAATATCATAATTCTGCTTTCGAGGATATTTTTATGCCAGGATGTCATAATTTTGATATTATTATGATATTCTATGTCAAAATGATAATATTTTTTATGAACTTATGACATCATGTTGGCAAAATACCTCTGTAAGATTTTTTTTTTTAAAAAAATTATGATATCCAATCATTTTCAAAATTATGACATTCTAAGTTAAAATTATGATTTTCTGTATGCAAAATTATTTCAGATGAAAATTTTAAAAATTATTATGATATTGTACTCAAAATTATGATATTTCAAATCAAAATTATGACATCATATAGTTAAAATATATTTTGAATATAATTTTTGATATTATTATAATATTTTATATTAAAATTATGATATTTTAGATAAAATTATGATATTTTAGTTAAAATTATGATATCGTACTGGCAAAATAATTTTATAAAATATTTTTTTAATAAAAATAATAACATCCCATGTCAAAATTATGATATTATTGGTTAAATTATGACTTTTTTTATACAAAATTCTTTCAGAAGAAAGTTTTAGACATTATTCTAACATCATATGTCAAAATTATGACATTTCATGTAAAAATTATGGCATCCAATAGTCAAATTTTTATCAGAATATAATTTTTAATATTATTATGATATTCTATTTTAAAGTTATAATATTTTAGATGAAATTATGATATTATAGTTAAAATTATTACATCATGTTGGCAAAATACCTCTATAAGACATTCTTTAAAAAAATATGATATTTTAGATAAAAATTATGATATTTTAGATTAAAATTATGACTTTCTGTATGTAAAATTGCTTTGAAAGAAAGTGTTAGACATTATTATGACTTCATGCATCAAAATTATGATATTTAAGATAAAAATTATGATATCCACTAGTTAAATTATCATCCGAATATTATATTTGATATTATTATGATATTCAATGTCAAAATGATAATATTTTAGATAAAATTATGATATCATATCAGCAAAACATCTCTGGAAGACATTATTTAAAAAAATTATGACATTCTATTTCAAAATTATGATATTTTAGATTAAATTTATAACTTTCTGTATGCAAAATTATTTTGGATAAAGTTTTTGAAGTTATTATGACATCGTGTGTCAAAATTATGACATTTCAGATAAAATTATGACATTTAGTAGCAAAATTATCTTTCGAGTATGATTTTTGATATTATTATGATATTCTATATCAAAATTATGATATTTTTACTTAAATTATGTCATCCTATTGGCAAAAATAACTTCATAAGATACTTTTCAAAAAAAATTATGATATCCTATGTCCAAATTATAACATTATAGATCAAAATTATAATTTTATAAAATAATTTTAGAAGAAAGTTTTATACATTATTACGACATTGTGTGTCAAAATTATGACATTCCACCTAAAAATTATGATATTTTGGTCAAATTAGTTTCCATATATGTTATTTTTCATATTATTATGATATTCTATTATGACATCCCATTGACAAATCACCTTTGAAAAATACTCTTTAAAAAAATTATGACATATTGTGTCAAAATTATGATATTATAGTTTAAAATTATGAATTTATATACAAAATTCTTTTATAAGAAATTTTTAGATATTATTATGACATCGTTGACAAAATTATGACATTTCAGGTAAAGATTATGATATATTGTGTACATACATTATAAGAATTCTGACTATTATCGATAGCTAAATGCTATCACTAATAGTCCATATACTATCGTTAATAATCTTGCCGTCGCTAATACCATCATAAAATCCAATCTAAAAAATTTTTATCGCTAATTATCATTATTAGCGATCGCAACTATTACCGTCGTTAATAATAATTAGCGACGACATTAGCGATAAAGATGCCATCGCTAAAAATTTTAATTTTTATTAATTAAACTAGTAGAAATCTATTAGCTACAATATTTTTATCGCTAATGCCGTTGCTAATAATTTTTAATTTTTTATAAAAAAACTTAAAAAATATTAGCAATGATAATTTTATCGCTAATATCATCGTTAATATTTTTTTTTAAATTCTAAAAAATTATTAGCGATAGCAATCTATCATCGCTAATGCCATCGCTAATAGTTTTAAATTTTTTTAAAAAATTATAATTAAATAATTTAAAATCTATTAATAAATAATAATAGTTTTTTAAATTTATTAAAAAAAGATAATAACTATTTAACATAATCATAAATATAAAATTAATTATATTATATTAAAATATAAATTATATAATTTTATATTAAGATACTGCTTTATAAGTATCAAAATTATATACAAATAAAAAAAAAATCAGATAATGTCCTCCTCATTCTCCTCCTTTTCATCCTCTGGCTCATCTTTAGTAGCTGATGAATGAGAGCCAGATATCCCAGCATCTTGAAATGAAAAAAAATAAAATATTATTCATAAGTTTCGATACGAAGGCATATCTTTCGATACTCTCCTCCGATTCTTAAATAGATTATTCCTACACGTTCTATTCTATGATACAAAACTATGTACACCCCCAGCCCATCAATTGGATGGTTAGATTGAATATTTAGCTCCTAGTTCTTCTTTCTCGACTCAAGCATAGCCTAAATATATGAAGTTTCTAAATATGAAAACTTAAAATAAGTAAAAGAACTTACTAATAGAATTATCTGATGTGATGGCTAGGATAACGAGCCTAGCTGATCGCATAGCCATGAGTTTTAAAAAACCTCCACGATCGCATCATGAACAACATCCCAAATGCTCTAAGGTTGCTAGCTCAGAAGCCTCTGCACGACCTCCTCCACATGGGCATCACTTCAATCTAGGACGTCAAGACCTGTAAGGATGCCGAAGATGATCGAGCTAGGTCGAAGCTATGACCAAATCCTATGACCCGACTCCTACTCACCCTTCTAATGATCTTGAGCCATCCCTCAAGATCAAGGGTGAGCTGAGTGGATGGATCATCGCCGTACGGTATAACAATGTGCTCCACATAATTCATTACATAGTTCAAAAATATATTAGTTCTAGCTTACATAGTAAATTAATGCATCCTATCATCAACTAATAGGTAAAGATATATCCTATCCCATTTAAGAAATGCATTAATTATATTGGTCCATTACAGCAATCAAACAATATACAACAGGAGCCAAAAAAAATTTGGTATCATTTTTTCTTAGTTCTTCCATGTAGGGAGAACAAAAAAAAATTCTATCCAAAATTTCTTTCGAACCCTTAACATACCATTTAATTATTATAATAATCTATAAAATTACTTGCATTTTCCAAACCATCCATAGTGAACAATCAATTGATCATGTACATAATTCTTTTACCCATACAAAAATAAATAAATGTATGGATACCAATATGTATATCAATCAATTGACGAGTCTATCGTTCCATGCAATGTAAATTTTATTCAAATTAATACATAATTAATGATGTCCAGTATGCAAGAGCAAAATGCTTTTGACGCTAGCCATGACCAAGGCCCGAGCACGCAGGGCATGCTCCAATCCCATGTTTGTAATACTGCCTGACATTTTCTCTCGATTCGAATACTCTGCATGTCGAGATCAAAATCCCGTACATCTAATTAATGAACTAACTAATTAGTGATGGCACTGGCCATCACTAATACTAGACAACATCAGTCGATGCTAATGCTGTCGCTACTACTGCTATTTATAGCAGGAGGGAAGGGGCTGAAAGATCGGAATCAAAAGCTAGGGGTGGTGATTTATCATGCCTTTCTAAATGAAATAAAATGTGAACAAATTTAAAGAAATTCATCATATGAAAATTAACCATTTCAACATCAAAAACTCATTTAAACATTTTTAACAAATTAGATCAAATAAATCTAATTGCTTTCTAAAAGAGTGGCTATCAAAGATCAAAGCCAATTGCTATCACTCTGTTAAAAACCCAATTCCACTCGACCACCTTAAAGAATTATTAGAACGTTTAATACCTAAGTCAATAAGTAAGAGAGAGAAGGATAAATGGGAAAAATGGATCTTGGTAATACTTACAGCTTACGATAACTATGTTCATGCTGTATGCGGGCCTGTCAATTCCATTAATGACAGTGGGGTGGCTCATGCTGATAAGTGGAAAGAGTTCAAATCAAAGCTACGCGCTGTAGCTAGGACCTTTGCGTTTCAAGGGGAGGGGAGCTCCCATCTATCTTAAGTCTCAAGGGCATATGCCTTTTTGGGAACTCCACGACGGTTGGGAATAGTGTTAGGTAAAGATATCTACAACTTGATTTTCAATAGACACATATTCAAGGATTATATCATTATTTTAAATATGCTCTCTAATAAAATAATATCTTACTTCTATATATTTTGATCTTGAGTGTAGTATAGAATTTTTAGTTAAATTTATGATACTTGTATTATCACATCAAATAGAAATATTATTATAAGTAATACCATAGTCTTCTAGTTGTTGTTTGATCTATAATAGTTGAGCACAATAACTCCCAGCAGCAATATATTTATCTTCTACTGTATATAAGACTACTAAGTTTTGTTGCTTACTAAACCAAGAGACCAAGTTCACACCTAGAAACTGACTTGTACCACTTATACTCTTTCTATCTAAGCAACAACCAGCAAAATCTGAATCACTATATCCAATTAAGTCTAATGAAGATTGTTTAGAGTATCATAAATCAATATCTTGAGTATTTATTAAATACTTAAAAATTCTTTTAACTGCAACTACATGTGATTCCTTAGGATTTGATTGATAACGCATATACATGCATACACTAAATATTATATCCAACCTACTTATAGTTAAATATAGCAAAGATTTAATCAAACCTCGATACAGCTAGGCATCTACTATTTTTTCTTTTGGATCTTGATCAAGCTTGTAACTTGTGCTCTTGAGGGTGCCACTTTCTTTGACATTCTCCATCACAATTTTTTTTAACATTTTCTTGATGTATTTGCTTTGGTTAATAAAGATCCTCTCATTTGATTGCTTGATTTGGAGTCCAAGAAAGAAGTTGAGCTCTTCCATCATGCTCATCTCAAACTCATCCTACATGAGATTAGCAAACTCTCTACACAAAACTTCATTAGTAGCATCGAATATAATATCATCAACATATAATTGTACAATCAATAAATCACTTAATTTTCTTTTAATAAATAGTATTTTATCTATATTATCTCTTTTAAAATTATTGTTTGGTAAGAACTTACTTAATCTATCATACCAAGTCCTAAATACTTGTTTTAATCCATATAGAGCTTTCCTAAGTTTATATACATGATTAGGTAACTCTTGATTTTCAAAACTTAGAGGTTGTTCTACATAAACTTTCTTCTCAATTAAACCATTTAAGAATACACTCTTTATATCCATTTGAAAAAGTTTAAAATTCATGAAGCATGCGAATACTAAGAGCAATCTAATAGCTTCAAGTCTAGCTTCGAGTGCAAATAATTCATCAAAATCAATACTCTCTTCTTGATTGTATTCTTATGCAACCAATCTAGTCTTATTTCTAATTACATTGCTCACCTTATCAAGTTTATTTCTAAAAATTTATTTTATATCAATTACAAGAAAATTTTTAGGTCTTTCAACCAGTTTTCAAACTTTATTTCTCTCAAATTGGTTTAACTCTTCTTACATTTCTAATATCCAATTTAGATCCTTTTTAGCTTCAATTATATTCTTAGGTTCTGTTGGTGCAGAATCTGATTGTCGTCGGATCCAGCTAGAGTGGAGGAGGATGAGGTCACCGTCGGAGACCTATAAAATAAAGTTTCGTTCGAAGCTGGTGGGGTGGCTCCGACAGGACCCTCCGACGATCAAGTCAGCTCTTCTGGCCAACAGAAATGGAGTGCTCTGGAATGAGTTCGGTAGAGTTTAGAGGAGGAGAGGAGAGCTTAGAGCCTAGAGTAAGCATATCTGGAGGATCCTTTTTTATAGACGGAGCTTGTAGCGGGTTGATGGTGATAGCTGCAGTTGCGGACCGCTTGAGATCTGATGGAGTCAGTCATGGAGGAAGGCACCGTTTGCAGCACCGCTTGCCATAGATTGATGGTGACAGCCATCACCGCCTGGTAGTGGATCGCTGTCGCTTGCAGCGGACTGATGGCAATCGTTCATCGAGATTTAATGGCCATAGCTCTGAGAAAGCTGGCATTGGTTGGTGGACTTTGACATATATCAATTCTAGAGGAGTTCAAAATTCTAAAGGGGATACGTCTGGTGGAATTATTCGGGAGCAATCCACTAAAAGAATTCGACTGGGAGAGAAGTCCGAATGGAGTTTGACCGAAGGAAAAGCTCAAAAGAAGTTCGGCTCTCGTAGGCATCCGATTGGAGGGGCGCGGAGAGAGTTCGGCTCTCATGGGAGTACGACTGGAGCTCGACCGCTGAGGAGTTCAGCAGAGTGAAGAAGTTTGACAAAGATCAGGCCGACTAAAGGAGTTCTACGAAGTTTGGCTGGCTGAAGGAGTTCGACAGGGACCAGGCAGGCTGAAGGAGTTCGATCGACTGAAGGAGTTCGACTAAAACTCATCTACTGAAGCTCTTCCATGACTATCGATTGCATTAGACTGAGCATCGAACTGGACTTCGGTAGGAGCAGGGTTTATCCCCAACAACAGTCTCCCCCCACTTTCGAGTTTGAAACTCGAAGGAAGGAAGTGCAGAAAAAGCGACTACCGAAGTCCTCTTCTAGCTCTGTGCTGATTAGAGTTGAAGCTCGAGGGAGATCTCATCTCCAGCCGAGGTTGAAGTAGACCTCGTCTCCTACGATTGAAGTTGAAGGTTGAGCTCCTCAGGGGCAATATTGTCCCCGGTAGTCGAGACTGACTTAAGGGAGATCCTATCTCTTGCAGTCGGGGTTGACTCGGGGGAGATCTTATCTTCTATAGCTATGGTTAATACGGGCGCTCGAAAGAGATCCGATCTCTGGTCGAGGCTGGTATGGACGCTCGGGGGAGATCTTATCTCCTGTAGTTGAGGTTGATACGGGCGCTCAGGGGAGATCTTATCTCCTGCAGTCGAGGTTGATACGGGCACTCGAGAGAGATCTGATCTCTAGCCGAGGTTGACTCGATCGCTCGGAAGAGATCTTATCTCTAGCTGAGATTGACATGGGCACTCGGAAGATATCTGATCTCTGATCGAGGTTGACACAGTCGCTCGGAGAGATCTTATCTCTAGCCAAGGTTGATGTGGTCGCTCGAGAGAGATCTCATCTTTTAGCCGAGGTTGTCACGGGCGCTTAGGAGAGATCTTATCTCTGGCCGGGTTGTCTCAATCGCTTGGGAGAGATCTTTCTCTGGCTGAGGTTAATACGGTCGCTCAGAAGAGATCTTATCTCTAGCCGAGGTTGACACGGATGCTCGAAAGAGATCTTATCTCTAGTCGAGGTTGTCTCGGTCACTCGAAAGAGATCTTATCTCTGGCCGAGATTGATACGGTTGCTCGGAAGAGATCTTATCTCTAGCCGAGGTTGTCACAGGCGATCGAAAGAGATCTTATCTCTGACCGAGGTTGTCTCGATCACTCGGAAGAGATTTTATCTCTAATCGAGGTTAACGTGGTCGCTCGGAAGAGATCTTATCTCTGGCTAAGGTTGATGCGGTCGCTCAGGAGAGATTTTATCTCCAATTTAGGTTGACTCGATCGTTCGAGAGAGATCTTATCTCTGGTCAAGGTTGACGCAGTCACTCGAAAGAGATCTTATCTCTAACCGAGATTGACTCAGTCGCTCGGAAGAGATCTTATCTCTAACCGAGGTTGATGCGATTGTCTCAATCGCTTGGAAGAGATCTTATCTCTGATCGAGGTTGATGCAGTTGCTCGAGAGAGATCTTATCTCCGATCGAGGTTGTCATGATCGCTTAGGGGAGATCTTATCTCTAGTCGAGATTGTTGTAGGCGCTCGAAGGAGATCTTATCTCCTACGGTTGAGGTCGGCCCGGACCCTCGAAGGAGATCTTACCTTCTACAGTCGAGGTTGAGACTCGAAGGAGATCTCATCTCCTATGGCCGAGGTTGGCCCGAACCCTCAGGAGAAATCTTATCTCCTATGATCGAGGTTATTGCGGGGCGCTCGGGGAGATCTTATCTCCTGCAGTTGAGGTTGGCCTGGACCCTCGGAGGAGATCTTATCTTCTACGGTCGAGGTTAGCCTAGATCCTCAGGGGGAGATCTTATCTTCCACGGTCGAGGTTACCTTGGAGAGATCTTATCTCTTGCAATCGAGGTTGATGCGGATGCTCGGGGGAGATCTTATCTCCTGCAACCAAGGTTGTTGCGGATGATTGAGAAAGATCTTATCTCCTGCAGTCGAGGTCGGCTTGGACCTTAGGAGAGATCTTATCTCTTGCGGCCGAGCTTGTTGCGGGCGCTCGGAGGAGATCTTATTTTCTACGACTGAAGTTGCCTCGAGGGAGATCTTATCTCCTGCAATCGAGGTTGCCTCAAAAAAGATTTTATCTCCTACAGTTGAGGTTGATGCAGGTGCTCAAGGAAGATCTTATCTTCTATAGCCGAGGTTGGTCCGAACACTCGGGGGAGATCTTATCTCCTGCAGCTAAGGTTGGCCCGAACCCTCGGAGGAGATCTTATCTCCTGCAATCGAGGTTGTCATGATCACTTGGGAGAGATCTTATCTCTAGCCGAGGTTGTCGTGGTCGTTGTCGCGGTCGCTCGAGAGAGATCTTATCTCTAGCCGAGGTTGAAGGACCTTGATCGGCTCATATTAGGATGAGGTTCTCCTCCTATTCCTAACATGGCCACTATTGACTGCTTCTTTCCTATCATCACGTAGTTTTTGCATGAAGAAACAATATTATTGAATCGAGAGAATATTATTGAAAGAAAGTTACTGGCAGCGCATCTCCAAATTCTTTATGTTTCAGGGTCATGGTAAAGTTGTTCCTCCGAGTTCCTTCAGGAGATAAGCTTCGGGCTGGACGACCTCCTCTATCTCATGCTGGCCTCCTTAATTTGGAGCAAGCTTCTCTTGGCTTTGATGTTGGAAGATGACGAATAGATGAAGTACCAAGCTCCTTCCAAGGGTAATGTTGATGATGCCGTGAGGCAGCCGACCTCCTTATTATTTTTGGCTATGGCAGCACCCTTGGCCGATCTTCTCCTACTTCAGGATGGTGTCGAAGGAATTGACCAAGCCGCCCCTTTTTGATGAGCTCCTCGATTTCATCTCAAAGCTGAATGCATTTCTTAGTGTCGTGGCCATGGTCGTGATGGTAAAGATAGTACTTGCTTCGATCGTGCTTGTTTGGAGAAGATCGTAATCCTTTTAGTCTTGGTAGCTGGTTCTTAATTTCTATGAGAATTTGAGTTCGAGGAGCGTTGAGAGGGGCATGTCGTGGAACCTTCCAGAAGGAGGACTTCTTTACGCCCTTCTGTCGGGGCTTCCTTGATGGCGAGCTTGAGGAGTTCTGGCTCGCCTGCACCCGGAGGGAGTCTGTGAGTGCAATCAAACTTCACTCGACTCTCCATCGATGGTGGATCTATTATACTCATCTGCTCGCCGCTCTCCTAAGGCTTCTTCATCCTTCAACTTGAAGGCTTCTTCTGCACGGATATATCCCTTGGCCCGAGCTAGCAGATCGGCGAAGTCCCTAGGATACTTCTATTCTAGAGAGAACAGTAAGTCATTCTTTTGAAGGCCGTCCTTGAAAGCGGCCATGGCGATCGACTGGTCCAGGTCTTGGATCTCTAATGTCGTGGCGTTAAATTGGGTGACATAAGTCCGGATGGATTCTCCTTACTTTTGCTTGACATTCATCAGAAAATCTGAACCTTGGTGCGAACATCGGTTGCTGATGAAGTGAGCCACGAACTAATGGCTCATCTGATCAAAAGAGAAGATCGTACTCGACTTCAATGTCGAGTACCAATTTTTCGCTGCCTCCCACAAGGTAGATGAAAAGGCTTGGTATAATATGACATTTGGTGCGCCATGAAGCAGCATCATGGTCCGTAAGGCCTCCAGATGATCAACTGGATCAGAGGTTCCATCGTAGCTTTCAAGTTGAGGGAGCTTGAAGCTCGGTGGAATGGGCTCTTGCATAATTCAGAAAGAAAAAGAAGAATCGGTGCGGACATCATCATGGTGAGCTGGGGCGACGTGGTCGAGCTCCTCAATCCATCAGTCCATCTTCCGTAGTTTGTGATCGAGGGCGTCATCTTGGTTGCAGATCTTGGGGGGCTTTCGGCTACAAATGGGAAAGGTCTCCTCTAGAGGAGAACCATGATCGGAGCACAGATCCTCGACTCTCTATTTCTCCTTCTCAGGGGCGATGGGTACGTTGGCCCGGGTACTCCTCCTTGGGGTTGATTTTTGACATTCCGATGGCAGGTTTTCTGATGGAGTCATCGTTGGGGGCTGCTGCATGGCCTGCATTTCCTCCGTGAAGCCATGGACCTACTGGACAAGCAGGTTGAACTGCTCCATATCTACCATGGGTACAGGTGGAACCCGAGTTACCGAGATTGAAGCAGGAGCAGATGGATCTGGATAGGATCGGGCTATAGAGGCCATCGATCGTTGGGTCGAAGCTCTCCTAGGAGGCATTTTCACTTGAAAAAGAACTCTAGAGAGGAAGAAAGGAGATCTCTAGAGAGAGATCATCGTTGAGCACTCCTTTAAGAACAAGGGAGCCTCAAGAACACCTCAAGAATAGAGGCAGCCCTCCTTTCAGTGCCAATTCTATTGGTGTAGAATCTGGTTATCAGTGGATCCAACTGGAGTGGAGGAGGATGAGGTCGCCGCTGAAGATCTACAAAATAAAGTTCCATCCGGAGTCGGTGGGGGTGGCTCCGGTAGGACCCTCCGACGATCAAGTTAGCTCTTCTGGCCAACAGAAATGGAGTGCTCTGAAATGAGTTCGGCAGAGTTTAGAGGAAGAGAGGAGAGCTTAGAGCCTAGAGTAAGCATATCTAGAGGGTTCCTTTTTATAGACAGAGCTTGTAGTGGGTTGATGGTGACAGCTGCAGCTATGGGCCGCTCGAGGTTTGACGGGATCGGTCATGGAGGAAGGCACCGTCTGCAGTGCCACCTACCATAGATTGATGGTGACAGCCATTATTGCCTGGTAGCAGGTTGCTGTCGCCTGCAACAGACTGATAGCGATCGTTCGTTGAGATTTAATGGCCGTAGCTCTGAGAAAATGGATGTTGGTTAGTAGACTTCAGCATATATCGATTTCAGAGAAGTTCGGACTTTTGAAGGGGATACGTCTGATGGAATTATCCAGGAGCAATCTATTGGAGGAATCCGACTGAAAAAGAAGTCCGAAAGGAGTTCGGCCGAAGGGGAAGCTCGGAAGGAGTTTGGCTTCCGTAGGCATCCGACTGGAGGGGCGCGGAGAAAGTTCAACTCTCGTGGGAATATGATTGGAGCTCAACCGCTGAGGAGTTCAATAGGCTGAAGAAGTTCGGTAAAGACCAGGCCGACTGAAGAAATTCTACAAAGTTCGATTGGCTAAAGGAGTTCGGCTAAAACTCATCCACTGAAGCTCTTCCATGGCTACTGATTGCATTAGGCTGAGCATCAAACTAAACTTCGATAGGAGCGGAGTTTATCCCCAACAGGTTCTAAATGAGATACAAATGCAACATGATTCATGGCTTCTCTAAAGGATGATCTAGTTTTAACTTCATGAGATGGATCACCTATTATTAATTTCTTAGGATGATTATGATCATGCCTCCAATACTTTCATAAGTTGGATGTACCTTATTCATCTTGAGATCGTGGCAACTTTTCTTCAACCTCTTGCTTTTTATCTTCTTTTTCTTGAGAGGGAGTATCTTCAAATATTATATCTTTCAATATCTTTTTAAGAATTTCTGCATCCACATCAAATTCTTCTTCTCTTATTTTAAAAGAGTTAGTTTCATCAAAAATAATATGCACGAATTCTTCTACAATCAATATTCTTTTGTTAAATACTCTATATGCTCTACCATGTGATGAATAACCTAAAAAAAATTCTTCATCAGATTTTGCATCAAACTTTTCTAGTTTATCTTTTTCATTTATTAAAATGAAACGTCTACCTTCAAAAATTTTAAAATATGAAATATTAGATTTCTTTTCTTTATAGAGTTCATATAGAGTTTTCTCTAAAATTAATTTAGTTAATACTCTATTTAGCACATAGCATGCGGTGTTAATAGCTTCCACCCAAAAATATTTTGGAAGGTTGCTTTCACAAAGCATAATCCATGCTATTTTAATTAATATTCTATTTTTTTTTCTACTATCCCATTTTATTGAGGTATCTTAGATGCTGAAATATTATGCTTGATTTTATTTTTAGAGCAAAAACTTTCAAACTTTTGATTTTAAAATTCTGTCATGATTACTTTTTATCTACAAAATATTGCATTCTTTTTCTTTTATTATTTTGTTAAATAGATCACCAAACATATCAAAAGCATTATCTTTATGAGATAAAAATAAAATCAAGTGTATCTTGAAAAATCATCAATTATAACAAAACCATAACATTTTCCTCCAAAACTAGTAATTAAAATTGGTCCAAACAAATCCATATAAAGTAATTCTAGAGGTCTAGTAGTTGAAATAATGTTTTTGCATTTGAAAGAGGATTTTGTTTGTTTATCAAGTTGGCATGCTTTGCAAACTTTGTTCTTTTCAAAATTTATTTTAGGTAAGCCCTTTACTAAATCAAGTTTAATTAATCTTGCTAATGAGTCCATACTTAAATGATATAATCTATTATGCCAAATCCAACTTGACTCATTTACTTTAGCATTCATAGCAATAAGACACTCAATGTTTTCATTTTTGAGTTCATCAAGATCAATAATATAAATATTTTCATGTCTTTTTCTTATAAATTTAATGCTATCATCTAAAAAATTAGTTACAATACAATGAGATGATTTGAATAAAATATTAAAATATTTATCACAAAATTGACTTATGCTAAGCAAGTTATGCATAAATCCTTTAACATATAAAATATTTTCTATGCTAGTAGAGGGTGTTATCAAGATATTATTGAGACCACTGATTTTTTTTTACCGTTGTCTCCAAATATCATAATACCTCTATCTTTAGCTTCAACAGAGATAAATTATGATTTATCTTTCATCATGTGCCTCTAGAATCCGCTATCAAGGTACCACATTCTTTTAGCTCTCATGGATGTCAAGCACACCTACACAAGTGATCAAGTAAACTTAGGTATCCAAGCTAACTTGGATCCTTCGAGATTAGCACAAATGATTTCTTTGGAAACCTAAATTTATTTTACTTTTGATTTATTTGAATTAAAAATTTTACATTTAATAAATTTATGTCTAATCTTATTACATTTATAACATGTAATGCTTTTACCATGATTTTAAGATTTTGCATATACATTCTTTAAGAATTTTTATTTTCTTAATGGATTATATCCTATATTGGCTTTATCAAAGACTATCTTTGGATTTTCAATTATCATTTGTAGATTTTTAGAGCTTAGTATATATCTATCTACTATAGATCTTAATCTAGTCAATTCATCTTGTAAGGATACATTCTTTTTATTTGATTCATCTAGATTACTTTGTAATTTCTTCATATCTATTGTCCAAGTATGGCTATCCAAGAGGGGGGGTGAATTGGGTTCTTTTAAAATCTTGGCCAAATTAAGCTCTAATGCAAATATGTGCTTCTAATTAAAAGAACTTGAATGCTTGTGGTGAATAAGCAAGGTGTAGCAGTAGAATTAAAAGAAACTAAATAATGCAAATATATAAAGCAAATAAAGAAAGTAAGAAAAGCAAAATCATAATACAAACACATAGATTTTATAGTGATTTGGTGCAATCTCGCGCCTTCGTCCACTCTCCAAGCTCTTCTTGAGAATTTTATAATAATTCTTAGATTATAGTGCATTTGTTTTAACCTGGGATCATAAATAAATCCAGTTGGTTTTGCTGGGCTCACCAACTACAATCCTACACCGATAGTTTTCTTGAATTCACTATCAATCCAATTGGTTTTAACCTAGGAGCACCAACCATAATCTTTACACTGTTCAATTTTTGGCTTGGACCAACCTACATCCCAAATTTTTTTTTTCAAAAAAACTTGTAAAGAAATAAAAATACAAGTATAAGAATTCAATACAAAAAATTTAAAAAAAAAGAACTCTTTTTGAAGTTTGATGGAGAGGCTGAAAGATGGCTCTTAAGGCTTTGTATTCTCTTCTTTAAAGGCTGAGAGGATGTTTGAATGAATGAGAATGATCACGTTTGGAAGCTTTCTAAATTTGATGCACAAAATCCTTTCTTTTCTTTCTTTTTCTTTAGATATTCAATGAACCTTATAATTTGAATGATTTCTACTTTCAATCCACTTAATCTTACTTTTCAAATATTTTCTAGTCTTTTATACTTTTTATGATGGCTGGAGGATCAGTTCTAGCCATTGGAGTGGAGAAATGGCCATTAGAAAAAACTACAAAAAACTAGCTGTTATGATCACTAGGTCGACTCAGTTTTTGACTGGATCGGCTCAGTTCCTTAGGTCTTGGAAAACTAGCTTTTTGCACTTTCTATCTTTTGTTTTCACTGAGACTAAGTCGGCTTAGTCTTAGACTGGGTTGGTCCAGATTGCTTGCCATGCGTGCTGAACAGTCCATTTCGAAAGAAAATGACCTAGGGGTCGTCCCTTGGATTGATCCTTTTACAAAAACTTAATTTTCTTTCAATTTATGCATCCAAAAATCATGGGACTACTGCCAAAAGATCAAAAATATTCTAAGCTTGTTCTTAAGGCTTTCAAAATAAACTTTCTCCAACTTTATAAGATTATGATTTTGCCACTTGTCACTTTTTCTTGATCTCTAACTTGATAAAATCATAATTTTAATTTGAACACCTAGAAAGACCTACATCTATTCTTGAAGTACGTGGTTAAATACTTAAACACTTAAATTTTGATGATGATCAAAATCAATCATGGGGTCAACAATCTTTTCATTTTTGATGATGGCAAAATTTTGAGTATATGCATTGAAATATAATTTAATATATTTTAATAAATTGGCTAGTATAAAGTCATGAAGTGATAATATATGTTGGTGTAGAATCTGGTTGATACCGAATTGAGCTAGAGTTGGAGAAGAAGAGGTCACCATCGATGACTTGCAAAATAAAGTTTCGTTCGGAGTCGGTGGTGGTGGCTCCGGTAGGATCCTCCGATGATCAAGTCAGCTCTTCTGGCCAATAGAAATGGAGTGCTTAGGCAAAAATTTAGCAGAATTTTGGAAAGAAGAAGAGAGCTTAGAGAAAACATATCTGGAGGGTTCCTTTTATAGATGGAGTCCAGAGCAGACTGATAGTGACAACCATAACCATCCGATCATGGACTTCTTGGAGCCATATGAAATTTATTATGGAGAGAGATGTCGCCCGTAGTAGACTGATAATGACAGTCATAACCATCCGATAGTGGGATCGCCTATAGCAGACTGATAAATGATAGTCATAATCGTCCGATAGTAGGATCGCCTATAGCAAACTTATAAATGATAGTCGTAACCATCCGGTGTCCGTTGTCATGAGGTGTCCGTTTGTTGAGATTTAATAGTCGAAGTTCGAAGGAAGCAGGCATTGGTTGGTGAAGAGCTTTGACATATATCAATTTCAGAGAAGTTTAGAATCCTAAAAAAAATACAGCTAGAAGGGATCATTCGAGAGGAATACTACTTAAAATCTGAAAGTAATCTGCTAGAGGAATCGAAATGAAGTTTGACTGATGAAGAAGTTCGACTCTTGGAGAAATCTGATTGAAGAAGACGTCCGGAAGGAGTTTGACTGCTAGAGAAATCCGACTGTAGGAGACGTTCGAAAGAAGTTTGGCTCCTAGGAAAATCTAACTGAAGGAGACATCCGAAAGGAGTTCGGCTCTTGGAGGAATCCAACTAAAGAAGATGTCCGAAAGAAGTTTGGCTATTTGAGAAATCCGACTGAAGGAGAAGTCCGAAAGGAGTTCGGCTCCTGGAGGAATTCGACTGAAGGAGACGTCCAAAAAAAATTTGGCTCCTGGAGGAATTTGACTAAAGGAGAAGTTCGAAAGGAGTTTGGCTCCTATAGAAATCCGACTGAAGGAGAAGTCCAGAAGGAGTTTGACTCCTTAAGGAATTTGACTGAAGGAGACATCCGGAAGGAGTTCGGCTCCTAGAGAAATCCGATTGAAGGAGACATCCAGAAAGAGTTCGACTGTTGGAGGAATCCGATAGAAGGAGAAGTCCGAAAGGAGTTTGGCTGTTGGAGAAATCTGACTTAAGGAGACGTTTGAAAGGAGTTCGGCTCCTAGAGAAATCCGATTGAAGGAGATATTTGGAAGGAGTTTAGCTCCTAAAGGAATTCGACTGAAGGAGACGTCCGGAAGGAGTTCGGCTCTTGAAGGAATCTGACTGAAGGAGAAGTTCGAAAGAAGTTCGGCTCTTGGAGGAATCCGACTAAAGGAGAAGTCCGAAAGGAGTTTGGCTCCTGAAGAAATTTATCTGAAGAAGAAGTCTGGAAGAAGTTTAGCTCTTGGAGGAATCCGACTGAAGGAGACATCCAGAAGGAGTTCGGCTCCTAGAGGAATCCAACTGAATGAGAAATTCGGACTGAAGGAGAATTCTCAATTGAAGCTCTTTTATGATTACCAGTTACATCAGGCTAAGTATCAGACTGGACTTCGACGGGAGCGGGGTTTATCACCAATAATAGTCTCCCTACTCTCGAGTTCGAAATTGAATTTGAAATTTGATGGAAGGGAGGAAAAAAAGGGCGACGGTCGAAGTCCTCGAACTCGACCTCAACTTTCTGGAGGAGGAAGACGACGTAGATGCGGAACCATCTAATGCTATAGTTGACCTTTCCTTCGATGAGCTCACTTCTGGCTTATCTGAACCTACCACAAAGGTACTCGAACCAGTTCGGAACCTGATGCTCATTTTTCTCTCTGTCGTCTTCTTATGAAATGCTTGTTGTGGACGTCAAGCTCGTTGTGGACATCAGGCTTGTTGTGAACGTCGAACTAGGACCTCTTCTATAAATCAGGATAAGGTTTTGCCTTTCGCATTTGACGTAGTCAGATTCTCATGGAAAAATATATGTAAGGATTCTCCATCGAGCTTCTTCCTTCTTCACATCTTTGGTCTACGAGGTTCTGACTTTTGCTTATGTTAGGATGAGGCTTTCCTTCTGTTCTTATCATGGCTTATGGGGGTGTGTTAGGGGCATCGATAGGGTCTCCCCTCCATCCTATCTTATATCGACAAGGTCCTCAGCTTTGCTCACGTTAGGATGAGGTTCTCCTCCTATTCCTAATGTGGCTTGTGGGGGCGAATTTGGGCCATTGACAAGGCCTCTTTCCTCACCTCATCTAAAATGAATGAGGCCTTCGACTGTGCTCACGTTAGGACAAGATTCTCCTCCTATTCCAAATGGGCTGTAGGGGCACCTTAAGGCTGTTGTCGGGTCCTCTCCTCTCATCTCATCTAAAATAAATGAGATCTTCGACTTTACTCACATTAGAATGAGGTTCTTCTCCTGTTCCTAATGGACTGTAGGGGCACATTAAGGCCATTGTCAGGGCCTCTCCCCTCATCTCATCTAAAATGAATGAGGTCTCCCTCCTATTCCTAATGGGCTGTAGGGACACCTTAGGACCGTTGTCAGGGCCTCTCCCCTCATCTCGTCTAAATTAAATGAGGTCTTCGACTTTGCTCACGTTAAGATGAGGTTCTCCTCCTGTTCCTAATAGACTGTAGGGGCACCTTAGGGCCATTATCAGGGCCTCTCCCCTCATCTTGTTTAAAATGAATGAGGTCTTTGACTTTGCTCTCGTTAGGATGAGGTTCTCCTACTAGTCCTAATGGACTATAGCGGCACCTTAGGACCATTGTCAAGGCCTCTCCCCTTATCTCATCTAAAATGAACGAGGCCTTCGACTTTGCGCTTGTTAGGACGAGGTTCTTTTCTTATTTCTAATGGGCTATAGGGGCACCTTAGGGCTATTGTCAGGGCCTCTCCTCTCATCTCGTTTAAATGAACGAGGTTTTTGACTTTGCTCTTGTTAGGATAAGGTTCTCCTCCTATTTCTAATAGGCTGTAGGGGCACCTTAGGGCCGACGTCAGGGCCTCTCCCCTCATCTCGTCTAAAATGAATGAGGCCTTCGACTTTGCTCTCGTTAGGATGAGATTCTCCTCCTATTCCTAATGGGCTTTAGGGGCACCTTAGGTCCGTTGTCAGGGCCTCTCCCCTCATCTCGTCTAAAATGAATAAGGTCTTCAACTTTACTCACATTAGGATAAGGTTCTCCTCCTGTTCCTAATGGACTATACTTGTCGTGAAATTAAGTTCGTGAGGTAGTTCTCCTTTATCATCAGTACACAACAAAGATTAGGGTGTTAGAGTAGGAGGATTTTATTGTAATCAAATTATTGGTAATACATTCATAGATTTTTTGAATTCCATGGTTGAGACAGGTCTACCCTCCTGAGTTCCTTCAATAGTACGTTTCGGGTCGAACAACTTTCGTGACCTCATAGGGTCCTTCCTAATTTGGGGCAAGCTTCCCTAGGCTCTGAGGCTAAGAGATAGCAGCTTCCCAAAGTACTTCCGGGTCGAACAACTTTCGTGACCTCATAGGGTCCTTCCTAATTTGGAGCAAGCTTTCCTAGGCTCTGAGGCTAAGAGATAGCAGCTTCCCAAAGTACTAAGTCCCCTAGAGATAGTATTGATGATGCCGAGAGGTGGTCGATCTTCTTATTATTCCTTCCTCCTTGATGGTTCTGGCTACGGCAGTGCCCTCGGCCGATTTTCTCTTGCTTCAGGCTAATGTCTATGGAGCATTGAGGGGGGCGTAGTTGTGAAACCTTTTGGAGGGAGAACTTCGTCGTGCCCTTCTGTCGGGGCTTCTTTGACGATGAGCTCGAGGAGAAGTTCAGGCTCGCTTGCACTCGGAGGGAGTCTGTGAGTATGGCCAAACTTCATTCGGCCCTCCAAGCTGTGGGTTTATTAGACTCGCCCACCCGTCGCTCTTCTGCGGCTTTCTCATCCTTCAACTTGAAGGCTTCTTCCGTTCGAGTATATCCTTCAATCCAAGCTAGCAAATCGGCAAAGTTCTTGGGATACTTCTTCTCCAGGAAGAATAGCAAATCATTCTTCTGAAGGCCGTCCTTAAGCGTGGCCATTGCAACAGACTGGTTCAGATTTTGGACCTCCAATGCAGCAGCATTAAACCGGATGACATAAGCTCGGATAGATTTTTCCTCCTTTTGCTTGATATTCATCAAGAAATTTGAACCTCGGCGTAGATGTCGGCTACTGACAAAGTGAGCTACAAACTGATGGCTCATTTGATCGAAGAAAAAGATGGTACCCAACTTAAGTACTGAGTACCAGTATCTTGCTACTCCTTTTAAGGCAGATGGAAAAGCTCGACATAAGATGGTGTCTGGTGCGTCATGGAGTAGCGTCATGATTCGGAAGGCCTCCAGGTGATCGATCGGATCAGAGGTTCCATCGTAGCTTTCAAATTAGGGGAGCTTGAAGTTCGGCAGAATAGGCTCTTGCATAATTCGAAGAGAGAAAGGGGGATCAGTGCGGACGTCATCATGGTGAGTCGGGGTGATGTGGCGGAGTTCCTTAGTCCACCAGTCCATCTCCTATAGTTTCTAATTGAGGATGCCATCTCTATCGCAGATCTTGGAAGGCTTCCAACTGTAGATGGGGAATGTCTCTTTCAGAGAAAAATCATGATCCGAACAAAGATCCTCTACTCTCTATTTTTCCTTCTTAAGGGCAACGGGTATGCTAGCCCAAGTGCTCCTTCTTAGGATCGATTTTTGACATTCTGATGGTGGGTTTCGTAATGAAACCACCATCAGGGGTTGCCGCATGGCCTGCACCATTTCGGTGAGGCCCTGAACCTGCTACATCAGTAGGTTAAACTACTCCGAATTTACCATGGCCACCAATGAAGGAGGAGGTTGAAGCACTGACGAAGGAGCAAGAGCGGATGGATCTAGCTCAGATCTGACGGTAGAAGCAGTAGATCTCCGGATAGTCTCCTTCTTTGGAGGCATTTCTTAGGATTGAGGGAGAGGATGGAGATGAACCTTGAAGAAGAAGATCCATAGGTCCAACTAAAGGAGACATCCAGAAGGAGTTCGACTCCTGAAAAAATTTGACTGAAGGAGAAATTTGGACTGAAGGAGAATTTTCGATCGAAGCTCTTTTATGATTATCAGTTACATTAGGCTAAGCATCAGACTGAACTTCGACGGGAGTGGGATTTATCCCTAATAATATACATAAATATAAATGCACATTTCATGAAAGCTCTAATTAATGTTTCATATAATTTATATACTCATATCAAAATAATATTTTAATTCAAATTAATGAGTATTAAGGATCCAAGCATGAAATTCATTGAGTTTCTTAAGTATTAATTCTTGAAGCATATACTCAATATACCTCTCTCCTTTTTTGACAACATCAAAAATCTCATGAGAAAGAACATGAAAAATCATCAAAATCAACATCATAAAGTCAAATCAGCAAAATCATCTTTTCTTTTGAATGAATATTTCTTTCTTTTCAAAAATTAGCTTGAATTCAAATATTAGAGATTCTTCCCTTTTTTGAAAGAATATAATCTTTTAATCAAATTTTTAAATATACACTTTTAAGCTTTAAGAGGAACAGAGCTTTTGAAAAGATTTAACCATCAAATCAAGTATAATATGCACTTTAATATTCAATATTTCTTTTTCTTAAGAAATTTTAGCCAATTAAGTTTGGAAAAGATATGTATCGAAAATATATCGAGTAAAGTAAAATAAATAATATCAAAATAAGTGATAGTCATATTTTTAAATTTATTGCTTTGAGTAAAAATTACTTCAATACAAATAATTCATAAGAATTTTGTAACGCACATCAAAAATTTGGTATCAAATTTGAAATTTCAAATGAGTTACAAAATTAAGTTTAGAAATTTATTTCTTAGAGTAAGAATATATTTTTAATTTAATTTAACTCCGATCAATTATCAAGAATAATCATGCAAATTAAAATATGAAATCAGCATATTAATGATACCACTTTAAATAATTTTTAATATTAATGAATAATTTGTTTATTTGATAGAACTTTAAATCAAGTAAATCAAATTGAATAAACACATGAAAGCATTAATTGAAAAGATGATAAAGCATTTGATGAAAAGTTTAAAATTAATAAGATTCAAAATAAGATAATTGATTAAAAATTTTAGATCAAAAGTTCATTATCATTTTCAATCAAATCAAATTAGAAAAAATCTCTCCCCCTACTTTTCATATTAATAGCCGGATTAATTTACTTTTCAACTTTGTCTCCCTCTGTATTTCAAAATAAGCATATTTTAAATTTAAAATATCAAAATAATATGTATATATATATATATATATTCATTTTTTAGTATTATCTCTTAGTTTTCTTTTTCAAAATTTACATGTTTAAGCTTTATAATTTTTGTTACTACTCCCTTTTCTTTCAAGTTAAGCGCAATTAATTGATACCACATTAATTTTAATTAATACAAATTTGACTTTCAAGCTTAGATTTTTAAATTTAATTGATACCAAGTTAGTAATCATTTTATCTTTGGTGTTTTCTCCTCTTTACTTTTGCAAATAAAGCTATTTTAAAATTAAATAAAATTTTAAGAGAACAAGTATCAATTGAATGAATTAAGTATTAAATTATACATTCAATTCAAATAAATATATTATTTACTCATGTAGAAACTAATTTTTTTAAAAAAATTACTTTTTATTTACTTCAAAAGATGTTTACAATGATAATAATCCATTAAAAATCTAAAAGTATGCCATGTAGATGTATTTTTTAATTTTAATTAATAAGAACTTTAGGCTTCAAAATTTTGAATAATATAGTCTTAAAAATATTTCTCTTCACTTTGATATTAAAGTAAATCATTTAAAAATGTATCACAAGAATTTATCTCAAATATTATAATAGCAAGAATATAGTCATGAAAATTTATATTTAAGACAAAACAACTATTCTTTTGCTAAAAGATAAATCAATAAAATATAAGATATATTATAAGCTATCTAATCCTAAATAAATAAAACTAAAGTTTTCTTTAAATATTTGGCTTTAAAAGCAAGTGACAGCTTTCTTAAAATATTTTGCAATGATATCACTTCAAAAGATTCAAGAGGGGCATTTTTTATATTTAATTTTCAAAAAAGATTAGATCAATAACTCAAGGAGTTTCAATATAGAAAAATTTGATCAATTTAGATAGAAATTGATATGCAAACAAGTTGAAAATCAAAGATAATATTCAAATCAATTTTTTTTAAAAAAAAACTTGGTCAATTGGAGTAAAATAATCAAGAGTGTCAAAAGAAGAAAATCTAGATGTAGGCTCTATATTTTTGTTTCAACTAAAAATATTTTGAATCCTTAAGATAAAACTAAGATACAATGCAATATCAAGCACTTAAGTTTTAGAAATATATATTTTATCTTCAAGTACTTAGATCATGTAAAATTTTAGAAAATTTTTGATAATTTAATATCTTTTAAATTTCAAGTTTATCAATTGCAAAATTGCTATGGGGAGGCTTAAAATATCATGTTGAATTTCAAGATAAAATCATTTCATCCATAGCAAGATATATAGAGGAGAGCATATTAATTTAAAAATCAAAACATTCAATCATTGCAAGCATCAAAATCAATTATACTTATCAAAATATAAAAGAAATCATCATATGCATATATATATTAATAAATTATTAAAGTCAATACATTCAATGAAATAATTATTGATAGTGTGATGCAAGAAAGAGTTTAGATTATACCATGCATCAATATCCATCTCTTTTCATTTCCAAGGCATCCATAAAAAATTTCCTTCCTTTCATTTCATTTGGATCCTTAATGCACCTGCAAAATTACTTAATGATTTTTTGGTACCCAAGGCATCTTGGGTCTATAGGAGTTAGTATTTAAGATTTTCTTTGGAACCCAAATTTGTTTAATCAAGATTTGGCCAATTCTTTTAAAATTATATTTTAAAATTTTATGGCCTACTTTGTTACATTTGAAACACACTATTGAATCATTTTTAGGTAAGGCTCTAGTAATTAGATTTTTTGTATGTTGTTATTTTCTTGAAGAATTAAAACTAGTTTGTGTTTTATTGAAAATAGCCTTATTATTATTATTTACCATAGATTGAAGATTTTGAAAGCTAGCTAAGGATAAATTTTTCAACTATGGATCTCAAAATCTCAATCTTTCTTTTTAATTTTTCATTTTCTCCTAAAAGCTCTTTCTTTTCACTTAAAAGATTTTCATTTTCTTTTACGAAGAATCTTAAAATATCATTTTTCTTTCTAAGCTCAATGTTTTCTTCAACTAAAATATTTTTAAATTTAATCTATTCTTCTTTTTCTTTAGCCAATGTATTCTTTTCTCTCAAGATATCTTCTTTTTTTATTTAATAATTTATTCTTTTCATTAGCTAAAAGAATATTAGACTTTTTGATTTCTTTATTTTTTAGCTTTAATTTTTTGAATTCATCCATTAAATCATTGAAGACTTGAAATAATTCATCAAATATAAATTTGGAGAAATTTTCAGAATTTACCTCATTCTCAAAGGCCATGAGGCAAAGATTTGTCGCTTTCTCTTCCTCATCCGAGCTTGAAGTATCACTATCTTCTCAAATTCCAAGCATAGCTCTTTTCTTGATTCTTTTGGGGTGCTTTTTAAGTAAGAAGCAATCCGGCTTGTAGTGACCCCTCTTGTTGCAATTGTAGCAAGTGGCATTTATCCTTTCTTTTCTTTCTTCATTATCTTTCTTCTTCAAGCTTTTCTTTATGAGGAACTTCTTAAATTTGCTTGCGAGTAGCTCCATGTCCTCATCATCATCTTCACTTTCTTTTTCATCTTCTTCTTCTTCTGACTCATCACTTTCTTTAAATTTAGCCGTAGACTTGAAAGCAATGGTCTTGTTCTTAGGCTCCTCTTCTTCCTCCTTTTGAGCCATATGCATCTCATGGGTCATAAGAGAACCCATGAGCTCTTCTAAGGATAGCTTGGTGAGATCTTTTGTTTCTTATATTGTCGTCACCTTAGCTTCCTATTCTTTAGGCAAAGACCTAAGCACTTTGCAAATAAGATCATGATTAGAATAAGTTTTGTCTAGGCCATTTAAAGCATTTATAATTTTAGTAAATTTGATGAATATATCATAAATAGACTCATGTTTTTTTCATTTTGAATATTTCATATTTATGAACAAGCAAGTTAATTTTTGACTCTTTGACTTGACTTATTCCTTCATGAGTTATTTCTAACATATCCTAAATTTCTTTAGCCGATGTACAAGATGATATTCTATTGAACTCATACACATCTAAGGAATAGTAAAGTACATTGATGGCTTTTGCATTTAAGTGAGCCATCTTTTTGTCAAATTGATCATATTTGTTTTTTGGTTTGGGAAGAGTCATATTATTTATAATTTTTGTGGATGTGTATGGTCCTCTAGTTATGATTTTTCACAAATCATAATCTAGTACTTGTATGAAAATTCTCATTTTAATCTTTCAAAAGGTGTAGTTGGTACCATCAAATAAAGATGGTCTATAAGTGGATTGGCCTTCAACAAAAGAAACACCACTTGGGGTTGCCATAAGATCTTTTATCCTTGACTATTAGGTCAATAATTAATAACAGAGCACCTGCTTTGATACCACTTATTGTCCAAGTATGGCTACCCAAGAGGGGGATGAATTGGGTTCTTTTAAAATCTTAGCCAAATTAAGCTCTAATGCAAATTTGTGCTTCTAATTAAAAGAACTTGAATGCTTGTGTGTTGCCCCCAGGAATGATTTTGATGATTACAAAATATTAGAGCATAACCTTAATACTAACACTTTTCAAGAATGCCAAAGTCTATTTTTTTTGTAGAAAGAAAAAGATCACTAAATGAATCCATAATCAAATGAAGATCTTTGAGTTATTTGAAACTATTTTTGAAATGATTTTGGAGTAAAAGGAATCCTCTCTCAGAGCCCAAGCTGACCCATCCTTGATTCGAGCCAGCTCTGGCATGACACGCACTTATCTCTTTAGCTTGGCACGCAGTCGAGCCGACTCAATTTGGATCCGAGCCGACTATCTCAGAAAGGCAGAAGATCAATTTTGAATTACTACTGATTGAGCTAATCCAATTCCCAACCGAGCTGGCTATCTTAGAGTGGCAAATGACTTATTTGGGAGTTCTACTGATCGAACCAGCTCGAAGCTTCAACCGAGTCGACTATCTCAGATCAATAGAAATACTATTTTTATTGATTGCCGATCGAGCCAATCCTACATAAAATTGAGCTGGCTCTCTCAGAAAGACAAAACAATGCTTTGCATAAAAACTATACTCAAGCCAACTCGAAGCATGAATCGAGCCAGCTCGATGAAGTCTGACGAGCATAATGGCTAGTTCTACAAAAGTTTGCTTTCATCCAGAACTTCTTTTCAATGGCTAACTTCGATCTCCAATGGTCATAAGCAGCCAGAATTCTTACCAAATCACCAAAAAAACTATTTGAAAATGATTAAGAACAAAAGAAAAAAAAATATATAAAAAAATATAGTTTAAGATCTGGAGATAATCTAAAAGAAAAAAAGATAGCACTTTGAGAAAAGTTAGACTGAAAGAAAGTTCACCAACTCTCATTCAATACTTTCTTGATTCTTCTGATTACATTCAAAGAGAAAAGAGAGCATTTATTATAAATATTCAAAGCATCCTCAAGAAGACAAGCTACAGCGACAACTATCCAAATCGAAACAGGGTTTCACAGTGTTGTATTTTCTTCTTTATCTAATTTGGTGTAAGAGTTTCAGCTGGGACTGAAACTTGAAGGGTTATCATTGTACCAAACTTAGTTTAGTTTAGGGGAGCCTTAGGTTAAAGGCTTGTAAAGGTTTTGATTGGTTGATCTGTGTAAAATCAATTCGATTTGTTTGTGAGCCCAGTGAAAACAAACACGTTGTAATCAGGTGATTATAGTAGAAATTCTCAAAAGATTGCTTGGAGAGTGGATGTAGGTGCTGGAAGTGCACCGAACCACTATAAATCTACTGTGCTTGTATGTGACTTCTCCTCTTATATGTTGGTCTTTTCTTCTACTACTTAGTAACTTTCTGATCTATACAGTCCTTTATTTACTCTACATATCACTCACCAAATTTGCTAAAACTTTTAATGACCCAATTCACCCTCCCCCCCCCTCTTGGGTTGTGTAGCTGGAAAACAAGTGATATCAGAGCTCAATTCTTAACTAGAACTGATCTAACCATCAGAAGATAAAGATTATGACAACATAATTGGGAGGTTCACTTATCGAAGGGGAATCCACCAACAGACCACCACTTTTCAATGGCACAAACTACACATATTGAAAAGCACGCATGAGAATCTTCATTCAAGCTCTTGATTATGATATATGGAGTGTCATTATCAATGGGCCACACACACCCACTATGGTAGTCGATGGCATTAGCATATCCAAACCTGAAAAGAATTGGAGTGAGGAAGATAAGAGATCAATTCAGCTAAATGCCAAGGCTATGAATATTTTGTATTGTGCCTTGGATACCAACTAGTTTAACTGAATCTCTACTTGCAATTCTACAAAAAAAATTTGGGATAGACTCGAAGTCACTCATGAGGGCACAAACCAAGTTAAAGAATCTAAGATTAGCATGCTAGTGCACCAATATGAGCTTTTCAAAATGAAATCCATTAAATCAATCACAAAAATGTTCACTCATTTTACTAATATAACTAACAATCTAAAAAGTCTTGGAAAGATTTATTCTAACAGTGATTTGGTAAGAAAAATTCTTAGATCTTTATCGAAGTCATGGGAGGCAAAGATCACTGTAATTTAAGAGGCTAAAGACTCGAATAAGCTGCCCTTGGAAGAGCTGATTGGATCGCTGATGATCTATGAAATCACTATGAAGCAGCACAATGAAGATGAAGGAAAAAAGAAGTGAACCATAGCCCTCAAATCTACTGCAATTGATGAAGAAGGAGATTAGTCAACAGATGAAGATGAAGAAGATGAGGACATAGCACTGATTACAAGAAAGTTTAAGAAATTTATAAGAAGAAGAAAGCAAGGCTTCAAGAAGAAACCCTTTAACAAAGTTGAAACAAGCAAGGACAAGGATAAAGAAAGAGAACTGTCTTTATGCTTTGAGTGCAAAAGACCTGGATATTTCAAGACTAACTGCCCCAACTTAAGAAAAAATATCAAGAAGGCCAAGAAGAAAGCAATGATTGCAACGTGAAGCGACAGCAACGAATCTAACTCCAATGAAGAATTCGAAGATATCGCAAACCTGTGTTTCATGGTACAAAAAAATGAGGTAAACTCCAAAATTGCTCAAGAATATTCTTTTGATAAATTACAAGATGCCTTTTACGACCTAATGAAAGAATTTAGAAAGATTTCTAGTAAAAATAAAAATCTAAAAATAACATGTGATACCTTATCCAAGGAAAAAGATGAAATTCAATAAAGAAATAAGATTTTAGTAGAGAAAAATGATTCATTGAAAAAGAAAGTATAAATGCTAAAACCATTGGTTGATAAGTTCACATATAGTCCTGAAAAATTAAAAATGATCTTAAATAACCAAAAAGCTAGCTATGATAAAGCTGGAATAGGTTATAATCCTAACAAGAAATAAAAACTCTTAGAATCTTTACACTAAATCAACATCATCATATTTCTCTTCAAATATTGCTTGTTTCTGCTGTGGTAAGATAGGACACAAAGCACATGCATGTATTTATAGTAAAACTAATGAAAATTCATTTAAGAAAATTTGGGTTTCCAAAAGAACCATGAATGCTAATACTAAAGGACCCAAGAAAACTTGGATACCTAAATCAGCCACTTAATTATTTTGTAGGAATGTCTTGTAGCCGATGAAGTTGAAAGAGCATGGTATTTAGACAGCAGTTGTTCAAGACATATGACGGGTGACAAGGATCAATTCAACACCCTTGAGGAAAAGAATGGGGGATTGATTACTTTTGATGATAATGAAAAAGAAAAAATTATTGGTATTGGTAAAATCAAACTTTCTCCCTCCATCTTTATTGAGAATGTTTTACTTGTTGATAACTTAAAGCATAATTTATTAAGCATAAGTCAATTATGTGACAAAGTGCTCAAAGTCATTTTTGAATCATCTCTATGCATAGTTACTACTCCCTTTGATAATAGTATCATGTTCATTGGACATAGATGTGAAAATATCTACATGGTTGATCTTGATGAGATAACCATAAAAAAAGGCCAATGTCTTATTGCTAAAGATACTAAGATCAAAGAAACTACTTGGCTATGGTATCGTAGATTAGGTCATGCAAGCATGCACACATTATCAAAATTGGTTACCAAAGACTTAGTCAAAGTCTTACCTAAATTAAACTTTAAAAATGATCATGTTTGTGATGCATGTCAACTTGGTAAACAAACTAGGAAGAGTTTTAAATTCAAAAATATTGTTTCAACATCTAGACCTCTAGAATTAATTCACATAGATTTATTTGGACCTACTAGGACCTCAAGCCTAGGAGGAAAGAAATATGGACTTATGATCATAGATGATTTTTCATGTTTTACTTAGGTTCTATTTTTAGCACATAAAGATGAAGATTTTACTACTTTTTCAAAATTCTATAGAAAGCTTTCAAATGAAAAGAACTCAACAATAATTAAAATCAGAAGTGATCATGGTACTGAATTTGAAAATCAAAACTTTGAAATATTTTATAATGAAAATGAAATAGAACATAACTTTTCTGCTCCAAGAACACCACAGCAAAATGGTGTTGTTGAGAAAAAAAATAGGACTTTAGAAGAAATGACTAGAACTATGTTATGTGAAGCAAGTCTTTCAAAATATTTTGGGCTGAAGCCATTAACACTGCTTGTTATATTTTAAATCATGTTTTGATCCATCCCATTCTTAAGAAAACCTCCTATGAACTTTGGAAAGGTATAAAGCCTAATATCAATTATTTTCATATATTTGGATGCAAATATTTTATCTAAAATAATAGAAAAGACAAACTTGGAAAATTTGATGCTAAGTCTGATGAGGGTATCTTTCTTAGATACTCAACATCAAGCAAAGCATACAGATCGAGTTTTCAACAAGCGTACTTTAGTTGTTGAAGAATCTATTCACATTGTCTTTGATGAATCTAACAACCTTTCATCAAGAAAGTAAGATACTTTTGATGATGATGCAGAAAATTTAGAAAAAGAAGTAAAAGAACTTATCTTGAAAGACAAACCAAATCATGATGAAGAAAGTGAGACAAACAACAATGAACATGAAGAAGTACAAGAAGAAGGTATGAACCAAAAACATTCAGATCTACCCAGAGAATGGAGGTATGCATAAAATCACCCTAAAGACCTTATAATTGGTGATCCATCTCAAGGTGTAAGAACCATATCTAATTTTAAAGAACATCATGATTATCTTGCATTTGTCTCCCAAATAGAACCTAAAATAATTGTAGATGCAGAAAAGGATGCAAATTGGTTAATTCCATGCAAGAGAAATTAAATCAATTCGAGAGAAATAAAGTATGGACACTAGTTGATAGACCCTCTAATCATCCTATCATTGGCACTAAATGGGTATTCAGAAATAAGCTTGACGAAAACGGTAATGTAATAAGAAATAAAGCTAGATTAGTAGCTAAAGGATATAATCAAGAAAAAGAAATAGATTTTGATGAAACTTATGCACCTATAGCAAGATTAGAGACTATTAGATTGCTACTTGCTTTTGCTTGTTTTATGAATTTTAAATTATACCAAATAGATGTAAAAAGTACATTCTTAAATAGTTTTATTACTGAAGAAGTTTATGTAGAGCAACAATCAGGCTTCAAAAATCATAGTCTTCCAAATCATGTTTTCAAACTCAATAAAGCATTGTATGGTTTGAAACAAGCACCAAGAGCATGGTATGATAGATTAAGTAAATTTTTGCTCAATAATGACTTTTCTAGAGGTAGTGTAGATACTATATTATTCTTAAAAAAAAAAAATCAGATCTGCTTGTTGTTCAAATATATGTAGATGACATTATCTTTGGTTCAACTAATGAAAATCTTTGCCAAGAATTTGCCAAGTTAATGCAGGACAAATTTGAAATGAGCATGATGGGAGAGCTAACATTCTTTCTTGGGCTTCAAATTAAACAAACTAAGAAAGGCATTTTTCTTTTCCAAACCAAGTTTATACAAGAAGTATTAAAGAAGTTTGGAATGGAGAATGCAAAGAAAATTGGCACACCCATGAGCCCATCTTGCAAATTGGATAAAGATGAACATGATAAGAGCATCAATCAAAAACTTTATAGAGGTATAATTGGCTCTCTACTTTATTTAACTGCTAGTAGATCTGATGTACTTTTTAGTGTTTGCATATGTGCTAGATTTCAATCTGATTCTAAGAAATCTCACATGATGGCTATTAAAAGAATCTTAAGATATTTATTAGGTACACAAAACTTAGGACTATGGTATTCTAAGCAAATCTTAATTAATTTAATTAATTTTTTTATGCTAATTATAGAGGTTGTAGAATTGATAGAAAAGGTACTTCTGGTACATGTCAATTTCTTAGGCTAAATTTAATCTCTTGGTTCAGCAAAAAGCAAAATTTGGTAGCTTTGTCCATAGCCGAGGCCGAGTACGTTACAGTTGAAAGTTGTTGTACTCAACTTCTTTGGATTAAGCAATAACTTAAGGATTATGGCATTGAATAAAATAAAATTTCATTAAGATGTGATAACACAAGTGCCATAAATTTAACTAAAAATCTCATTCAACACTCTAAAACAAAATATATTGAAATTAGGCATCACTTTATCAGAGATTATGTTCAAAAAGGTGACATAATACTCGAATTCGTTTCAACTGAAATTCAATTGACAGATATTTCTATAAAACCCTTGAATGAAGATAGATACGATATAATTAGAGGTGAATTAAGAATTTGCAATCCCGTTTGAATAATTGTTATCTCTTTATCACTCTTTCTTAGAAGTTGATTTGAGTTAATTGTTTGAAGATTCAAATTAATTTAAAATTCAACTTTTTTCTCAATTCGAGCCGGCTTGAATATACCTTCGAGCTAGCTTGGCTATCGAGCTAGCTCGATTGAAAATCGAGCTTGCTCGACGGTCGGGGCCCAGTCCTATATTTAAGTCGATCCTTCTTTTCAAAAGCTTTATTCATCGTTCCAAGCCTACCCCACCTTGATCTTTTCCCCGGCTACTTTCCAAAAAACCTTTCAAATCACTTTTCCTCTCAATCCACATCTCAAACCCTCTCAAATCTGAGAAGGATGGCACCCAAATCTTGCACGACAGTCTCGAAGAAGTGTCGCATGAAAGAACAATCGATCGTTCGCTCAAAAAAGGGGGGAACGATGAGCTTAGTGTCTTCTACTTCTTCGAACCAACCGTCAATGGCTTCCAAAGCTGTCACCATGGGAGAAATGTCAGTTTCAAATTTTTGGATAAAGAAAACTTTCTGTTTGGCTCATGGATTCGATAGCAAGGGTAGGAAATGATTTGTTCATTGGATACTCCCACTTATCCTTGACTTGTAAGGAAGTTTTTTGAAAATCTAAGGATTGGTTCAGACTCCATTTGGTCAAAAGTCAAAGGAATAGAAATCATCTTGGACACAAGAAGATTAGGGCATTTGTTACGCATGCCTCATAATGGAATTCAAGCCCCTAGTCTAGATAATGATTTTGAAGGACTTAAAAGACTCCTTGGCAGAGAAAATATTGACCACCGGTATATCCACAATGCTAACATTTTGCCAATTGAGTTGAAGTTTCTCCACAACCTATTGTGCAGAATTTTCTTTTCAAGGATTGGAAGATTTGATTGACTATCTTCAAAGAATTTAGCAGTAATTGTACATATGGTAAAGAGAATACCATTAAATCTGTCCTTCATGATGATAGAATAGATCAAGAGCGCTACTGGTAGATCAAAAGGAAAATCTTGCTTACCGTATGGAATGGTCTCATCCTCTTGTTCACTGAGGTAGGTATAGACTTGGAAGGAGAATTTTCTAAGCTCTCACTCATACTGACTACTACACCATTCAAACTCTATATCAGATGAAATTTAAGAAAGAAAATGGTGTATGGATTAAAGAAAATGAAGAAGCACATCCTCACATCTCAGAATCATCCTCTTCTTTAGATTCAGAAAGGCCTTCCTCATTGGCACCTGGTGCTCCTCCATCATCCCCTGTACCCGCACCAACACTGAGATCAATTGCTAGAGAACGTCATCCGACTTCTCCTTATGCTCTTGCAGCTTTTCCAAGTTTCTCAATTGATAGCATTGTAGAGCAAGTTGTGGGACTCATCTTTTAATGAAAGTTTATTAGTTTCAATGTTTGTAATGTTTGTCATGATTGTATTGCTCTATTGCTTATCCTTTCCAATATTGACAAAAAGGGGGAGAAAAAATACTTGAGCATATAAATTGGATCTCAGTTCAATTAATTATAAACTTGAGCATATAAACTAGATCTTTATTCAATTAATTATCCTTAATTAATTTAAAGATTATTATGGATAAAATGCATTCATTAAGGGGGAGCTAATGTAAGCTGTTATATATCTTAACTTTGTAAACCATCCATCTCTTCTAATGTTTGTACATTCCAATTTATCATAATTACTTGTGCATATTGAAATTTACATTATTTCTTTATATATCTCTTTAAATCCATAACATACTTTTACTTTGATATGCTTAATGTTTTGTCATCATCAAAAAGAAAGAGACTGTTGCCCCTAGAAATGATTTTGGTGATTACAAAATATTAGAGCATAACCCTAATACTAACACTTTTCAAGAATGCCAAAGTCTATTTTTTTTTTTTAGAAAGAAAAAGATCACTAAATGAATCCATAATCAAATGAAGATCTTTGAGTTATTTGGAACTATTTTTTAAATTATTTTGGAGTAAGAAGAATCCTCTCTCAAAGCTCGAGCTAACCCATCCTTGATTCGAGCCAGCCCAGGCACGGTACGCACTTATCTCTTTGGCTTCACACATAGTCGAGCTAGCTCGATTTGGATCCGAGCCAACTGCCTCAAAAAGGTAGAAGATCAGTTTTGAATTACTCCTGATCGAGTCGACCCAATTTTCAGTCGAGTCAGCTGTCTTAGAGTGGTGGAAGACTTATTTGGGAGTTCTAGTGATCGAGCCAGCTCAAAGCTCCAATCGAGCTGGCTATCTCAGATCAACAGAATATTATTTTTGCTGATTGCCGATCGAGCCAGCCCAACACAAAATCGAGCTAGCTCTCTCAGAATGATAGAATAATACTTTGCATAGAAACTATACTAGAGCCGACTCGAAGCATGAATTGAGCCAACTCAACGAAGTCTGACAGGTGCAATGGCTAGTTCTGCAGAAGTCTACTTTCACCCAGAATCTTTTTTCAATGACTAACTTCGATCTCCAACAATCATAAATGGTTAGAATCCTTGTCAAATCACCAAAAAACCATTTGAAAATGATTAAGGATAAAAGAAAAAAAAGAAAATATAAAAGAAAACATGGTTTAAGATCTGGAGACAACCTAAAAGAAGAAAAGACAACACTTTGAGAAAAGTTAGACTGAAAGAAAGTTCACCAACTCTTATTCAATACTTTCTTGATTCTTCTAAGTGCATTCAAAGAGGAAAGAGAGCATTTATTAGAAATATTCAAAGCATCCTGAAGAAGACAAGCTACAACAACAACTATCCAAACCAAAACAAGGTTTCACAGTGTCGTATTTTCTTCTTTATCTAATTTGGTGTGAGAGTTTCAGCTGGGACTGAAACTTAAAGGGTTATCATTGTACCAAACTTAGTTTAGTTTAGGGGAGCCTTAGGTTAAAGACTTGTAAAGGTTTTGATTGGTTGATCCATGTAAAATCAATTGGATTTGTTTGTGAGCTTGGTGAAAACAAACATGCTGTAATTAGGTGATTTTTGTGGAAATTCTCAAGAGATTACTTGGGAAGTGGATGTAGGTGCTGGAAGTACACCGAACCACTATAAATCTACTATGCTTGTATGTGTGCTTCTCCTCTTGTGTGGTGGTCTTTTCTTCTACTGCTTAGTAACTTTCTGATCTGCACAGTTCTTTATTTACTCTACATATCACTCACTAAATTTGCTAAAAGTTTTAATAACCCAATTCACGCCCCCCCCCCCCCCCCCCCCCCCCCCCCTCTTAGGTTGTCTAGCTGGGTAACGTTGTGGTGAATAAGCAAGATGTAGCAGCGGAATTAAAAGTAACTAGATAATACAAATATATAAAGCAAATAAAAAAAGCAAGAAGAGCAAAATCATAATACAAACACATAGATTTTATAGTGGTTCGGTGCAATCCCGCACCTGCGTCCACTCCCTAAGCTCTCCTTGAAAATTTCATTATAATCCCTAAATTATAGTGCATTTATTTTAATTCGAGATCATAAATAAATTCAGATGATTTTGTCGGACTCACCAACTATAATCCTACACTGATAGTTTTCTCAAATTCACTATCAATCCGGTTGGTTTTAACCTAGGAGCACCAACTATAACCTTTATACTGTCTAATTTTTGCCATAGACCAACCTACACCCCAAGTTTCTTTCTTCAAAGAAACTTGTAAAGAAACAAAAATACAAGTATATGAATTCAGCATAAAAAATAAAAAAAAAAGAATTCTTTTTGAAGTTTGATAGAGAGGTTGAAAGATGGCTTTTGAAGCTTTGTATTCTCTCCTTTGAAGGCTGAGAAGAAGCTTGAATGAATAAGGATGATCATACTTGGAATCTCTCTAAATTTGATGCACAAAGTCCTCTCTTTTCTCTCTTTTTCTTTAGATATTTAATAAACCTCACAATTTAAATGATTTCTACTTTCAATCTACTTAATCTTATTTTTCAAATATTTCTCTAGCCTTTTATACTCTTTATGATGGCAGAGGATCAGTTCTAGCCATTAGAAGCCTTGAAATAGTCATTGGAGTGGAGAAATAGCTATTAAAAAAGCTATAGAAAACTAGCCATTACGATCACTAGGTCGGCTTAATTTTTGACTGGGTCGGCTCAGTTTATAGCTGGATTGGCTCAATTTTTTGGATCTTGAAAAATTAGCTTTCTGCACTTTCTATCTTTTGCTTCCATTAAGACTAGGTCGGCTCAGTCTCAGACTAGATCGATTTAGATTACATGCCATGCATGTCGAAGAGCCCATTTCGAAAGGGGATGACCTAGGAGTCGTCCCTTAGGTTGATCCTTTTGCTAAAACTTGATTTTCTTTCAATTTATGCATCCAAAAATTATGGGACTACCTTCAAAAGATCAAAAATCTTCTAAACTTGTTCTTAAGAATTCCAAAATAGATTTTCTCCAATTTTATAAAATTATAATTTTGCTCCTCGTCTGTTTTTCTTGATCTCCAACTTGATAAAATTATAATTTTAACTTGAACACCTGGAAAGACCTACATCTATTCTTGAAATACATGGTTAAATACTTAAACACTCAAAGTTTGATGATCATCAAAATCAATCATGGAGTCAACAATATCTTCTTCTATTTAAGCTTTATCTATTTTTAAAGGTTAATTCTCTTTCTTTAGTCTTTATTCTTATGAGATAGCTTCTTAAAATCACAAAGTAAATCATTAAATGCTTCATACAATTCCTCAAATATAAATTCAAAAATTGAATCATCATTGTTTACCTCATCCTCCAACTCCATAAGACATAGATTGGCTTTTTCTTCTCTTTGACATTCATCTTCACTTGAAGAGGAATCTTCATCATTGCTCCATGTTACTTTTAGTACTTTATTCCTTGGTTTCTTTGAGCTCTTTTTCAATAATGGATAGTCCATTTAAAAATGTTCGGGCTTCTTATATTTATAGCAAATAATTTGATCTTTTTTTTTCTTTTCTTTGCTACATTCGCCCTTGCTGTAGCTTCTTTTCTTTGGTTCAAACTTCTTCTTTCTTCTCATGAATTTTTTAAACCTTCTAGTGATTAGTGCCATTTCTTCATCATCCTTCAAGTCTTCTTCGAAATTACTTTCCTCTTCATACATGGCAGCAGCTTTGAGTGCAATGCTCTTCTTTTTTTTCACTTTCACTTTTTTTTCTTGATTCATTTTCAGCTCATGGGTCATGAGTGAATCAATTAACTCTTCCAATGCAAGATTATTTAGGTCCTTCACCTCTTGAATGGCAGTCACCTTTGGCTCCCAATTCTTTGGCAAAGATCTAAAAATTTTGTGCACAATATTACTATTAGTATAATCTCTTTCAGGACTTTTTAAACCATTCAAAATATCAGTGAATTTTGTAAATATTTAAGTGATAGTTTCATATGATTCCATTTTAAATAGCTCATATTTATATACCAATATTTTTATTTTTATTTTTTTGACTTAACTAGTACCCTCATAGATGACTTCAAGTCTATCTCAAATCTCTTTGGCAGATAAATATATTGATATCCTATTAAACTCATTAGCATCCAAAGCATAATATAGAATATTCATAGCTTTGGCATTAAGTTGAGCTTTCTTTTTATCATATTCATCCCAATCCTTTACAAGTTTTGGGGTTGACACTCCATTATAATTATAAGTGTGTGAGGGTCCAACATTATGACATTTCACATGTTATAATCTTGTGTTTGGATAAATATTTTCATTCTTGCTTTCCAATAAGTATAGTTAGTCCCATTGAAAAATGGAGGTCTATTGGTTGATTGCTCCTCAACCAATGGAGTCTCAATTGGGATTATCATTTAATCTTTAGCTTTTTGATTGTTAGATCAATAACTAATATTAGAGCACCTGCTCTGATACCACTTATTGTTCAAGGATGACTACCTAAGGGAATGGTGAATTGGATATTTTAAAAATTTAACTTTGAGAATGGTGATTATACTATTTAAGTGCCTAGTGAAACAAGCTATGTGATGTGTAATAAATGAGAATTGTAAAGTAAAGAATACATAATCACAAATATAATAGTTTTATAGTGGTTTGGTGCCAAATCCAATACTAACGTCTACTTTCTAAGTAAACCATTTGGAAATTCAACTAAAATCACTTAACTTGATTATAGTTCGATTATTTTACTTGGGATCATAATCCAATCTAGTTGGTTTTGTCCTTGACTCACCAATCATAACCATATAATGATTATTTTCCTAGGCTAACAATCAACCGTGATTGATTTTAACTTTGGCTCATCAATCAAGCCATATAACATCCAACTCTAGGGTTAAACTAACCCAAGTTTCTCATGCTAAGTAACTTAAAATAAAAATAAGAATACAAATAAAACAAACTCTTTAAAGCTTAAGAGAAGAAAATCTGGGCTGCTTTGCTTGTAGGATTAATTTCTTCTCCTTGAATGCTTGAAAGAAGTATAAAATAATCTTCTATGACAATGGACTGACTTCTCTCCAATTAAAGATGATGGAAGGACAAAAGTATATCTATAAATCACTTTTTCTCTTCATTTTTTAGCTTATACACTTGAATGTTCTGAAAAGATTTCTTAAAAGCTCTTAAATGTATGCTTAAAAGATGTCCTTTATGTTCCAAAATATTTTCTTATATATATCTAAGGTTTTCCACCACTACAAGTCATCTAGGAGAACTTTAGAAAGTAATCTTGCCATTGGAGACTCAAAAATAGCTGTCGGGAGGTGTGTGGAACGAAAAAACTGCAGAACCAGAAACTAACCATTATAATCACTAGGTCGGCTCAATTTTTTATTGAGTTGGCTCAGTCCTCATTGGATCGGCTCAGTTTTTAGCTTGGTCGACTTAGTATCAGTGTACCAAAAAAATCTATTTCTGTCTTTTGTTGTCTTCTAAGACTAGGTTGGCTATCTTTTAACTAGGTCGGTCAAGTTATCACTAGATCGGCTCAATTGAAAACTAGGTCAGCTAAGTTCTTTGAATCTTGAATATTTATCTTTCTATATTTTCTATCTTTTATTTTCACTGAGACTAGATTGGCTCAGTTTCTAACTAGATCGGCTCAGTCTACATACCAAGCATGTCAAAGGTTGTTTGTCAGCCTTTCTTCTTCAATTTAATTTATAGGCTAGACTTGCCTTCTTGATTTGATTTATCCTTATTAAAAACTCTTGAAGAATATGTCCAGTCTAGAGTTTCTTCTCTAAAATTTTAAGTAATGATTCTTCATTTGTACGATAGGAAACACTTGAAGTTTATGAGCTTTTAAAATTTATAACTATACATCCTTATAAATAATATTAGTAACTTAGCAATTTATACTCAAATACTTTTATTTTCATCAAAATTAATCCAAAATCAATATTAACTTAATTTGAAGGTAATTGGATTTTACTATCCAAGTAGGACTTGAATTTAAAGTCTAATTAAATTAAGATTGATAGGATTTTGAAATGGATTCAAATCAAGTTCGAATTGAATTCGAATCGAATCTAAATTAAAAACTATTTTTTTAATTATTTAAATTAACTTAAATTTAATTAGGCTTGATTTAATCTAAAGGTAATTGAATTTCACTATCTAAGTAGGACTTAAATTAAAAGTCTAATTATATTAGGATTGACAAAATTTTGAATTGAATTCGAATTGAATCCAAATTAAAAATTATTTTTTAAATTAATTTAAATTAGATTTAATTTAATTAATTTGTATTTAATTTAAAATTAATTTAATTTTATAATCTAAATAGGATTTAGATTCAAAGCCTAATTAAATTAGATTTGGCAAAATTTTAAATTAAATTTGAATCAGGTTTGAGTTGGGTTTGGGTCTGGATTATTAGGGACGATAAATTTTCATCACTAATTTCATCACCAATAACATTCTAAAATAAGCTTTTTTTCTCAAGCTATTATTTTTAAAAAATTATTAGCAATGGTGCTTTTCATCACTAATATCCAAAATTTGCCATCGCCAATATATATTTTATGTTTAAATATTATAAAAATATTTAAAAATTTTAAATAATTTTAGTAGTGGCTTGCACCATCGCTAATAATTATGAAGCCATCGTTAATAGTTAGTTATTAGCGATGGCTCATTCTTTGTTGCTAATAATCAAAATTTAGCATCGCTAATATTTTTTACTTTTAAATATTTTAAAAAATTTAGACTTTTAGAGATGGCAATCACCGTCACTAATATCAAGACTGCCATTGGTAATAGTATTATCGATGGTATTTTTTTTATCAGTGTTGCGGTGGCAAAAAGTTTTTATTAGTGATGAAAATTTTTGTCATCGCTAACACCATCACTAATATCCAAATTTCTTATAGTGCGATGTTTTCTACCAGCATCAAAAAAGAGTTTACTTTCTATGGACTTATGTAGGATAATTATATATTTCTTCATAATATAAAAATTATTTTTAAAATAAAATAATTTTTAAATACTTCTCACTGAGTAACTAGGACTCTTTGCCAAAGCAAGCTTTGAGTCCCGCATCAAAAGATGGAAAGGACAAAAAAGCTCATGGTAAAGTTAGTTTTAACTCATAGCATGTTTGATTCGAGCTAATAAGCTCGAGAGGTATTTTATACCTAGTATCCTAAAGCCAACTGGTTTGGAAGTCATTGGCCCAAAACCCACTATATGGATCAAATAGAAAGCTTAAGAGGTTGAGACACTCTATAATAGTATAACATTATAAAAAATTTATATATATATATATATTAATTTCTCATCAAGTAACCAGGTTTCATTGCTTAAGTAAGCAATAATATTCATATCAAAAAGTAGGTACTATGAATAAAAAATTTAATAAATGAAGGATGAAAGTAACAATATATTTGTCCATATGAAAGTTAGATGATTTAGAGATAAAAGTATCATAAATACATTGATAAAAGCATTAATTTATAAATTATTTTTTAAATTTTTAAGAATTGATATTTTTATTCATCTTTTGTAGGAAAGAAGATCGTCAATAAAAAGAGCTCGATTTGCTGGTTAAAAGGAAGAAATTTGAAGCAAATAGGACTTAAATTGGACTCGAAACAAAGACTTAAAAAAAAGAGAAAAAAATAAAATAAATAAAGAAAATCAGTCCAAGACCCAGCCCAGAATAAAGCCTGGACCGCTTAGCCGCCTAGCCCAGCGTGCATAGCCTATGTGCCACAACCCTCACGCCTGTCCTGCACGAACATAGCCTAGCCCACGCGCACGCAAAGCCAACCCAAAGCCTATCGGCCTATCATGGTCCATGATAGACCAAATTGCTTCATCATAGGTGTGGACCCTTAAAGGGTCCATAGAAAATATCATATGGCATATGGGGTTATTCTGGTCATTTTAGGAGTCATGGTGCATGCTGCTTTGTTGGAGACTATCGTATGCCCGATCCACAGGTGATGCACCAGTAGATTTTGTGCAATCAAATGATGGTGAACCATTTTGATCAAGATCCAATGGCTGGGAAGGCATCCAATTTGATTCAAAATTCTGGAGCTCTCTATGGCGCAATCGGACGGTCCTAAGCCCTCCTCTACGCGATTGGATGATCAGGAGTAAACTTGGTTTTGATTCAAAGACTCTTTTGGATCATCCAAGGGCCTAGAAGCATCTGAAGACTTGATCCAATGGACAGAATTCAATCCAACCATATTTGAGCTATTAACAAGGGTTTTTAGGTGATTTTTGAGCCGTTTGATCTCTATATGACATCCAGCAATATCCAGATAGCAGATAGCACTCTCTTCAAAAGTTTAATTCAATTTTCACTCAAATTCCTCATTAAAGCTCTCTTTCTACTCTATTTAAAGCCCTTGTGAGCATGATATGAGGATTGTCTTTGATCTTTTGGAAGAGGTATGGTATAGGGTGGGAGCCAAACTTGGGTTGAAGGCTACTTCAAGGCAAAGGATGCTGAAAAGAAGAGTTGTCTCCTATGCCATCTTAACACCAACACCAATTCAAGATCAAGATCAGATCCAAAGAGGAAGAAGAAGAGGAAGCCCTATTAAAAAATATGTCCTAAAGCTAATTATCAGCCTATTGACGGTTATGCTAATCATGTAAATATAAATGATTTATATTGAATAAAATTTTATTTTGATATTTTTCATCATAAATGAACATCTTCTAATAAACTTCTATATTATGATGAAGTCTTTAGGACTATTTAGATTCGATAAAGAGAGGATTTATTGATTAGTCCTTAAACTGTCCATGATCAAATGATATGTTGTTACCTAGGATGACAATATTTATCGAGTGTAGATCATTATGTACCATATGGATTGGTTATCCTCTTAACTAAGAAGTGTAGAGATACTGGTATAGCATACAGATGAGATATAGGGGTACATCATTACGAAATGTGACCAACTCTAGAGCATTCTATTATTGAGAATTACTCTGATGGGATATAGATATAAGTGTCCCTTGGATGAGAGTTCACCATGGTGGCTTGCAAGCAACTCACTATGCTTTGGTGCTGAACTACCTAAATTTCTTATTTAGTGATAGAAGATTTTTGGGTACAGTCAAATACTAGTGAAGTCAGTGAGTAATCAAGATGGGATTGACCACTCCAAGAATTTAGAGATAATGCATTACTGTATTTTAATTTAGTAAAACCTTGGCCAGGATAATCCATAAGATGGATTTAGTATTCTAAAATACAATATGAATGACCTAATCAGGATTGATAGTTAAATTCGGAGTCATCCTATGAGCATTCATGATCAAGGGGATGAATTATATAGAAACCATATCCACATGGGTTCTAAGAGTGTTACTTTACACATTCGACCTATCCGACCATCGGATACCATTACCAGATGGTCACTTTGATTGGTATAAAAATTTATTCTTATGCTACCAGCTTAGATTTGAAATCTATGGGGTTACACATATTAGAGGTCTCGATCTGATTGGATGGTTGATCAATGATTAAGAACCATTTTAGGATCAAGCAATCAATATAATTGATGTTTGATCGAGTGCAAGTATTGTAGAAAAATTAATTAGCAATCGGATTGCTAATTGGCTCAATATGATTGAGCTTAAGGGCTAAGATCGAGTCTAATTGAATAAGATTCAATTAGATTTGGTTTGGGCTTGATTAGATCAAGTCTAATGGATTTATTGGATAAGCCAATTACAAAGAAGAATAAGTTCCTATTTAATTAGGACTTTAGTGCACCTAATTTTTAATTTGATTAAAAATTAAATCAGATTTAAATTTAATTTAATCTAATTTAATTGGACTTTTAGTTGTACTAAGATCATTCTTAACTAGGTTGCACAAGTTTTATTTTGATTGGGTTCAAAAATTAGTTGGACCAAGTCAAAACATGGAGTCTCAGTCTGACTGGGACTCTCTCTTCTTGTGCCACCTCGCCTCCCATGCCCCTTCCCTTGATTATTTGCATGGAACCACTCATGCCCCAAGAGTATTCACATGCCCCTACACCCTCAATGATTCCTAGAAGGAAATTAGTTATGGACTAGGTCAAAACAAATAAGTTGTTTTGACCTAGGACTCTATTGGATAGATTTTGATAACATAAGTTTCCTTATCCTCTTATGGGGCCAATATACCTATTTTTTTCCTAATTTTTTTATGGGAGAAAGAGAAAGGATTATACACCACTTTAAGAGAATCCATGCCACAAAATAGGGAGGTGGCGCCCAACTCTTGGGCGCCCCAATCCTTGTCTTATTTGGACATTCCTATCTAGGTATTTAACCTAAATAGGGACTCTCTCATATCTCTCTATTTAAGAGGGATTAGGGTCTGAGTTTTATACAAAGAATAGATCTAAGAGAGAGGGTTGGGCATGGGAACCTTGGGGTCAAAGGGGTCTTGGGCATGTGACTTTGTAAAGACACAAGTTATTATGTCTAGGTGAGAGAAAGGAATAGAGAAGAAGGGTCTTCTCTAGGGTTTTATTACTAGATCTTCTTCCACTTCTTTTTGAGAGGAAAAGGTGAGGAAGAGGACCTCTCTTAGATCCTCCCTTCTCCTCCTTTGGTCCTTGGAGAATCCAAGTTGTTCGAAGATGGAGGTTCATCATCAATCGTCAAAGAAGGATCAGCATAGTGCTAGCACACTATGCTGATTTCTAGTTGCTGGACTTCGGATCAAGATCGAAACTTCATGTAGAGTTCTCATAGAGGCCAGATGTATGTGCGGCTTAAAGTGACAACCTCAACCTCAAATTAGCAAGTGAAGATCCTGACTTACGAAAGGTAAAAGAGATATGATCTCTTTCTTATACTCGATTAGATCTAGTGTTATTTGATGTTGATATGATCAACATCCATATTTTTGTTTAATATTTAATTTTTAGATTTATATGTATATATGAATTATATCATTAGATCCTAAATCTAAAATTTATTTATATATTTTAATAGATTAATTTGATTAATCTTATGCTTTTGCTGTTCATATTTTGAAAAAAACTCAAAATACATGCTACCAAACCCTAGTTTTTTCTACAATTGGTATCAAAGCCTAGGTCTTTTGACATGAATTCTATATAAATTTTATATTATTTATTTAAATTAGATCTAAATTATAATCTATATTTAAATTTAAAATTAAATATTTAGATCATACGGACTGATCTTATAAGGTTGTCATGCTGTAAGATTTACCCTTTACAGTAAAAAGATTATCTTAATTCATGCAGATCTAAAGTTAATCATAAATTTGTTAGATATGATCTAAGTTAACTTATAATTTATAAATTTAAAATTATTTAAATTTAAAAATAAATTATTTAGATTGCATGTACTAATCTTATAAGATTGTTCTGCTGTAAGGTTTATCCCTTACAGTGTAAAGATTATCCTAGTACGTGCTGATCTAAAATCTAATCATAAAATTTTAGATTTGATCTAAAAAATTTTATAATTTAATTAAAATATTTCAATCTAAATTTTATAATCATAAATATGTTAGATTTAATATAAGATGATTTATGATTGATTAGAATTAAAATTATTTCAATTTGATGCTCATGATTATAAATATATTTAGATTAGATCTAAAGTAGATTTATATTTATTTGCATATTGATTATTAATCAAACATGCAATTGGTTAATAGAACCAAATTATAAAAATATTTTATAAATATAAAAATTATTTTTAAAATGCTGAACTCCAACCTTCAGTCCAAAACTTAATTAAAAATTAAGAGTTATTTGATTAGGATCTAGAATTATAAATTGAAGATCCTAAGTCAAAAATCATAACACTTGGATTAATGGGTTAAAGTGAATTAGGTCCATTAATTGAGTTAGACCTAAGATTAAATTAAAAAATAGACCTAATTAGAGAATTGACTAAATCTAATCAAATGTTATCTAAGATTAGGTCAAGATCTCTATAGATTAATTATAATAGTTATAGTTGATCAAGTCTATGTCTTTAACGAGAATCAAATAGATTTGATTCTTAGCTAAGTAGTCTAGTCTGAACTATTAGGTTGATCCAATCGAAACTAATTAATCAATTGGTGTCTAAGATAAGTCTAACAAATTATGATCGATGGTCATTAATTGAGAGCTACTCATACTGATTCAATCTTTGATGAGTTAATGACATATCCCTTCCATTGATCTTACTTACCTGGTGAAGTTATGTTTTGATCAGATTACTTGATAATTCGAGCTAACCTATGTCAGCTAGATAAATTAGTATAACTGATTTAGGTGCTCTCAGACTAGCCTATCTATGGTCTCCATTAATCTGACTTGATGAAGTCAGTGGAAGGATCATAATTAGCTAGTTCTTCTAACTCGCTTCTCTAAATTAAATTAAGCAAATTCTTTAAAATTATTAGATTCTTAAAATAAAATAGTTATGGTGATAACTAGTATAGATAGTGAGGTGCTCCCAAGCCTTGGGAGGCCACGGGAGGAGCCAGGGTATTGACTCCGAAAAGACTATGATAGATGTAGTCCTAGGACTAGGATAGAAGTTGTTCTAGGGTGGAGATAGTATTTAGCCCTTCATGGGCTTGAGGTCCAGGTGTTGAGGATCTTAAGAGAATTGGTTGGTGCTTTGGAGATCTGAAACATAAGGTGGAGCAAAAAATCAAATCCAAGGCATGAAGACTATAAAGAAGGACTTCTTCTGCAGGTTAGCCAGCTCAGTCTAATACTAAATTGGCTAAGTCTCAAAGGACAGGCCAAATAGAAACATGTACGTTTAGAACTATAGGGATGGCACACAACTAGATCAGCTTAGTTTGAAACTGAGTTGACCCAGTGTTAGGTTAGCTGGCTTAGTGCTGAGACTGAGTCGGCTTAATGCATGGGCAGAGTTACGTGAGGGTCTGTTTGGGACTAGGATAGGAACTTATCCTAGTGGTCTTAAGGCCTGATTTGAGAAGTCTTAAGGGGGCTAACTCATGTATGGGTCGGGTTTAAATCCAGGGGATGAGAGCATGGGAGACACGGGTGTACATAGGCTCGGTGAGTGCTTTCATATAGTGGATTAGCTAGAAGAGTTTTTGGTTGGACCTAATGACTATGTATAAATACATAGGTTGTATTAGAATTTTTATAGAAGTAATTAATACAGATCTTTTCTCCCTCAATCTCTCTTCTCTCTTCTCTCTAGTGTTATTACCCTAAGTTCTTGAAGAAGCCCTAAAGAGAGAGCGCCTCCCTCAAGCCCTAGGAGGGAGGCACCCCAGCATAGATCTAGGTGGTGGATCTATGATATGCTGCCTTAGAGAACGTCAAAGATTTCCTATGGTCTGTACTAAAGATTTTAGGTTTTTTGCAACATGACATCAGAATGATATCATGAAACAACAATTAGTATCAAAGCTAGGTGATGCCATGGTGATGTCATAATATTTGGTATCAGAGCCTGATGGTGCATGAAAGAGAAGGAGAAGTCATACAAGATGAAATCAGAAATTTGCATAAATATTCCATGGTATGTCTCAGATCTATCTTTATTATTGCAATGGTTTGGCCAACCAAGAGCAACGGATTGAAGGTGGAGGTTGAGAGGATTAATGAAAAGAGATTTTTTCTAGAGTGAAAGATTTGGATGCATGATTTGCTAGTCAATCTTGATGAAAAAACCAAGGTGCATAATGGTAGACAAGACAGAGAGCACTAAAGTGCTGCAATAGCGCTTCCCTGGAGATGTAGGGCTAAGAGAGACTCGACAGTGCAGCAGTCGAGAAAGATATCTTAGCAAAGAGCATCAAAGTTCTCTAAAAAGATGGGCATTATTGGGCTGTTTGATGGATGAGGAGAAGACATCCAAGAGTTTATGGTCGAAGTTGCATCAGTTGTACATGAAAAAAAATATGTGCAATAAGTTGGTGCTGAAGAAGCAACTACATAGTCTTTAGATGTAGGAGGGCGAGGATATTGCAGGACATATTCAGTGATTCAATCGGATGAGCATGGACTTTCTTAATATTGGGGTGGAGCTCAAAGAGGAGGATAAGAATTTATTGTTGCTATGTTCGCTATCTGGGAGCTTCGATCTATTGGTGATGATGATGCTATATGGTAAGGAGACATTGATGTGTGAGAAGATCATATCAGTGTTAAGGTCCAACGAGCAGCGAGAATGGATGATGAAGAAGGAGGTCTTCCAGGAGGGTCTTGTGATTTCAGAGAGGTCGAGGAAAGGGAAGAAGAAGGACGTGCAGAGGGGCAGCAAGGGATCCAAGAGATGCTTCAAGTGTGGTGAAGTAGGGCACTTTAAGCGAGAATGTCTACTTTGGAAGAAGTGCAAGAAACGAGAAAAATGAGATTTTATTAGTTCAGTCACTGAGAGTGAAGAGTCGAATGAGCTCTTGATGGTCTTGGAGGAGCCTGTGGGGTGCAGTGTATCCGAGATATCTTCGAAGGGGTCTATGGAGCGTGGATGATCCGAAGGAGTAGCGATTGAAAGAGCAAGGATGGTTCTCCCAAGACTTAGGAGATCATGAAGGAGTCAAGGTAGTGGCTCCTGGAGACTTGGATCGGCTGAAATTGTATCAACTAAGAAGGAGGGCTGATACACTATCGAGCTAGCTCGATTATAGGTCAAGCTGGCTCGATTTCGGCTCAGGCCAAAATCGAACCAGCTCTCTCAGACAAACAAAGAATATGTATTCAAAAATCTATGGCTTGACAGGCGGTCGAGCCAGCTCGAGTGTTCGTCGAGCCAGCTCGGACAGGCAAACAGATGAGCATGGACTTCTTTGTTTAGTCTTGGATTGGATCTAATCCAAGGGATCTTAAAGCCTGAGTTGAGAGGTCTTAAGATGGCTAATTTATATATAGGGCTAGGTCTTTAGTCCTAGGGATGAGAGCATACAAGACATGGGCTTGGATGAGTGCTTTCTTATATGAGTTAGCCTAGGAGAGTTTTTTAGTGCCGAGTCATGTTGACTCAGGATGTTTATATATACTTTGTATATGTAATATTTTTTGACAAGAGAATACAAAAATTTCTTTTCTTCCTGAAACCCTACGCCTCTCTCTCTCTCTGGATTTGCCGCCCATCTCTTGGTGTCTATTCTTCAGGGTTGTCGTCTTCTTCTGATTAGAGATCTTTGGTTGTTGATTTCAGATCTTCTAATCGCCAGTGAATCAATCTTTACAATTGGTATCAGAGCTCGAGTCGTGTGGAGGAAGAAGGAGATCGCCAAAAGGAAGAGATCTACAAAGATTGAAGTTTCAATAGGATCCTGTCAAGGTATTTCTCATGTATCTTGGTGATTTTGCTATTGTGTGACTTAGATCCAATCTTGGGAAGTAGCATAAAGATAGATTTTGAGAAGTTTAATGAAAAAGAGAGTTTTTCCATGTGAAAAGTTCGTATAGAGGATCTCCTTATGCAACATGAATTAGATTAAACTTTGCAGAATATGCCAGAAGGGATAATTGATCGACAATAAATGTCGATGGAGAAATGGGCATGTTCTACGATTAGAGGGTATTTGGTAGACTCGGCCCTCTATTTGGTGCTGGAAGAGAAAACCCCTAAATGACTTTGGTCAAAATTATAGGATCTTTACATGGAAAAGAACATGTGCAATAAACTTATGTTGAAGAAGTGGCTGTATAGCCTTCGCATGGTTGAAGGTGGAGATGTCTCCAGTCACATAGAGTTGTTTGATCAAGTGAGCAATGAATTACTGAATGTTGAGATAAAGATGGAGGAGGAAGACAAATCGTTGCTATAACTTTGTTCACTGCCCCCTTCCTTTGATCCGTTGGTCATAACACTACTCTATGAAAAAGAGACACTATACTATCAAGATATTATCTCGGTGCTATGTATAAATGAGCAAAGAGAGAAGATAACCAAGAATGGCATTCTCTAGGAGGGTTTGACTGTAGGGGAGAGATTTGAAAGAGGAAGGATAAGAAGAAAATCAAGGAGGCGATCAAAGTCCTAGAAAGATAGAAAATAAGTAAAGTGTTACAAGTGAACGAGATCGGGCATTTTCATCGTGATTGCACATAGTTGAAGAATCAAAAGAAAGAAAATGGAGGATCAGATTCTTTGAGTATAGTTGCTAATCAGGAGGTAGAGGATGATCTCTTGGTGGTGTCGAATGGTCGTAGGTAAAGCACAGAAGTTTGGACCCTAGATTTAGCCTATTCGCATCACTACACCCCAAACCAGTCTTGGTTTTCTATATACATTAAGATCGATGGAAGGAGTGTGACACTTGAGGATGATCACCCTTGTAAGATTGCTGGTATTGGGATAATTAGGATGAGGATATTTGATGGGATGGTGCGAACTCTCATGAATGTGAAGCATATCTCGGAGCTAAAGAAGAACCTTGTGTCATTGGGCTACCTAAAGCGAAGCGACTACAGCTTTAGCAGTCATGCCAAGAGTAGAGTATTGAATATCTTCAATGAAGCCATGATAGTGATGAGGGGTAGAAGGTTGAAAAATAACCTCTACAAGATGGAGGGATCTATGGTGATCAAAGGATCCGATATAGCTATAGCAATGCAGGATCAGCAGGAGGCTTATCGTTTGTGGCATTATCGTCTGGACCACATGGGAGATAGAGGGCCGAAGGAGCTGAGCAAAAAAGAACTGATCTCTGATTTGAGTGAAGGAGTTTCTGAGCTTTGTGAGCCATGTCAGATAAAAAAATAGAGAAGAGTTCAGTTTGCGGTTAGCACAGCCCATATGGCAGCCCCACTGGATCTAGTTCACACAGATGTGTGGGGACTGGCTCCGATTTCAGCCAAAAATGGAGCAAGATACTTCATGACCCTAATAGATGATTTTTCAAGAAAAGTTTAAGTCTACTTTATGAGGGAGAAATCAGAAGTCTTCACCAAATTTAAAGTTTGGAAGGCTGAGGATGAGAAGGAATAGGGCAGAAGTGTGAAGTGTTTATGATCTGACAACAACGGGGAGTACACCAACAAGGAGTTTCAAATTTTTTGTTAGGAGTGTGGCATCAAAAGATACTTCTCAGTGAAGGAGACTTCTCAGCAAAATGAGGTGGTCGAGAGAATAAACAGGACCCTTATGGAGAAAACAAGATGCATGAGGCTGCAGGCAAAGCTTCCTAAGGTATTCTGGGTAGATTCAGTAGATGCAGTCTATTATCTAGTGAATCGATCACCTTACACCAGGTTTGATGAAATAATTTTAGAGGAGAAATGGTCTAAAAGAATTCTAAATCTGAACCATCTAAGGGTGTTTGGGTGCATGGCATTTGTGCACATCGATGTTGGTGAGCAGAGTAAATTGGACGCCAAGGCAAAGAAGATGGTGTTCTTGGGATATCTGCAAGATATTAAGGGATACCGACTGTGGGATCCTTTGAAGAAGAAGATCATCATCAATAGGGATGTGGCCTTTGATGAAAACTTAGATCTACATAAGCGAGGTGGCATGGAAGGATAGCAGGAGCAGCAAACGGCCCAGCAAGGCAGCACTGGATAACTAATCTCTTATTCTATTTTGTCACTTTCAGGTGCACCAAGAGGACTTCAGTTTTAGGTAGAGGATTCTTCAAAGGAGTCTCCACAAGTGAAGAGGACTGAAATAGGGATTAGAAGCTAGGAAGACCAGCAAGAGCGAGCAAGATCGAGGATTGAGATCGGTATTGCACTGCACAGGCCAAAGAGGAACGTACGACAGCCAGATCAACATGGATTTGGAGATTTGGTGTCATACATCCTAGTGATAGTGAATGGAGACTCCTACACCTATGAGGAGGCTATAGAAAGCCAAGACAAAGATAGGTGGGTTCAAGCTATGGCTGATAAAATGCAGTCTCTCCAAAAGAATCAGACATGGCATTTGGTGCAACACCACAGGAGAAGAAACCCATTGGATGCAAATGAATTTTCAAACACAAAGAGAGGCCTTCAAAGTAGGGAGGTATCAGGTACAAGACAAGATTAGTGGCCAAAGGGTATTCTCAGAAGGAAGGCATCGACTTCAGCAAAGTTTTCTTTTCGATCGTCAGGCATATATCTATCAGGATGCTGCTGAGCATCGTTGCAGCTTAGGACTTGGAATTGAAGTAGATGGATATTAAGAGGCATTTTCTCATGGACATCTAGAGGAGAGAATCTACATGCAACAACCACCAAGGTTCAGAGTGTTAGATATATGTGCCCTAGAAGCCAGAATTGGTTGACACTTGTAATACACTTCTAGGGGCAAAATTATAATTTTGACTAATATCAATAAAATGGGTTATTTTCTATCACATATGTGTATTTAGTGTCTGTGATATATCCTTTGAGTTAATGGTAATGATAATTCATATTTTCAAGAGTTGAAAATTTAAGACATGAATAATCATTGTTAACTCATAAAATGCTCCCGACCATAGGATCATCACGAGGATGGTGATTGATCCAGAAGGTTGGTGTACAATCGCTTCTCTTTAGTAGATGAGTCTTGAGTCTACGGTGTGGAGACACCAGAGCGAGAGTACAGGTACTCGTTAGAGAACGAGGGCACTGAGCGTGACCACCTCGAGTAGTCATTAGGGAGTCTACCTTCTCGTCAATGACTGACTTGATGCTGCAGTAGTGTGTCTGGTTCTTTGACCTGAGGTGCATCGGCAGTTCACCTTGAGGGTGTTATAGTTTGACTACATCATTACTCGGTCTCCTAGCCATATGGAACTTTGAGGTGTATGTTGGCTATAGCATGTTCATTGTAGGGACTGGATGGCATCAAGATGGAATCTATCTACCTCGGTGGTAGAGGAGCAGCCCTATGATAATCATGAGAATCAAGTCCAGAAGTCCATGGCCATGGCAGAGTGAAATAATAGAAAGAGTTTCTATTTAGATTTTCACATTGGACTCGAATCGAATGATTACATCATATGACAGAGACTAGGGTTTGACGAGTTTACCTTAACTCTAATCTGATCGGGGCTCAAGATAGAAGAACTGAATCACACAGGTAGCTGCACCAAGAGGTTCACATTCAGCTCTGATGGGTTGCCACCATATACTACTAGGTGTCACTGGTAGATTTTGGGAGCAATTAGAATGATTTAGATGATCGATCATTCTAGCTGTTCGAATCAGAAGAGTTCTGATCCATCAAAAGGAGTTTCGATGATGTCGATGATAGAGATCATGACATATCCCATTACCATACAGAACTGAACCTAACTGGGTCACACAAACAAGGGTTTGAATCTGGTGATCATCAATTGAACTGATCTAGTTCAATTGATCTGAATGAGATTCAATTAGGTTCAAGGAAATCGTGCTAGCACTCGATTGAACCTAACGTTCTTCTTTTACTATCACAAATAAGTTGTCCTGACTGAGCCAAAGGAGTTTGTGCTCAATCAGAGGCCTTCATATGGTCTGACTGGAGGTTGTCCAAGTCAGAATAGGTTGTCTTATTTGTAAGACATTACCTGCCATTTTTGGTCACCTGCCATTTCTTGTTCTTTGACTTTGGTCAAAAGTCTACCTTTGACTGGTCAAACGTTGACCGTTGACACTTTGACTTTTGACCACATGTCATGCACCTATTGGAGAGCTGGTGGGGGCCTGTCCCCCTGCCAGAACCTGGCAAGGAGAAGGGCGCACGCCAAGGGTGGCGTGAGCCCAAGTAGGAGGCGCCTAGGAGTCCTTGTTGGACAAGGACTCCATCTCCTTTTTGGATTTCATTTAGAGTTCTTCTAAGAACCAACTTTGACTGGTCTTAGGTACCCTCTAAGGAGGAATTCAGGGGACTCTATTCCCACCAATCAGATTTAGATCTGATTTCATAAAGGATTGTGATTGATTGGAAAGAAGAGAAGTTGGATCACAGTCAGTCTATAAATAAGACCCTGTGCCTAACTCAGAAAAAAAGATGTGAATCAGAATTCCCCACGCCCAAGGCTTTTTCTCCTCTCCTCCTCCATGCCAAAGCTTCTTCTCCCTCTCCTTTCCACGTCCAAAATAGTTTTGGAGCTTGGTTGGTGTGATCCAGATCAAAGAAAGGAGATCAAAAGCAAGAAGGCTGCACTGCTGCAAAGGATGACTGTTGATCTTCAAAAGGAGTTTTGAAGATTCTTCATATCAGATCCAGATCTGATTTTTGGAGACGTGATAGAGAAGAAAAGGATCTCCAGATCCAGTCCGAGTGGATACCGGTAGAGGCCAAGCGCTTGCGTGGCTAGATCCAGAACCTTCCGCTGCAAACAGGATCATCAACAGGGTAATAGGATTACCCAAATCAGGTAAATTAAATTTGATTTAACTTATTCTTATTTTATTTTATTTATTAAAATAATAAGAATCAAATCTGAAACATCCTAGATCTGATACAGATCAAAAAGAAAAATTTTGAAATATATCTCTTGATCTGATCAGATCTGAACGAACCTGGATCGAAAAATCAAGATTTTCCTTCACAGAGAGCCTGAAATAAAAGAGAAGGTATGTTTGCTATAGGAGTCACTGTACGGGCTGAAGCAGTCGCTGAAGTAGTAGTACAAGTACTTCAATACTTTCATGAAGAGCATCGATCTTTCTAGGTGTGAATTTGATTCTTGTGTGTATGTTTGATCTCTGGAGGATGGGTTTAGGATGTTCTTACTCTTGTATGTAGATGATATGCTGATAGCATGCAAGAGTAAGAAAGTTGTGCAGGAACTAAAGGCTGCAATATCTCGAGAGTTGGAGATGAAGGATTTCGATCCTGCGAGGAAGATCTTAGACATGAAAATTCTTAGAGATTAGGATAAGAAGGTGCTGCTTTTATCTTAGGGTGGTTACATTCGAAAGATCTTAGAAAAATTTGGGATGAAAGAAGCCAAACCGACAGTGCTGCCACTTGCCGATAATATCAGACTTTCAAAGACTATATCACCATAAATTGAGGAGGAGATTCTAGATATGGAGAAAGTCTCATACGCTGCTGGTGTGAAAAGTTTGATGTACACCATGGTGTGTTGTAGGCCGGACATAGCCCATGCAGTGAATCAGGTGAGCAGATTCATGGCATAACCTGGCAGAGAGCACTGGCGAGCATTGAAGAACATCTTCAGGTATTTAGCGGGTACAGTTGAAGTAGGTATCACTTATGGATAGCTGGGAGGTGTCAAGGATTGCTCCAACATGTCCAAGAAGGCTTAGGGGTTGATAGAAGGGTTCGTGGATGTGGATTTTGGTGGAGATGTGGACATCCGACATTCGATGATAGGGTTCATGTTTTGCTCGAATGGAGATCTCATTTCATAAAGATCATGCTTGCAGCTCATCACGGCCTTATCCATCACTGAGGTGGAGTATATCGATGTTATAGAAGCTGCAAAAGAGGCTTTATGACTGAAGGGATTAGCATTGGAGATGGGTCTTGCTCATAAGACCATTAAGGTGCACTGCGATAGCCAGAGTGCACTATTAGTTGCTCAGAATTCAATCTACCATGCAAGGATAAAGTACATCAACATCAGGTACCATCGGATCAGAGAGCTTGTGAAGGATGGTGAGGTGGAGCTAGTAAAGATTCATACCAAGGAGAATCCAGCTGATGCACTGACAAAGATTCTTCCACAGGAAAACTTTCATAGATGTGTGGCACTGATGCATTTGATGGACAGAAAGGACTTGCTCCAAGCCTTGGGACACCAAGGTGGAGATTGAAAGAGCAAGGATAGTTCTCCCAAGGCTTGGGAGATCATGAAAGAGTCAAGATGGTGGCTCCTGGAGGCTTGGGTCGGTTGAAGTTGTATCAACTAAGGAGGGTTGATACACTGCCAGGCTGGCTTAGATATAGGTCGAGCCGATTAGAGATGAGATCAGACTGGTTCGGACCGAAATCGAGCTAGCTCTCTCAGACAAACAGAGAATATGTATTCGAAAATCTATGACTTTATAGGTAGTCAAGCCGGCTCGAGTGTTCATCCAGCCAGCTCGGACAGGCAGATAGATGAGCACGAGTTTTTTTGTTTGGTCTTGGATTGAATCTAATCCAAGGGATCTTAAGGCCTGAGTTGAGATGTCTTAAGGTGGCTAATTTATGTATAAGGCTAGGTCTTTAGTCCTAGGGATGAGAGCATACAAGACATGGGCTTGGGTGAGTGCTTTCTTATATGAGTTAGTCTAGGAGAGTTTTTTAGGACTGAGTCATATTGACTCAGGGCATTTATATATACTTTATATATGTAATATTTTTTGACAAGAGAATACAAAAATTTCTTTTCTCCTTGAAATCCTATTCCTCTCTCTCTGGATTTGTCGTCCATCTTTTGGTGTCTATTCTTCAAGACCGCCATCTCCTTCTGGTTAGAGATCTTTGGTTGCTGGTTTTAGATATTCTAATCTCCAGTGAATCGATCTTTATAGCGACAATATCCGAGGAGTAGTGGCAGGCCCAGCAGTGCAATGTTAGGTGGTTGATCTCGAGTGACTCAAGTACAGAGTCAGCTTTTGCAGCATCATGAGGACTTTAGTTCCAGGTAGAGCACCGGATAGAGGTGTCTTCACAGATGGAGGAAGATATGACACAAGTTCAGAGTAGAGGGGTGTAGAGGGAGAAGCTATATCTCAGCACCAGTGTCAGGGCTGTACAGATCTAGGTGGAGTGGATTATGCAGGGAGACAAGCATGGCTCTGAGGGGATTGTATCAAGTGGAGCATAAGGGTATGCAGCGAGTGTCGATATAGAAATGTTGTATGATCTCCAAGAAAGTCTAGGATAAGTGATGCAGCTACCAAACAAAAGAATATCTACAACTCTAAAGTTGGTACAAAGGAGCAAGCCAAGGTTTTTAGCATTGGAGGCGGTCATCTCAAAGGCCTCAAAGGGAGCTCAACAACTGAAGAAGGATGGCAGTGGCAAGGTGAGCATAAGAAACTGTTAGGACATGCACAGACAACAGTATCGTACAAGAGGATGTTGCCAGGTGTGCCAAAGCTTGGATGCATCAAGATGGAAATTGTAGATGGTGTGGTGCTCCCAAGCCTAAGGAGGCCATGGGAGGAGCCAGGATGTTGGCTCTAGAGAAACTAGGATAGGTGTGATCCTAGGGCTAGCATAGGAGTTATCCTAGGGTGAAGACGGTGTTTAGCCCTCCATGGGCTTGAGGTCTAGGTGTTGAGGACCTTAAGAGGTTTGGTTGGTGCTTCGGAGATCTAAAACACAAGGTGGAGTAAGAAAGCAAAGCCAAGGCATGAAAACTACAGTGAAGGACTTCTTCTACAAGTTAGCCGGCTCAGTCTAATATTGGATCGACTAAATCTTAGAGGACAAGCCAAATAAAAAAATGCGCATTTGGAACTATAGGCATGGCATGCAACTAGGTCAGCTCAATCTGAAATTGAGTCGACCCAGTCTCAGGTTAGCCGGCTCAGTCTGAAATTGAGACGATCCAGTCTCAGGTTAGCCGACTCAGTGCTGAGACTGAGCCGGCTCAGTGCACAGGCAGAGTTATGCGAAAATCTATTTGGGACTAGGATAAAGACTTATCTTAGGGTCTTAAGGTCTGGTTTAAGAGATCTTAAGGGGATTAACTCATGTATGGATCAGGTTTAGATCCAAGGAATAAGAGCATGGAAGACATGGGTGTACATGAGCTTTGTGAGTGCTTTCATATATTGGGTTAGCCAGAAAAGTTTTTGGTCGGACTTAATGGCTATGTATAAATACATAAGTTGTATTAGGGTTTTAATAGAAGCAATCAATATAGATATTTTCTCCTTCAATCTCTCTTCTCTCTTCTTTTTTCTCTCTAGTGTTATTCTCCTAGGTTCTTAAAGAAGCTCTAGAGAGAGAGGGCACCTCCCTCAAGCCCTAGGAGGGAGGCACCCCAGCATAGATCTAGGTGATGGATCTATGGTATGCTATCTTAAAGAACGTCAAAGGTCTCTTATGGTCCTTACTAAAGATCCTGAATTTTTTACAACATGGCATCAGAACAGTACCATGGAACAACAATTGGTATCAGAGCTAGGTGATGCCATGGTGATATCACAACAACTAAATCATAGCCTCCTATTAAGATGGATAGTAATGGATCCAATAGTCTGGATGGATATTGGAGGCACCTTATGCCTAGTGTTCATCGAGATATTGGAATTATCATTCATCATATGATAGTTTGGTCCTACTTTCTGAATGGCAATTAGGTTAGCTAGAGCTTTTCTCGGGCTTGGTCATCATTCGTTTGATGCACTGAACTCAATCATATTAATGATTGGACCTAATTGGAACTTTCAGTGGAGGCCATATCATACTGCAAAGATACCTGAGGCAAAACCTAGTACTAAAAATTATTTAGAGAAATAATTGATTAAGAATCTATCCATAGATGCACACGGGTTAACCAGAGCTTTCCTCAGGCCCGTATGCAGTCCGTATGGATTCTAGTACCCACTAAAAAATTATGATAATTTTTTAAATTAGAGGTAAAGACTATCAATTCGAATAAAATAGTGGAAGAACCTTTTGATTAAAGTTCAAATCTTTAGATTTAATAAATCATTTACTAATTAGGCATTTGGTTCTTCTTTGTGTAGTTAAGACCAAACCCTAATTGCTCAATTCATTATAAGACTGTGACATACTTATGAGACCCAATTTTGATAATAAGTATCAAAAATTGAATATTATTCAGCAGCATGAAGAGATTCGTGCTGGGGCTTCTATGCCCAGTACAAACAAAAGATCTAAAAATAATCTAAATCAGGTAGAGTATTTTTATTGTAAGAAGTAGGGACACTTGAAGAGAAACTGTTCTTAGTACCTTGCTTCCCTTGACCCCTACAAGCTGAACAAGAGAAAAGAGCAAGGAGTTGCTAATCAAGGATATTATATGATAATACCTTATAATTTTTTTATTTGTGATACTACTACATACCTAGATATTAGATACCGAAAGTCTAGTTCATATTTGCAATTCATTGTAAGGACTTCAAGTTAGTAGAAAATTTGAGAATGGTGAGCGATTCTTAAATATTGGAGATGGAAGATTTATTCCAGTTCTAGCTATGGAAGTAGTTCAATTTATTTTCAATGCTAATATTATTTCTTTAGATGATTGTTATTACTATCCTTCTTTTCTAATGAATATAATCTTTGTTGGTCTTTTAGCTAAAGATGATTATTATTTATCAATAAAGAAAGATTATTATGATATCATTATGAATGATGTTACAATAATGCGTGGACAATAAAGAAATAGTATTTATATTTTATCACAGCCTATGAGTGTAATGTACACTTCTAATAAATATCCTAGATTAGATAATATCAATGATATCTATCCCTGGTACTATAGGCTAGGTCACATTAACAAGAATAGGATAAATAGGTAAATTCAAGAGAAAATTTTCATAGTAATTATGAATCACTTCCAACCTGTGAGTTTTATCTTCTTGAAAAAATGACCAAGTTATCTTTTATTGAAAAAGGTGAGAGAGCCACTGAGCTTTTAGGTCTAATACATACTGATGTATATGGACCTACGAGCACTAGTGCTAGAAGAGGATATTTCTACTTTATTACTTTCACAGATGACTTATCTAAATATGAATATGTCTATCTGATGAAACATAAGTTAAATTTATTTTAAATATTCAAAAGATTCCATGATGAGGTAAAAAAATAAATTAAAAAATATTAAAACTCTTCAATTAGATTAAGGAGGTGAATACCTATCTAGTGAATTCTTGACATATCTAGAAGAGAATGGGATTCTCTCATAATACTCTTCCAGGGATACCACAGCATGGTAGTGTATCGAAAAGAAGGAATCGAACCTTGTTGGACATGGTTCGATCCATGATAGAGTTTACTAGTCTGCCTATTTCATTTTGGGATTATGCTCTTGAGACTACATATTTTATATTGAACAATGTTCCAAGTAAATCTATTGTAAAGACTCCATATGAGATATGGACTAGATGTAGGCCTACACTCTCTCACCTTCGGATTTGGGATTGTTCGGCCTACATCAAATATTTGTATATAGATAAACTTGGATTCCGATCCGATAAGTATGTGTTTATAGGGTATCCCAAGCAAAATAGGGGTTACTATTTCTACCATGCTAAAGAATAAAAGGTGTTCATCAATAATAGGATAATCTTTTTAGAAATGGAGTTTCTTAGTGAAGGAACTATTGCCTCTAAGGTTGAACTTGAGAAAGTTCAACAGGTAGAAAAGTCGATACAGTTAGCTGAACCAAAACTAGATTTGATTATATTAAATCTAGAGCCCAGTGTATCTACATCATTAAGATGATCAGATAGAGTATCGTATTAGTCAGATAGATACTATGATTTCTTAGCCTAGGATAGTGATCCTATCGAACTCAATGAGAACGATGAGGATCCAATCACCTACATGGATGCAATTTAGACATCTAATTTTGAGAAATGGCTTGAAGCCATGAAATCTGAAATTGAGTCCATGAAGGTCAATGATGTGTGGACATTAGTTGATCCACCTGAAGGGATTGAACCCATTGGATGTAAATGGATCTTCAAAAGGAAGAGGGTGCAGATAAAAATATGGAAACCTATAAAGCCTGTCTAGTTGCCAAGGGGTATCATCAACATTATGGTATTGACTATGACGAGATGTTCTTTCCTATGGCAATGCTCAAATTCATTTAGATTATGCTTGCAATAGCTGTCCATCTGGACTATGAGATCTGGCAGATGGATGTGAAGACAGCTTTCCTGAATGAAGAGCTGACCGAAGAGATATATATGATACAACCTGAAAGGTTCACATCCACAGAAGAGTCTAAGGTGTGCAAACTTTAGAGATCTATTTATGGATTGAAGCAGGCATCTCGAAGTTAGAAAATGCATTTTAATAAGATGATCGAAATGTATGGTTTTGTTAAGATTGAAAAAGAGCCCTACATTTATAAGTGGGCAAATGGTCTGATAGTAGTATTTCTTATTTTATATATGGATAGCATTCTCTTTATCGAAAATAATGTTTCCACACTGTAAGGAATAAAAGTATGGCTGTCATCTCAATTCCACATGAAAGACTTGGGTGAAGCATCCCACATCCTAAGATGAAGATCTATAGGGATAGATCTAAGAGGATGCTTGGGTTATCCTGTTCACATATATATGAAACTATGTTAAAGTGGTTCAGCATAGAGAATTCCAAGGAGGGTTATATTCTAATAGATCATGAAATTTCTCTCTCTAAGAAGGATTGTCCGACAACTTCTAAAAGGAAAGAGCATATGAGTAGAATCCTATATGCTTTGATAGCAAGATCTATCATATATACCATGATATGTACGAGATCAAATGTGGCATACTCACTAGGAGTAGTGAGTAGATACTAATCTGATCTAGAGAAGAACCATTGAAAGATGGTGAAAACCATCCTTAAGTATTTAAGAAATACTAAGAATCAGTGGCTAATCTATGATGAGCCAGATTTAAGACTTGCAGGATTTACAGACTCCAACTTTCAATCTGATCATGATGATAGTAGAAGCATGTTGGGTTATGTCTTTATCCTGAATGGTGGAATCATCTGCTGGAAGAGTTCCAAGCAGCACACTATGGCAGACTTAGTATGCAGGACGTAGTACATTGCGGCATCAGATATTGTGAAGGAAGCTATGTGGCTAAGAAAGTTCATCATAGAGTTCAAAGTAGCACCCTTCTTAGATGGTCGGGTCCTGCTCTATTGTGACAGCATTGGTGCCATTACTCAAACGAAGGAATCGAAGGTACATCGATGGATGAAGTACATACTATGTCGCTACCACCTGGTCCGAAAGATCATGGATCGAGGTGATGTCAACCTTCAGAAGATCGATGAAAAGGAGAACCTGGCCGACCCCTACACTAAAGCCATGGCAGTAAAGAAGTTCGATAACCACAAGTCAAAGATGGATATTAGATATTGTACCGAGTGGCTTTAGGACAACTGAGAGTTGTTAGAAAATTTATTCCAAAGTCAATCGTTAGCCTGTTGATGGTTGTGTTGATCATGTAAATGATTCACATTGAATAAAATTTTATTCTAGTATTTTTTATCACAAATGAACATCTTTCAATGAATTCCTGTGTTATGATGAAGTCCTTAGGACTATTTAGATTCAATAAAGAGAGGATTTGTTGATTAATTCTTAAACTGTTCACGACCAAATGATACATTATTACTTAGAACGATAATGTTTATCGAGTGTACATCATTGTATGCCATATAGGTTGGTTATCCTCTTAATCAAGGAGTGTTGAGATACTAGTATGACATATAGGTGAGATGTAGAGATACATCATCACTGAATGTGACCAACTTTGGAATATTCTACTATCGAAAATTGCTCTGATGAGATATGGGTATAAGTGTCTCTTGGACTTGAGATCACCACGGTGGCTTGCAAGCAACTTACTATGCTTTGGTGCTGGACTACCTAAATTTTAAATTCAATGATGGAAGATTTTTAGACATAATCAAGTATTTATGAGATTGGTGAGTGACCAAGATGGGATTAACCACTCCAAGAATTTGAAGATAATGCATCGCTGCATTTCAATTTAGCAAAATCTTGGCTAGGATAATCCATGAGATGAATTTATTTTTTTGAAATACAATATTGATGACCTAATCAGGATTGACAGTTAAACCTTGAGTCGTCCTATGAGCATTCATGATCAAGGGGATGAATTATGCAAAAACCATATCCAAATGGGTTTTAAGAGTATTGCTTTACACATTCAACCTATCCGACCATTGGATACCATTGCTGGATGGTCACTTTGATTGATATAGAAATTTATTTCTATGCTACCAACTTAGATTCAAATCTATAAAGTCACACACATTAAAGGTCTCAATCTGATTGGATGGTTGATAAATGATTAAGAATCATTTAGAATCAAATAATCAATACGATGATGTTTGACCTAGTGCAAGTATTGCAGGACGATTGATTAGCAATCATATTACTAATTAACTCAATCTGATTGAGTTTAAGGGCTAAGATCATTTCTAATTAAATAAGATTTAATTAGATTTGGTTTGGACTTGATTAGATTAAGTCTAATTAGTTTATTAGATAAGCCAATTGCAAAAATGAACAAGTCCCTATTTAATTAGGACTTGAATACACCTAATATCTAATTTGATTAGAAATTAAATTAGATTTAAATTTATTTTAATTTAATTTAATTAGGCTCTTAGCTGGACTAAGATCATTTTTAATTGGATTATACAAGTTTTGATTTAATTGGGTTCAAAAATTAGTTGGATCAAGTCAAAACATGGAGTCCTAGTCTGACTAGGACTCTCTCTCCTTGTGCCACCTAGCCTCCCATGCCCCTTTTCTTGATTATTTGCATGGAACCACTCATTCCCAGAGAATATTCATGCGCCCCTATGCCCTCTGTGATTCCTAGAAGGAAATTAGTTGTAGACTAGGTCAAAACAAACAAGTTGTTTTGACTTAGGACTCTATTGGATAGATTTTGACAACATAACTTTCCTTATCCTCTTGTGGTGCCAATATATCTTTTATTTTTTTATTTTTTTATGAGAGAAAGAGGATACCTTTCCTTATCCTCTTGTGCTTCACTTTTAGGGAATCCATGCTACAAAATAGGGAGGAGGCATCCAAGAGTTGGGTGCCCCAATCCTTATCTTATTTAGACATTCCTGTCTAGGTTTTGACCTAGATAGGGGACTCTCTCATATCTCTCTATTTAAGAAGAGTTAAGGTCTGATTTTTGTATAAAGAATAGACCTAAGATAGAGGGTTTGGGTGTAGGAACCTTGGAGTCAAAGGGATCTTGGGCATGTGACTTTATAAAGACACAAGTTATTTTGTCTAGGTGAGAGAAAGAATAGAGAAGAAGGGTCTTTTCTAAGGTTTTATTATTAGATCTTCTTCCACTTCTTTTTAAGAGTAAAAGGTGAGGAAAAGGACCTCTCTCAGATCCTCCCTTTTTCTCTTTTAGTCCTTGAAGAGTCCAAATTATTCAAAGAAGGAGGTTCACTATCAACCATCAAAGAAGGATCAGCACAGTGCTAGCACACTATGCTGATTTTCAGTTGTTAGACTTTGGATTAAGATCGAAGTTTCATATGAACTTCTCGTAGAAGTCGGATGCATATGCAGCTTGAAGTGACAACCTCAGCCTTAGATCAGCAAGTGAAGATCCCGACTTGCAAAAGGTAAAAGAGATACGATCTCTTTCTCCTACTAGATTAAATCTAGTGTTGTTTGATGTTGACATGATCAACATCCATGTTTTTATTTAATATTTAATTTTTAGATTTATATGCATATATGAATCATATCATTAAATCTTAAATCTATAATTTAGTTATATATTTTAATAGATTAATTTGATTAATCTTATGCTTTTGTTGTTTATGTTTTGAAAAAGTTTTAAAATACATGCTATCAAACTCTAGTGTTTCCTACAAGCCCAGCATGCTCCAAGGAGTTTGATGAAAGAAGAAGAGATTATCAATCATCTTCTCGATGAGGCTGCACCAATTAACTTCAAAACTTTTGTTACTGCTTTTATTTCTTTACTTTCTCTTTTTAATTTTTTATATTTAAATTTTAAATTTTAATTTAATGTAAAATTTATTTTTATGCTTTTCAAATTCCTGCTTTTTACTTTTAATTATAAGTTTATTTTATTATAAGTAGATGCTAATATCTAAATAGTAGATCTTAGTATACACCATTTAATTTTTATTTTTTGTTTGCAATTCTATTTTTGAACTTTAATTTTTTTTAAATATTTCTATTATTTTTTTATAAAATCAAAAATTTTAGATTTAAATCACTACCTTCGTCATAGATTCAACCCGACTTATTACTTTTTTATTTAAAAAATTAAAATTAAACTAATAAATATGGTGCCATAACGATAATATCATGCTCTATCACTTGCCTGCATATGGCATATTGTCAGGATGGAGTATAGTAGAAAAATTGGCATATCCATATTGTATGGAGCGATTGAAAGCATTCAGCTTGAAATATGATGGTAAAAATTCTTGGTTTGATTGTCATTGCCAATTTCTACCTATGGATCATGTACTAAAAAGAAATAGGGAAGCATTTTTTAAAAATCAGGTCAAAAAAGATCAACCTCTCCATAGGCTAACTAGGGATGAAGTGTGGGAAGCTATTTATTCTCTTCCAAAGATAAATGAAGAGGGTTCATACAGATGTGATGGATATGGGGTTAGGCATAATTGGATAAAGCAAAGCATATTTTAGGAGTTACCATATTGGAAAACTAATTTGATCAGACATAATCTAGATATGATGCACATAGAATAAAAATTTGATAATGTGTTTAACACAATCATAGATATTAAAGGCAAAATCAAAGATAATATAAAAGCGAGAATGGATTTAAAGGAGTACTATAAGCGAAGGAATCTAGAGTTGCAAAAATTAGCTAATGAAAAAGTGATGAAATCTGATGTGTGCTATTTTATAGCTATGGCAAGTGCACCAGTCGATCAAGTAATAAAGTAAGTGAGTAAAGTATCGTCCCTAGAGGATTAAAAAATAAGTACTAAAAAGTTCTTTCCTATGCTTTATTTAGAAGATCGATTTATGAGAATTAAAAAAAATAAAAAATAAAATAAAAAAATAATTAAAAATTATAAGAAAATAGAGAGAGTGTAATTATTAAGATTTTAAACTTAAGAGCAATAGGTTACTAAGGCAATTGGTTCACCAACTCAGTCAATACAATATTCAGATTATTAGTTAATTTTATTTCATGTGATGGTGGAGTCTCCTAGTTTATTCACTATCCTTTGGTCCAAATGTAGCAAAATTATCAATATTTATTAATTATCCTTTGGTCCATATGTAATTTAAATAAATATCGATGCATTAAGTTTTGTGAAATTCTCTAATTAAAATACGCTGCATCCAAAGCGCACTAAAATTCCTACATGCATATGAATTCTAATTCAATTCATAATACAAGGTATACAATCAAGAAGCAATAATATAGATGTACTTGGTCCGTATCATCTATGTTCATCAGATCAATTAGAAGATGGTCAGTAATCTAAAAGCATTAAGATCATATCTATATACTCCTCGTGACCAAAATTTAAAATTAAAAATAAATCATACTGAATATTATAGTAAAAGAGTGGCTACACCTTAGCCTTAGTAAAAAAAATTTAGTCCATGATAACAAGTTCAGAAAATAGCAAATAAAATAAAAAATATGAAGAAATTAGACTGTTTATTTGCTGAAATTGATTGTCCATTGCTCTTGGTATGGAGAACTCGATGAAGAAGAAAGTCGCTTTGTGTACCGGTCTTCGGAAGAAGAAAAGAAGAGGAAAGAAAAATAACAAGAATAAAACTCTTTCTCTTCTCTCCTTAAACCTCTCTATCTCTCTCTCTGTTCTCTCTATTTCTTCCTATTTTCTCTTTATTTTCAACTCTCTATTTTTGTTCTCCGCATCCTCTCCTTGGCAACAGCAGGCAGCCCCCTTTAAATAGGCTAAGAAATGGATTTTTGGAAGAAATCCTAACCAACTTGGGTTTAAAACTCTTAACACAAGTCAAATTAAAACCCTGGATAATTCTGGCCTTCAGATCAGCATCCAATGGATCAAAAATAACTTAAAAATTCTTTTTAAAAACCCAATTCAAGTCAAAATTAACCTCAGCCATCAAATCTTCTTCATGATTAAATCGAGACCGTCGGATCGCATATAGAAGCCTTCAGATTCCTAGTTAAAATTGGTAATGCATCTCTATCATTGGATCTCAATCGGAAGCTGCATCCGTCATTCATCAGCATAAAGATTTTTGTCATTGGATCAAATCCTAGCGAACGGCATCCATTCGATCCAGCAAAATTTTTAGAATACACTCTGTAGACCGTATGCGAGCCCGACATTGCGTAGACTGCTGCTTCCTTTAGCCAATCAGAGCATGCTTGTCCCTATGAAATCTCCAAAATGTCCTCGCCTGGTTACTGTAGCGGTCCACCATATGCCATGAAAAATCCTGACGTCAGCACGGCATAAGCAGGGCGTCAACAGGCGGTCGGTCTGGTTCTAAGGGCGGTTGGGCCAGGCGATTTGCTAAGCCAATTTTTCTAAGCCGATTTAAATCGATATTTAAAAATTTATTTATTTATTTATTATTATTATTATTATTATTATTATTATTATTATTATTATTATTTATTTCCTTTGAAATCTAATTTTGGATTTATTTCAAGTCTATTTTGCTTGAAATTTATTTCATTTGAATCAGAAAAATAATATCTTCATATTGATGGCCTTCTTTCCTGCATAGAATCAATAAAAATATTAATTTTTTAAGAATAAATTAATTTATTTTATAATTTAATACTTTTATTAGTGTATTTTTACCATTTATCACATCCTCCAACTTAGTCATTGCTAGTCCCTTAGTAATGCTTTATTTAATACCATATTTCAATAAGATCATCCATCAAAAAGATAAATCTAGAGTTAAAGATCAAAAAGTTTAGAAAATACTACTAACTAAGCATTGAGCTCTAGAAGCAAATTTTTTTTTTACTCCCCAACTTATTATATATTATCTTAAAGGAGAAAGAAAAAGTAAAGATGCAATAAAGAACAGAAAGGAATACACCTGATTTGGTTCAGTTTAGTTCTTTGAAGCTTTGAAATTTGGCTTGAGCTCTCATTGATTTTTCTCTGCAAAATTGAAAATACATATCAAAGCAGTAAAAGAACAATAATAAATTACTAAAAAATAAAAAAAAATGAATAAAATTAAAAAAAAAAGAAACAACCTATATAGTAGTTCTGATTTATAGTCTTCAGCTTGACTTTCTTTGAGTTCTAGGTTGAATCAATCCGGTGCCACTTTAATTGGAATACTTTCATATTTGGTCGAGCCCTCTTTCAATTGGACATTGCTAGCTTTCATAGTCTCAAACCCATTTTCTATAGAATCCTCACATACTGAATTATCAATAATATCAATTAGAAAATAAGTTTGATTATCATCAGGATGTTTAGTATCTTTGAAAATATTAAAAGTAACTTGTTCGTCTTGGATTCTAAGAATTAATTTTTTTAGTTGAACATCTATTAAAGCTCCTCCAGTAGCTAAAAAGGATCTTCCTAAAATAAGGGGTACATCATAATCTTCTTTCATATCAAGAACAATAAAATCAATAGAAAAAATAAACTTGTTTACCTTTACCAAGACATCCTCCACTATACCTCTTGGATATTTGATGGATCTGTCGGCTAATTGAAGAGTAATAGTGGTAGGCTTCAATTCTCCTAGACCCAGCTTTCTGAAAATAGAAAAAGGCATGAGATTAATACTTGCTCCTAAATCACATAAAACTTTATCAAAACTACAATCACCAATAATGCAAGGGATAGTAAAACTCCCTGGATCTTTTAGCTTCTGTGGTAATTTATTTTGAAGTATTGCTGAGCATTCTTCATTCAAATTTATTCTCTCATGCTCCTTCAGCTTTTTCTTATTTGTTAGAATTTTTTTGAGAAACTTGGCATACCTGGACATTTGAGTGATAGCATCTACAAAAAAATATTAATATGTAAATTTTTTAAAATTTTGAAAAAGTTAAAAAAATTTCTTATCTGGATGCTATATTTGTCTCTCTGGAAATGGTAGTGGCGGCACGTAGGGCTTCATATTTGGATCGGCAAACTGTATACCTAGAGACCATCCATCTGCTGGTTGTTTTGGTGACGGACGAATTTTAGTTGATGGTTCCTTATTTGTAGTTGGCTCTTCAGTCTCTTTCTTCTTATGTGGCTCCTCTAGCTTTTTACCATTTCTTAGGATGATAGCATTGACTTGCTCCCCTGGATTGGTCTCCATGTTGCGAGGCAAGGATCCCTGAGGTCTCTTGGAGATTATCTTAGCCATTTGGCCTATTTGCATCTCCAAGTTTTAAATTATTGCTGCTTGATCCTATCTAAGCTTGGCTTCCAAATTTTTTATAGTTGCTTCTTGGTTTTGCATGAATTTGACCATCAGCTCCTCCATGTTGGACTTCTTTTCAAGTACTTGGAACCCCAGGGGTGGCTGTTGTGCTACATTTTGATTACTCTACGAGAAATTTGGATGCTGCCTCCACCCTTGATTGTATGTATTGGAGTAGGGATTATTTTATTGTGGCCTAAAAAAATTACCAACATAACTAGTTGTATCAGTTGCTTTAGCAAAAGAATTACCTGTCTGATAGTTGCTTGTATCGTATCCTCCTCTACATAGGTCACAAGTGATGCTCTGAACATGCATAGCTGTTTCCTTCAAGTTGTTAACTTTGGCTCTAAGGGCTGCAATTTTAGCTAGTAAGGTTGGCACGCAATCTACTCCATGCATAGCTGCTAGTCTTTTCGACATCATGCATTCTATTTGCCACTGATAGCTATTTGATGCCATCTCATCGATTAGATCAAAGACTTCTTCCTCCATTTTTTGGTTAATGGTTCCTCCTGCTGCTGCATCAATCATAGAATGATTAGTAGGAGATAAACTATTATAGAAAATTTGTATTTGAAGCCATACGGATAGTTGATAATGTAGACATCTCCTCGGTAGTTCCTTAAAATGCTCCCAAGCCTCATATAGTGTCTTCATGTCCATATGCATGAAAGAAGTGATATCGTTGTGCATCTTGATAGTCTTGGAAGCTGGAAAGTACTTGGCTAAGAATTTTTGGACTAGGACATCCCAAGTTGTGATAGAACCTGCAGGAAGAGAATGAAGCCAACTTTTAGCTTTATCCCGTAAATAGAAAGGAAATAACCTTAATCTAATAGCATCATCCGACACCCCATTAATTTTAAAAGTATCATAAAGTTCAAAAAAGTTAGAAATATAGACATTCGGATCATCATGCACGTGTCCACTGAATTAGATAGTTGATTGAATCATCTGGATCATCATCGATTTTATTTCAAAGTTGTTTGCTTGCACAGGCGGTCTCTTGATGCTCGAAGCTGCATCAACTATAGATGGTGTGATGTAATCTTTTAATTAATGATGTGCTGCTCGAATAGCTTCATGCTGTCCCTCGGTCGCCATATCCAATTTTAGATTGATGTCGTTAGGATCTTCAGCTGTCATGTTTCTTTCTTGTTGTAGTCTTCTGATGGTCCTTTCAATTTCTAAATCTAAAGATAGTAAGTTACTATGTCCAGTATGTGTCATGCACTGAACAAATTTAAAAATAAAATAAGAATAAAAATTAAAAAAAATAAAATTCTAAAGTAAAGCTTGGATCAAAATTTTAATATTATTTTAGACATAATATCCGGCAACGATGCCAAAAACTTGATGTGTGTTATTTTATAGCTATGGCAAGTGCACCAATCGATCAAGTAATAAAGTAAGTGAGTAGAGTATCATTCCTAGAGGATTAGAAAATAAGTACTAAAAAGCTCTTTTCTATGCTTTATTTAGAAGATCGATTTATGAGAATTAAAAAAATAAAGAATAAAATAAAAAAATAATTAAAAATTATAAGAAAATAGAAAGTGTAATTATTAGGATTTTAAACTTAAAAGTAATAGGTTACTAAGACAATCGATTTACCAACTCAGTCAATACAATATTCAGGTTATTAGTTAATTTTATTTCATGTGACAGTAGAGTCTCCTAGTTTATTCACTATCCTTTGATCCAGGCATAGAAAAATTATCAATATTTATTAATTATCCTTTGATCTAGATGTAATTTAAATAAATATTGATGCATTAAGTTTTGTGAAATCCTTTAATCAAAATATGTTGCATCCAAAGCACACTAAAATTTCTGCATGCATATGAATTCTAATTCGATTCATAAAACAAGGTATATAATCAAGAAGCAATAACATAGATGTACTTGGTTCGTATCATCTATATTCATCAGATCAATTAGAAGATGGTCAGTAATCTAAAAGCATTAAGATCAGATCTATATACTCCTCATAAATAAAATTTAAAATTAAAAATAAATCATATTGAATATTGCATCAAAAGAGTAGCTACACCTTAGTCTTAGTAAAAAAAATTTAGTTCATGATAACAAGTTTAAAAAATAGCAAATAAAATAAAACGTATGAAGAAATTAGACTATTTATTCACTGAAATTGATTGTCCATTGCTCTTGGTGTGGAGAACTAGATGAAGAAGAAAGTCGCTTTGTGTATCGATCTTCCGAAGAAAAAAAGAAGAGGAAAGAAAAATAACAAGAATAAAAACTCTTTCTCTTCTCTCCCTAAACCTCTCTCTCTCTCTCTCTATTCTCTCTATTTCTCCATATTTTCTCTTTATTTTTAACTCTCTATTTTTGTTCTCTACATCCTCTCCTTGGCAACAGTAGGCAGCCCCCTTTAAATAGGTTAAGAGATGGATTTTTGGAAGAAATCCTAGCCAACTTGGGTTTAAAACTCTTAACACAAGTCAAATTAAAACCTTGAACAATTTTGGCCTTCAAATCAGTATCCAACGGATCAAAAATTACTTAAATTTTTTTTAAAAAAACTTAATTCAAGTCAGAATTAACCTCAACCATCGGATCTTCTTGATGATTAAATCGGGACCATCGGATCGTGTACAAGAGCCTTCAGATTTTTAATTAAAATCGGCAACGCATCTCCACCATTGGATCTCGATCAGAAGCTGCATCTACCATTCGTCAGCATCGTTTGATAAATCCTAGCAAACAGCATCCATCCAATCTGATAAAATTCTCAGAATATCCTCTATAGACCGTGTGCGAGCCGACGTTGCATGGACCGCCGCTTTCTTCAGCCAATCGAAGCATGCTTGTCCCTATAAAATCTCCAAAATGCCCTCGCCTGATTACTATAGTGGTCCACCATGTGCCGCAAAAAATTCTGACGTCAGCGCGGCGTAAGCGGGGCATCAGCAAGCGGTCGGTCAGGTTCTGAGCGCAATCAGGTCGAGTGGTTTGCTGAGCCAATTTTTCTAAGTCGATTTAAACTGAACCGACCGGCATTTAAAAATTAATTTATTATTATTTTTATTTTTATTTTCTTTAAAATTTAATTTTGGGCTTATCTAAAGTCTATTTTGCTTGAAATTTATTTCATCTAAATTAGAAAAATAAGATCTTCATATTGGTGACCTTTTTTCCTATATAAAATTAATAAAAATATTAATTTTTTAAAAATAAATTAATTTATTTTATAATTTAATATTTTTATTAGTGTATTATTACCACTTATCAAAATCAAAAGCAAAATTCACCCTAACCATGGAGCAGAAAAAAGATGTATGTAAATGGATCAAAGAGTTAAAAAGGTCTGATGGATATGCCTCCAATTTGTGCAGATCTGTAAATTTAAAAGAAAAAAAAATTGAAATAAAAAATCATGATTGTCATGTGTTTATGGAGTGTTTGCTGCTAACTGCCTTTAGTGCACTACCGGATCAAGACTGAAAGCCCATAACTGAGTTAAGTAAATATTTTAGGGACTTATGCTCAACAGTGTTATGGATGGATGATTTATTACAAATGGAACAAAATATTGTTGTCATACTATGCAAATAGGAATGGATCTTCTCATCTGGGTTCTTTGACTCAATGGAGCATTTACCTATTCATTTGCCATATGAAGCAAGAGTTGGTGATTCTGTTCAATATCGATGGATGTACCCATTTAAAAGGTAGATAATAATTACTTTAATTTAATAAAACTAATATGGTACTTTAATTATTATATATCACTAGAAATATTGTGCACTTACCTATTTATTTAATTATTTTAGATTTTTTAATAAATTAAAATGGATGGTTAACAGTAAAGCTCATGTGGAAGGGTCCATATGCAAGGCATACTTGTTCCAAGAGACTTCTCTTTTTTGTTCATATTATTTTGAACCTCATATAGAGTCAATAAGAAATAGAGTTGGACAAAATGATGATGGGGGTGAAGATGAGATGATCCCAGCAACTATCTCAATTTTTAATAAACTTGGCCATCTATCTGAAACTTGTAAAAATTGATATCTGGATGATAGGAAATTAGCTACTATGCATTTATATGTATTACTTGATTGTGATGAGGTTCAACCATATATTGGATAAGTGAAAATACTTGATGATTAATTGACTTCACATTATATTGAATATCATATTACTAATAGTATTGTAATTATTAGATATTTTATTCAACATTTATAAGTATCCACACCAAATATTAGTGCCACTAACATTGATGCCAGGAATGCATCTGAGTTTCCATATTGGTTTCGGATCTATGTAAGTATGCCGATGCCCTTAGTATTTATATCAATGTCTATTACATAAATTATAAGCTTATTAATACTTTTTGGTTATGTCATGTTTAGGTTCACAATCGAGATAATTTAGTATATAATCAATATTTGCATGACTTAACATGGGGTCCTAAAAGAAAGGTTCATACATGGCCTACTTTATCAATCCTTGCAAGTTTCACACAAAAGAATGGAGTGTAGACAAAAAAACTATTAATAGTGGAGTGTGCGTTAAGGGTTCTGACCAAGGAGACGAAGAAAGTTATTATTATAATACCCTTAAGGGGATAGTGTAGCTAGAATATCCAAGGCATCCAATGAAATGGTTGGTATTATTTAATTATGAATAGTTTGATACTATAATGAATCATTGTATAAAGGTGTATAAACAATATGGAATTGTAGAGATTCAACATACTTGAAGGTATGCAAGGTCTGATCCCTTCATATTTGCAGAAAATGCGATTCAAGTATACAATCTATCTTATCCTGAAAAGATAAGGGACAAGATATAATGGTGGGTTGTCATCAAGACAAAACCAAGGGGTACCGTGGATGATCAATATACATTGGAGGTTACTTGCCAAGATAATGCAATGTCCCATGTTGATACTATAATGAATGATAATCCACTTGAAAATTTAAGAAACATTGAGGGTGATTTTGAGGAAGTTGAGGGATATGATGATACGAACTTAGACATACATGAGGTAGATCGTGAGGAAGAAGATGTGGAGGATGATGCAAAGGAAGAAGATTTTGATGACAATGATGATTCAAAAAATGAAGACGAAGACCATGACCAATATGACAATTTCTCAAATGATGATGAATAGTTTTAAATGCTTTTCATTATTTATACAGGTAAGTTCATCATGAGAAGTCTTTAATCTAATTATTAAGAAATATAATATTTTTTTTATATTTATTATAGATATCAGATATAAATGATCAGTAAGGAACATTCTCTGGTAGAGGCTGCCCTATGAAGAAGCAATCTTCCTCCACTATCCCATCACCATCATTCTTAACTATCCCACCATCATCCTCAACTATCCCACTACCATCATCTATTATCCCACCTTCCACCATTCCTATGGCACCATACCTAACTCAACCACCTTCGATGCTAGGTGTATATTCACCACCTCCTACTGGATCATCAGGTGCCATCATGTATTCCCCATGTTTATATTCAGGATCTTCTATCCATCCTGCAGTACCTATTATCTATCCTGTAGCATCTGTCTATTCTACATGACCTTCTATCCATTTAGGATCACCTACTATCCATTCAGTATCTTGTTCTGTTCATCCTGCTTATTTTGAGGCTAGTTGTTTTTAGAATGTTGCAGAAGCATAGACTAGCGTTGGCATGCTAGTGTTATATCTTGATGGAGATGGATAAGTGATAATTTTATTTTAGAATATCATAATTACTTTAGCATTTTCAACATATTTGATCTATGTTGACTAATAATATTATTTGTAGGTTCTTACCTTCTCATCCAGCTGTGAATGCCATTGTTGAAATTATGAAGAGTCACTTTGATGAGCCATGGGTATTCTAGAAAAAAATACCTCCTAATGTTAGAGATATATAGTTTGCTGAGTTCAAGATAAGTAATGATATTTATGAATTCAATTTAATTTTTATATTTTTTTATGATAATTAATTTATTTATCCATATTCATTGTAGAGGAGGTATTAGTTTGTGCCACCAAATGATCAATAGACAAAAAAAATTGAAAAACATGGTGCAGCTCGTTTGAAAAATCTTCTTGCTAATTCTCATATAAATATGGAGAGACCATCTTGGCTTTGAAATTATGTATAGGATAGATTATGCTAGCACTAGTGTACTGCTTAATATCAGGAGAAGTGTGAAAAAGTAAAACAAAACCATGCTTCTAATTGTGAAGGTGTTGATGTTTCTCTTCACACCAGTGGCCCCATGACTACATCTTAGCATAGACACAATATGGTTAAGTTTAAATTTTTTTATTAATCATATTTGGTTCGTAGTTATAAAATATAGAAAACTTTATTTTAATTAATATTTATATTATAGACTCTGAAGACTGGTGTTGTGCCATCTCTATTATTTATTCACACCCATCAAAAGGAGGATAAGAGTTGGGTGGATAACAAATCATAATATATTAATGTAAGTAATATATTACATTACCTTCAATACTTACTTTATGCAAACTAAGATAAATTTGATAGGCTAAATTTAGACGTAATATGAAAAGGCACAATCTGAGAGAGTATCTTATGCTCACCAACAGCAGCGTCCACCATCAGAGTTAGATTTATAGGTCTGCATAGTTGGTGAAAAGAAGAAATGAAGGATCTATAGCCTAGGATTAGAGTCTACTATATTGATAGGCCCACCATATTTCCATGGCCAAGCTTTATCATGCTCATAATGGATGCAAAATCAAGAACTTCAAGAGCAAGTAAGGAAGCTTGAAGTTGAATGAAATTTTCATATGGAGGTTGCTGAATGTGAAAGGGATGAACTTAGAAGGAGGGTGGAATATAATGAAAAGAAGCTTAAAGCAAATAATAGTCTACTACATGAGCTACTTACAAAGATAAATTTTTAACCCTCATCCAATTTTTAGGTATCTCTTAGTTTTTAACCATCTCCTTCGCAGCCATCTATTTTATAGCCATATTCTCCTTCATGCCCAGGAAGAGATGATGATATTGAGAAAAAAGAGGAGGATGAGGAGGAGGAAGGGCATGAGAACACTGATTAGATTTATTTACATGTCTTTTTACATTTATGTTCAGTTCATGTTATGTTGAGGATTGTGCATATATTTTGTGAATATTTGACTCTTATTACTTTAGCTTTTTGACATAGTTTTATGTGACAGTAGAGTTCTTTATAATCTCTTATGATACTTATTATCTCATAGGCTTTATATATTATATTAGTATCACTTATTTTTGATATGGATAATAGTTTGAAGCTAAACAAGTGATACATTTAGCATGATATATGATAAACAGGTGATACATTTGGCATGAGGTATGCTATAGTCTCTTTTTCTTATTCCCACATGATGTGTTAAACCTGATGGATTCAATATCTATTTTGCTTGTTGTATTCTTTGGGTTGCCTTCTTATTTTTCTTAATGATGATCCAAACTTAATGAATATTGAAGGGAATGACTCTACTATAGCATCTTTTTTCTCATTTCTAGATGATGTTAGAGCTATCAACGGGTCAAGTCCAGACTCAAGACCCATGGATATTTATCCGACGAGTCTGGGTCTGGTACTAGAATTGCACCTATTTACTCGGACCCGGATCCAGACTCGATAAAACATGATATAAATGGATATGATCTGAATATTTAGTATCCAGATCCGATAGATCTGAAACCCAAATTATATATATAATATAATATAATGATATCATATATAAATATTAAAAATATTTTGAGCTATTAGATCAGAGATCCAATGGTCTAAAATCATTTAGGAAAAAATCCTAACCTATTTTAGAGCCCTCTCTCCCTTTTATCTCCCCACCTCTCCCTCCCCTCCTCCCTGCCTCTCCCAGTCTCCCTCCCCTCCTCACCGGCGGGCCATAATCGGACCCCAATTTTGCCCACGCCTCCTCTCCTCTCTTCCTCTCTCAGTCTCAGTCTCCCTCTCTTGATCTCTCTCTCTCAGTCCTCCTGCCTCTCCCTCCCTCCCTCCTCCTCGCCGACAGGCCACGATCGGATCCCGATCTTGCCCACGCCTCCTCCCTTCTCTCCCTCTTTGTCTCCCTCTCTCGGTCTCTCCCTCTCTCAGCCCTCCCAACCTCTTTCTCTCTGCCGCAAGATCCACTCGTCAGCGAGCTATAGTCAGACCCTGATCTCACCCACACCCCCTCCCCTCTCTCCCTCTCTGTCGCTCTCGATCTCTCCCTTTATCAATCCCTCCCCACCTCTCCCTCTCCGTCGTAAGATTTGCTCATTGGCAGGCCACGGCTAGACCCCGATCTCACCTGCCCCCCTCTCCTCTCTTCCTCTTTCAGTCTCCATCTCTCGCCCGTGGCCAAACCTCGATCTCCCCTCTCTCCCTCTCTCAGTCGATAATGTTGATTTGCTCGCCGCTGCCTTCTACTGCCCCCTCCCTCTACGGCATCTCCACCGTGCATCCGGATGTCTCTCCATCTCCGCCACAGCATCGCCACCTTCCATCACTGAGATCCACCATGCGATCTACCTTTTTTCCAAGTAAATGTTCTTACTAACATGCTGTGAATGTATTACCATAATATCCCATTGATCAATTATCAATTTGTGTGATGTTGTTATTAAAATTTGAACAATGTATTAAAATTTTATAATTGGAATGTTGATTTTTTTGGATACTTTAATTGAAGTTTTACTTGTTGAATTTGAATAATTTTTATTTTTTAATTTGTATGATCATGTATAATTTTTAGATTTTTTTAGATTATTGTATAATTTTTAGGTTTTTTTATGACTTTGAATATGAGTTTCAGATTTCAGAATCAGATCTGGATATTTGGGATTCATTTGAGTCCGGATCTAGTACTTCAAGATCAGATCCATCGGATATTTGGATCCGAATCTGATATCAGTAATTAAAATCAGGTCTGAATTTGGATATTCAGGTTTCAACCCGAACATAACCCATTGACAGGTCTAGATGATGTGTTAAACCTGATAGGTGCCGATCAGTTTTGCTTGCTAAATTCTTATGGTTGCTTACTTATTTTACTATAATTACAATATATTTGGCACGAGGTATAATAAACAAGTGACACATTTGGCATGAGATATGCTATGGTCCTTTTTTCTTATATTCACATAATGTGTTAAGGCCTGATGGATTCAAAAATAATTTTGCTTGCTGTATTCTTTTAGTTGCCTTCTTGTTTTCCTGATGATGATCCAAACTTAATGGATATTGAAGAAAATGGCTCCATAGATATACTATGCATCTTTTTCTTATTTCCATATGATTTGTTAAATCTGATGGGTGCCAATCGATTTTGTTTGCTAAATTCTTATGGTTGCTTACTTATTTTGCCATGATTATGATACATTTGGCATGAGATATGTTAAATAACTGATACATTTGGCACAAAGTATGCCGTGGTCTCTTTTTCTTATTCCCATATGATGTGTTAAATCTGATGGATGCTGATCGATTTTGCTTACTATTTTCTTTTGGTCATCTTTTTATTTTTTCTGATGATAATCCAAACTTAATGGATATTAAAAGGAATGATTCTATAGATATACTATGGCCTTTTTTTTATTCTCATATAATATGTTAAACCTGATGTTGATCTAAACTTAATGGATTTTGCTTATTTATTTTTCTTGATGTTGATCTAAACTTAATGAGAATTGAAGAGAATGGCTTCGCAAATTAATGGCCTTTTCTTCTTATTGTTATGGTACTTTGTTATTTAAGATATGTCGCTTAATTTTGTATAGTGGATGCTTAATTGATATTACTTGGTTTTGTTATGTTTCAGCTTGAAATTCATCGTGTTAGGTATATATCAATCCAAAATCTTATGTCATTAGAATTCATGCTATTGGAATTAATGTTGTTCAGTATGTATTTTACTTGATATATTGTTTGGATTGGCAGGTGCTCCTCTATGAGCTATTTTGTATCAGAAAAAAAATATATTCTTATGATTACTTATTTATTTTCCCTGATGATAATCTAAATTTAATGAAAATTGAAGAGAATGGCTTTGTAAACTACTATGCCCTTTTTTTCTTATTGTTATGATACTTTGTTGTTTAAGACATGTTGCTTAATTTTGTATGGTGGATGCTTAATTGATGTTGTTTGGTTTCGTTATGTATCAATTTAGAATTCATCGTGCTGGGTATGTATCAATGCAAAATCTTATGTTGTTTGAATTAATGCTATTGGAATTAATATTGTTAGGTATGTATTTTGCTTGCTATATTATTTAGATTGGTAGGTGCTCCTTCGTGAGCTATAGGTGCTCCTCTGTGAGCTATTTTGTATCAAAAAAAATAAAATTTTTAATTATTTTTTATCATATTTAAATTTAGCAATCAATTTTATGATCGATATATAAATTAAAAATATTATAAATATTTTTTGCAATCAATTTTGTAATTGATATTTATTTAAAATTTTTTATAAAAATTTAGCAATCAATTTTGAGATCAATTTTTAAATTTTGTGATTGATTTTACAACTAATACCAAAGATAAAAAAATTTTAAAAAAAAATTACGATCAATATTTTGATCGATATTAACACATAAAATAATTTTAAAAATATAGCAATCAATTTTAAGACCAATTTTTTCTTAAATTTTTAATTTAATATTTTTAATAAATTTAGTGACCAATATTGCAATCAATTTTTAAAATTAAAAAACTTTAAAAAATTTTTGATTGATTTTGAAACTAATTTTTTAATATTAAATATTTTAAAATACTTATGATCGATTTTGAGATTAATTTTCACTCTAATTTTTTATTTAATATTTTTAATAAATTTAGTGATCAATTTTGTAACCAATTCTAAAAATTAAAAAAATTTTAAGAAGATTTATGATTGATTTTATAATCAAAATTTTTAATATAAAATATTTTAAAAAAAATAGCGATCCATTTTGCAACCAATTTTAAAAATTAAAAATTTTGAAAAATAATTATGATTGATTTTTCGATCAATTTTGTGATTGATATTGAAATCTTTTTAGTAAAATAATCGATTGCAAAATTAGTCTCTAAATTATATATTTTTAATAAAATATTCTTTTAGAAATTAGCAATTAATTTTTTGGTTGCAAAATCAATTGCAAAATATTAAATAAGTTTTTTTAATTTTTGGTTGCTAAATCGGTTGCAAAAGTATAATGTTTTTTTATTATTTTTGGTCACTAAATTGATCACTAAATTTTGTGACTGAAAAAATCGATTACAAAATATTTACAACCAAGATTTTTGCAATCAAAAATATTTGATCGCAAAAATTATTAGCGATCGATTTTTAATTTTTAGCAACTAAGTTTTTGATCACTAAAATCCTATTTTCTTATAGTGAACAGTATTATTCGAAAGTCTCAAGATCTTTAGAAATGACTTCAGAATGTTTGAAGATAATTTTGGAAGCTTCGGATGAGAAAAATTGAAGAAAATTAAGTCAAGGTAAAAAGGTCGACTCCTAGGTTGATCTCTTTCAAAATGGGCTAACTGGCACACTATTTCTGACCAGCATGCTAAAAGAAAACAACTCATGGGTCGATCCCTCTATCAGGGGATGATCCATGGATGATCAACCTCTATTGTTCCATAGGCCAAAAATAGAAAGGGATCTTTTCTACCATAAGAGACGATCCATAAGTCGACCCCTACGATAGAAAAGTTTCATAATGGCTAGTTTTTTGGCCTATTTTTGAAGTATTTAATACCTAATAATTGCTCTCTAATAGCTAAAAATGGCTACTATTTACTCTTTAGCATTGATTGAAAATATAAAAGCTTTTTAAAGGAAGAAAAAATCAAGAAAATATTTAGCCCTAAGAAAAAATCAGCAATAAACCAAAGAAGCATTCAATTCAAGCTCAACCACTTCTCCAAAGCTCATTCAAGTCTCTATTTCTTCTAAGAGGATTCTTAAAAGCTTCTTTCATTTAGTATAAAGTATATTTAATGCTCTATTGTGCTCATTAAAGAGCTAATCTTGTTTAACATTGTATTTCATCTTATAATTGCTTATTGTTTTAGGATTAAGTTTTGGGAGGATTCTAAAACTTAAAAAGGTTGATCCAAATCTTAACTCGGAGTATGTAGGATTGGTTATGTCCGAAAATAAGTGTCCAGCTTAGGATAGTTAGGATTGGTGGAATCTGACATTATAATCGTTGCATGTAATTAATAGACTAAAATTTTCAAGTAGAAGCTTGGAAGTGGATGTAGGTACAAGGTTGCCACCAAACTACTATAAACCTTCCTTGTTTGTGGTGCCTTATCTTCTCTTCTTGCATTCTTGTGCCATTAACTTATTTACTTGTTTTACCATTCAATACATTATTCATTATAACCACTACACATTATACTTCAATCTCATAATACACTTTTGTGGTTTACTCATTTAAAATTTTTTAATAATTCAATTCACCGGTTCTCCCTGCCACCTCCCCCCCTCCTCCTAGGTTGCATAGCTTGGCAACAAAAGTTGAGTCGCAAGCCAAAATTTTGGAGACCATAACTTGGTCATCTGATTTCGATATTTTTTTTAAATTAGATAGTTTTTCAAAATCTATGTAGTAATGCCTTCCTATAAAGGGGTAGCGCCCCTAGCAATCGGGTTCAAATTCCTTCATTTGGGGCTTTAAATGGGCTAGTCAAATAAAAGAAATTTTCTTTTAGATATAATTTTGATTAGGTGTAGCTTTCAATCCAAGAAAAATTTGATAGAGCAACAAAAGGCAAAATCGATATAAATTTTAAGATCTATCTTTCGAAGAATTTTGATTTTTTTTAGATTAATTCTATTAGATATGACTATTTCAGGTAAAAGAGTCCAAGTACAACTAAGAAGAGAAATTCGTCCAAATTATGCAAGGATGGATCTTGCTATTATAAATAAAAACTATATAGGCTATGTACCTTTATTTTAAATCAATCAATTAAAGAAAATGGGATACTTGAGATCTACTTTAATTTGTAATTTTTCTCCCTTCTTCTAATTTTCTTTTATGAGATTCGAGTTGAGTGGATTGATAAAAATCTTCTTTCTTCTTGCTTGGATATCATTTTGGTTAGAGCTAAAAATATCATTAAGTCTATTTTGATTCTATTTTTTAGAAACTAAATTAGACCCTTTTTTTTTAAGGTTTAGGAGTAGGGTAATAATCTAATCCATACATCCATGTAAATGTACATAAATACATATATCTATATGTATATATCTATATATAGGCATACTCACGTGCAAACAAATATTAAAGTTAATAGGTTACTATATAAAATATAGTTAATTTTAATATATTCTTCCTTTACGATATTGGGATGTACATATTATTTTCTGAATATTAATTTTTTCTATTTTTGATCACAATTTTGATTGCTACAATATCATATATATTTTTATCTTTCAATTATTTTAAAAAATATTGCAAGATAAAATACAATATTCTATTGATAGAATGAAATACCAATACAATTAACAACTTTTAATAACATTTTGAAATAACTATGAATAACTACTACAAAATTATAAACTTATTGTATTAGTTTTCAAAACTATTACCATACATTGCCACCTTCTGTTATAATTATAATGTACCATTGCAATAAACAAATATTTAATAACACTAGCATAAAACTATTGCAATATTATAATCATTTTGCGTCAGTTTCTAAAACTATTGTTATATAATATTATTATCTTTTGTAGTAGCTATAAGGTACCATCAATATAAAATATTTTAGCAACACCCATAAATAACTATGATGATATTATATATTTTTTATGATATTTTTTAAAATTATCATCATAAAATATATTTTTTTTACAACGGTTATAAGATATCCTCGCTGTATAATAATTTTTACTAACGGTTCTAACTACAACATTAGATATCTTTTATAATATTTATTAAAAGTATTACTAAAAAATATTTATAGTAATATATTTTTTTAAATATCACTAAAATTTCATAGTTATAGTAGTGTCTGCATGATATGTGACCATATTTTATTAGGGAAACGATTCGTCATCTACTAGGTTAATTATGGGAATCAAACCAGTAAGAATTATTCAGGTACTATAACCGTGGGGAGCGGTAACTGAATCATAAATCTTGTCAGTGAAAGGTAAATAGATTGGAAAAAAATTATCAAAGAAAATTTTGTTCTGCTAAATGGACTGGAGGCATTCATTGGGTGCCTCACAAGCCATTTCTTCAGCATCTCTGCCTTCAGTCACCCGGATAACGACGCTTCTCATCAGCGTGACCGATGCATACCGTGGTGTTCGGTTCGTGGTACGGAATGCATAGAGAAATTAAGAAACATGAAAAACCATGCAAAGTTGAAACATCACGCATAAGCTTCCAATTCTTGCATCACTTGACATTTATATATAATTAATTAGGAACCATCAACCCATCAAGTTCTAAATTTATCATGCATGCATCTAAGCAGAGTGACGAAGATCTCGTTTCACTTTCGTCCAAGCCAAATCAAGTGAGCTAAGAGAACCGGTTCAGATACATAGCATCATGAGCAGCTCAAAACTCAGGTCTGCTTCCTGCTTAAGCTCACAAGAACGTCATCCAGGTCCGAAACCTAGTCTGGTGCTTTACAGTACAGTTATTTTTCGTTCGAGAGACATCAAACTTTAAATACATACCCAAACTAGATTTCACATATATATACGGAGTAGAAGATATTACATTCCAAAACGACCACACAAACGACAAAAAGGCCCCAAAGATAACAAGCGACACAGTATACGACCGGAGAAACATGGTTAATAAAAAAAAACGAAAAATACTGCAAGATTAAACAGTCCAAGACATACCTCCGCGACTTGTCAGCTGCCCTTCATCGCAATAGACTGCCGACTCCACCATACATATATATCACACTTGTACAGTGCGCTAGGCTCTAGCATATATATATATATATATATATATATATATATATATATATATATATATATATATATATATATATATATATATATATATATATATATATATATATATATATATGTTATACGTATGACAGCAATATTGGAATTCGTCCCTACCATAGATTTCACTTAAGAGGAGCCTGGGGGTTCATCATGGCCAACTCCGCGGCTGTGTCCTGGGCTGGTATCGATAAGGTTCCTGAGGCGCAGAGCCTTGAATGTTTCTCCAGCACATGCATGTTTCATCTCAGTCGTATAACGTATCGGCGCGAGCGTCTCCAGCACTCTTGCACGAACTGCATGGAAGGAATGCACGAGGAGAAGGACAGTCAGTAGAGCTGCAATACGAGAGAGGTTTCTCAAGGATATGGCCATGATCGCTACGTGATGCCAAGAATTAGGATAGTAAGGCTTCAAGAGGTTAGAAGGCGAGTAGGGTCGTGCATGCCAGAAGAAGACCCTTGAGCTCCCTTAAATAAGCGCGGATCCTCCGCTATACACCGCACGATGTAGATGTATGTCATGCAATGTACGACCGCGTGCAACCATCCACCACATGATGGATAATACGCGTGATGCGGTACCGCACGGTGCGGTGCATCGTGCACCGGATAGAATCCGCGCACCCCTTAAATTCAAAGCTGAATGACTGTTTACTGCTACGCATGGCCTCCGAGGGACCCACATCATGCAGGTTCATGAATTCATGGCTCCAAGTCTAGATCTTCCCAAGCTTGCTAGCCGCCCGCGGTGGAAGTGGCGGCTGCAAAGGTCGTGCGTGGGGTCGAGCGGGCATTAACGAAAGAAGGGTTCACCTTTCTTCGCGGATCACCCGGCCCCGTGTGCACTCATTAATCCGCCTGCGCTAGCTATAACGTAATCAGCCAGCAAGAAAGCTCCTTTTGCCATACATATATTGTCGTGCTCCAATATTCTCATGCGGTATCACCGAAGATAGCTCCAACGGCCCTATGCAGTAGAATTAATATTGGTGCTCTAATTTGAGATATATAGGAGGTGTTGCCGCTATAATCTAAGGTCTGCTGAGAACCATGGACGCACGAGATGATAATATGGTTGGTCCCCATCCGAGCTAGGTGAAGCTTAGAAGAGTATCCTGATTGAAGTTTTGGAATGTGGCTGTCCGATCTCCTCGCTTATCTGAAATACAAATTCTCTTGCTGGAAATTTCCTAACGGGGAACGCCCAGATGTCCAAATTAATCAATTGAAAATTATAGGAGATAATAGAAGGGAGAGAGTGCCGTGTCCGGAGACTTGTCTAACAGTCCTCCAATTTTTCTTATTTAAAGAAGAAGGTCGATGGCCGTAATTGAAATAGGCGAAATGTGGGCCAAACACCAGCAACGGCCTCCATCGCACAATGATGGTACGGTTATTTGTATTTATAACCATTTGTATGGTAAAATATAAACGCTCTTCAATTCATCGTAATCCGAACTGAAGGACTCCAAGCACTCCAACATTACATCACTTTGATTTATTTATTTATTTATTTATTTGATGGTTGAAGAAGGCTGACCTGTCCTTCTTCGTTGATAAGAGTAATATGTATACAACGGAGGTTACAATGGGTCTATAAAAGTAGTCACATCCTATCTTGATGAAGTAAAAGTCAATTCCTCCTGTAAGTCTCCTCATCCACTCGAACATTCGAACAACTTTGTAAGTCCATTCCGAATCCTTGAGAATTGCGTGTGTAAGAACCCAGATTTTTTAAACGTCTTCTGCACGACTCTTAAAGCATGGATGGAAAAAAAAGAAAGAAAGAAAGAAAGAGGGATGCGTGAGGAGGGAGGAAGAGGACTTCAGCAGGATTCTTCTATCCCGATTTTCCATCAACAGTCCAGAAGAATCCCAGTAAAACTCGAATTAAAATAACCATAATTCTTGCCTATAAATAGAGATCACTTCTTCCTTGTTTTTCCACCGCAATTGCTCAAAAAATCATCACTAATTTGAGTCTTTTATTGAGCCATTTCCTTGAGAATTGGCTGGAGAAATCGCCAGTTTTCCTCGCCAGACCAAAGTAAGATAGGAATACCTTTTATTTCTTTTCTTTTCTGGGCCAATTGCTGTCGATTAGAGCCAACGAACCATCGATTGTAAGCAACAACAGGGCTTTCCTTGTTTCCAACTATCACTACAACAAAAATGATTTTTAGCAATAAATTGCTTATGGCATTTCTTATTATACACCATTAATTTTTTTTTTTGCTACATTTTGCTAAAAATGACACTAACTCTTTCGATAAGTATTTTTGTTATTAGCGACACTTTATTATAAATGTTACTATAAATTTATATTTTATGGTATATAACTTGAAGTGCCAAAACTGCTATTATAGCATTTAATTAATATATCAATAAATAATATCATATCTTATGGAATTGTAAAAAATTACTGCTAAATCTTAGATTATTAATTTTTACATAGAACTTGATTTAGTCATACCAATCTCATAAAATATGTTATTATATATATATATATATATATATATATATATATATATATATATATATATATATATATATATATATATATATATATATATATATATATTCTTAGTATTACTTATTTAATGACATGAATATATGTTAATAAGTTAAATAAATTATTTTTATATGTTAATAATAAATTATAGTTTGATGGTTAAGAACTTGTCATTCAAACAAAAGATCGTTAATTTGAATCCTTCCTTTATTTGAATTCTAAAATATATAGTTTTTATAATTTTTATATATTTCAGCATTAAAATTTTAAAGATACTTTTATATGCTACTAAAATAAAAAATTTTATCGATATTTTTCTAAAAATGCTAACAATTAATTGCCAATACTATCTTAAGGCGGTACATAAGAAAATGCCATAAAAAATGCTGGTAAAAATATTTGCAGCATTCTTTCTAGCCTATAGTAGTACTTAAAAATACCGCTAATGATCATTTTTATTTTAGTAAAATCTTTTTCCTTATTTTCTTGGCCACCGGCAGCTATGGCTGCTGCCAGGGTCGTCTCTTGATCGATGTTGAGTGTTGCCGTTGGCTATCAGCCTAAGATTTCACGACCATAGCCAAATGAAGAGGGGATGGAAGAAGGGTTTCGGATGCCCTATTTCCATGAAGAAGAAGAAGGAAGAAAACGAGAAAGAGAGAGAATAAAAATAAAGAAAAGGAAAGAAGAGAAAATAGAAAAAAAAGATAAAAAGAAAGAAAAGAAAAAGAGAGAAAGTTTCTCTCCCCTCTCTCTCCTCTCTCTACCACTATAAAACACTGGACATTGCTGACATAATATTTAATAATTGTCGACAATAATAAGCATTGCAAATAATATCTCGATGCTTCACAAAGCATTGTGAAAGGATCGATAGATGTAGTGTCGAAATTAATATTCTCGACACTTTGCACTAGCATCAGAAACTAACAATGCTAAGTATCGGTAATAGATGACACTTATTAGCATCGCTTAGCTCTTCTAAAGTTGTCGATGCTTTGAAAAGCATCGATAATTTTTTAACGTGCCAACACTATAAAGCATCGAAAATTTTCAAAATAACGATGCTTTAAAGCATCGGCACTGCTTTCAGATGTCGATGCTTTAAAGCATTGGCAATGAACAATTATATTTAAAAAATAATCTAATAATAATTTATTAATATCTATAAATTACATAAATATGTTCAAAATTTATGAAAAATTTCAAACACCAACATCATAACATTATAATCAATACATAAACCTATCTAAAATTTATAATACCAACATTATAATTAAATATACATGAACCAATTCAAAATTTATAACACCAACATCATAATCAATACATAATTAAACATCTTTAAAATTTATAATAAAATTCAAACACCAATATAAAGTCAAAATAAACACTCTATATAGCTAAATAAAGTCATGATTACATTGTCCATCATGTTCATGAATTACAATCCATAAGCAAAGAAAAGAAATCAAAAGAAATCTATAAAACTTTTAAAAAAATAGAGATATTGGACTATTAGTAATCTATAAGAGAATGATCGTCACCGACTCTACGACTATTGAAATTATCGAGAGCCTACAATAAAGATATAAAAACTTTAGTAGTTGAGAATATGAAAATTATAACATAAATTTAACGAATAAATATAAATATAGTAAGAGATATACTCTAAAAGAATCCATAAATATTTGTAATAACACAGATGTCAACTAATCAATCTGAGTCCTCGTAGTTGATATCATAGTGTCATAGCTCTATCTCATCACCTTTATCCACACCTCTACCTGTGCCTGCACTCGTGCCTCCAGCTGCTCCTCAATCCATGCCTTCATCTACCACTTAATCTATGCCTCCATCCGAGCCTCGAGCATATATCCACGCTGCTAGAGCTCTCCCTAGTATCCTAAGTATATCCACGTATGTCGGATAATTGAGTAGGGATGATCCCAACTCCATAATTCCTTACTCGACTATAATGGTCTAGTCATAGCAGTTCTATCATCACCTAGGCCTCAACATAATTGATCTCCATAGATATTGAGAACTCACTGACACGCTCTACAACAAGAGATAAAGCTCTCTCTTATATTCAAGAATAAAATATAAATTAATTTTTTATTTAAAAATAAAATTTTATATTGTTAAATTAAATGATTATAAATATATATAAATATATCTTTTGACTCGTTGGTAATAAAATGGTCATCTCGATGAACATGAGTCATCCTATAAAACTTCACTCGATCAGGCTCCCTCCATGCTCATTCATCTATAGAAAACATAAATTTTATAAAAATATTTCATCCATAAATTTTAATTGATAAATTTTAGTAGTTTCAATAAAAATATCATGATACATGAAATGTGATACATTATAATATGCTTACATTATAATAAAAATATATATACATTTCCTCTCCACTTTCTTTCTCTTTTAGTTTCTCTCTCCATTTTCTCAATCTAAAATTTTCTCTCTCTAGATCCCTTCTCTCTCTTCATGGATTTCTCTCTTTAGATGTCTTATAAACTAGTGGATGGTCCATATACTTAGATAACCCAGATCAATTGGTTAACCCTGGAAGGAATCCTAGACTTATGATGTTTAGATGTTTATCCATATAATTTCTCTACATATGATTTTTATATTGATCCTGATCATATAAAGGTGTGACTGTCTGCACAAAATATCGAGCAAAACATCTTATTTCATAGATCGAAAAGTTCATCAATTTTTATATTTGGATCAATCACTAATACAAGTAGAATTCCTATATATAATCATCATTATATATACTAATTTTACAGTTAGAATTATATTATTGGTTTTATATTATTGGATTCATATTGATAGATTTATTATGTTTGAGATGCTATTGTTTCTTGTATGATTCTTCAATATAAGTACATTATGTGTTGACTATATATGTGTATTGGTAGGATTGAAATCGGATCGGATACTGGCATATCCATATCCATATTTATTTTATTTAACGAATACAAATATTGATACAGATATTATTCAAATGTAAAAATTTATATTAATATTTATTTTAAATAGATATGGGTATAATTTGGATACCAAAAGTATAGATATAATTACGGCTATAACTTAGATAATTAAACTTTATAACTATAAAATTAAAGATATTATTAAATAGATGATAAATCAAGTTAATAACATATTTTTATAGTTGTATGTATTTTTTAAAAATTAATAAATTTTATATAAAATTATATAGGATTATATATAGATTCGGATATTCAGATATGGATTGGATAGTTGTCTATCCATATCCATATCTATTTTACTTTGATGGATATGGATATGGATATTAGTTGAATTTTTAAATTTTTATCCATATCTGAATTAATTCAGATATAAAAATAAATTCTGATAGATAATATTCATATCACTTTCATCCCTATGTATCAGTCATTGATGGTATGATTATATGGATATGATATACTTATCTTAATTATACTATAAGCTAAAACTGATTTAATAAAATCAACATATAATAATCAGATGAAAAGAATATGGTTTGGACTAGTCTCATCATATGGAATAGCCTATACGGGCTTATGCATGAAAATTTAATTCAATAAAGATCATGAAAATTTGATTTGATAAAGATTAAGAAACAGTTGGCCAAGAGCTTATATCTAGGACAACCCCCATGGATTTATGCATAAAAATTTGATCTGAGAAAGATCATAAAAATTTAATTCGAGAAAGATCATAAAAAATTAATCTGATAAATATCATCGAATGATCTTGATTAGTTTCAAAGTCAGAAAAAAAATAATAAAAAAATTGGATATGTGATAAGAGAAATGGATGACAAGATATTAAACTAATGTTGAATAAAAAATTTTACTTGATGACACATGGTGACACAACTCTTTTGACATGACATATATTTGAAACTTGATTATATGGTTATTTTAATTATTCTGGATATATGATATGAAATTTTATATTTTATTGCTCATTATTATTTTCAAATTATATTATTATACCGGTGTATTGTGTAAAGATTCTTACTAAGCTATAAAGCTCACCCCCCTCCATTTCTCTTCTTTTTCTCAGAATTACAGGATGCTCATGATTGGCTATGGGCTAGGTTTGTGAGTAAGCAGATGAATAGATAAAACATCATTAATTTCTAATCAGATGATTAAAAGATTTAAATTTATAATTATGCAGATCTTTGTCAATTATTATAAAATTAATTTATTATTATTTATAGATATTGAGGTTGTATCAGATTTTTAAGATTTTATATATTCTTTAGAATCTTGTTCTAAGGAGTGTGTGGCCATCACATATCCAACACAGATCCATGATCATTTTAAAATTACGAAAGGTGGATCAAAAAGAGAAAAGATGCAAAACTTCTTTGACAACTGCAATGATGGAGGCATGCTCATTGAGAAACATCCAAGAGTTCCTTTCTCTCCGACGAGTTTAGGTAACGGTACCAATTAGCATTAACACAACCTTTTGAGCTATTTTGGAAAAATTTTACTTCCTCCATTCTAGACATAGATTTTCGAATGAGTTTTGTGATTGTAGGACTCCAAGCAAATGATACATCGAGTTCCAGATGGTGGAGAAAAAGACACAATCAACAAATTAAAAAATGATCCACCGATTCACAGGGGTCTGGACAAAACATACAACCTTCAAGGTTCTTGACGAGTTTTCTTCCAATGATATCTCTGGTGTTAAGCATTTTTCCCAACAAAGCCAAAGAAAGTACTTTACCTTTAGGATCTGTTGGGGATAAACCCCGCTCCCACCGAAGTTCAATCGGATGCTCAGCTGATAATGCAATCGATAGTCAAGGGAAAGCTTCAGCGAACAAGCCTTAGCGGTCGAGCCCCTTTTGAACCCTCTCAGCTGGCCGAACTCCTTAGTGGTTGAACTTCTATGGAAGTCAAACTTTTTAGTGGCCGAACTTCTATGGAAGCCAACCTCCTCAGCGGTCGAATTTCTATGAAAGCCGAACTTCTTGCAGACTATTGACGATCCCACTACTAAATGGTTACACGACAACAATGATCGGCATTTATTAAGTCAATAACAATCGACATTTATCAAGACGGTTTCGACAGTCATTAAGTAAGGTAGTTACAATAAGCTCCGCCTATAAAAAGAATCCTCCAGAAATGCTTACATCAGGTTCTAAAAATCCTTCTCTCTTCCTCGAAACTCTGTCGAACTCCATACTGAGCACTCTATATCTGTTGGCCAGAGCTAATCTGACCGTCGGAGGATCCTACCGGAGCCACCCCCCACCGACTTCGGATGAAACTTTGCTTTGCAGATCATCAACGGTGACTTCATCCTCCTCCACTCCAGCTCGATCCGACGTCAACCAAATTCTGCACCAATAGATTTGGCGCTAGAAGGAGAGCCCTCTGTTCTTGAGGTTTTCTCGATCTTAAAGGAGTGCTCAGCAGCAATCTAGAGTTCTTCTCAGAAAAAATGCCTCCCAGAAAAGCTTTGATCCAACAATCAACGACCTCCACGGTCCGATCCCATCCAGATCCATCTGCTCCTATTTCAACTCCGGCAACTCAGATTCCACTTATATCCATGGTAGATGCGGAGCAGCTCAACCTGCTTGTCCAACAGATCTGCGGCTTCGTTGAGATGATACAGGCCATGCAGCAGCCCCCGACGATGACTCCACCAGGAAACCCACCATAGAGATGTTGAAAATCGATCCCAAGAAAGAGTACCTAGGCTAGCGTACTCGTCACCCCTAGGAAGAAGAAACAGAGAGCAGAAGTTCTCTCCTAGAAGATTTCATAAGAGAGCGGAATGAAGTTCGACCGCACTCACGACCTCCCCAGCGCAAGAGAGGTCGAACTCCCCCTCAAGCTCGTCATCAAGGAAGCTCTGACAAAGGCCTCTTAGGAGGGCGGAATGAAGTTCGGCATGAGCAAGACCGTCGAACTCCCCCTCGAGCTTGTCATCAAGAAAGCCCCGACAAAGGCCTCACAAGAGGGGGGAATGAAGTTCGGCCGTGCTCATGACCTCCCCAGCGCAAGAGAGGCCGAACTCCCTCTCGAGCTCGTCATCAAGGAAGCCCCGACAAAGGTTTCACAGGAGGGCCGAGTGAAGTTCGGCCGCGCTCACGGACTCCTCCTAGGACGTAAGCGAGCCTGAACTCCTCGAGCTCATCATCAAGGAAGCTCCGATAGAAGGACGCAAAAAAGTCCTCCTCCTAAAAGATACCAAGATCAGAAGAATTACGATCTCCCTCAAACAAGCGCGATCGAAGTAAGTACTACCTCTACCATCGCGACCACGGCTACGATACTGAGGAATGCATTCAGCTCCGAGATGAAATCAAGAAGCTTGTTAGAAAGGAGCGGCTGGGTAAATTCCTTCGATGCCAGTCTGAAGCAGGAGAAGATCGGCCAAGGATGCTGTCATAGCCAGAAACAACAAGAAGGTCGGCCACCTCACGACATCATCAACGTTATTCCTGGAGGAGCTGGGTACTTCGGTGATTCATCATCTCCCAGTGTCAAAGCTAAGAGAAGCTTACTCCAAATAGAGGAGACCAACATGAGATAGAGGAGGTCGTCCGGTCCGGAGCTTATCGCCTAAAGAAACTCGGAGGAACAATGCTACCACGACCCTTAAACATAAAGAATTCGGGGATGCGCTTCCAATAACTTCTTTTCAATAAAATTCTCTCGATTCAATAATATTGTTCCTTGATGCAAAAACTACATGATGATAGGAAAGAAACAGTCAATAGTTGCCGTATTAGGAATAGGAGGAGAACCTCATCCTAACACGAATAGGTCAAAAACCTTCAACCTTGGCCAGAGATAAGATCTCTTCCGAGTGACCGAGCAGGTCAAAGACCTCCAACCTTGGCTAGAGATAAGATCTCTTCCGAGTGACCGCGACAACCTCAACTAGAGATAATATCTCTTCCGAACGAGCGACTGAGCCAATCTCGATCAGAGATAAGATCTCTCCCGAGCGACCGAGCAGATCAAAGACCTCCAACCTCGACTAGAGATAAGATCTCTCTCGAGTGACCGCAACAACCTCGGCTAGAGATAAGATCTCTTCCGAGCGATCGAATAGATCAAAGACCTCCAACTCGACTAGAGATAAGATCTCTCCTGAGCGACTGAGCCAACCTCGATCAGAGATAAGATCTCTTCCGAGCGATCGAGCCAACCTCGATTAGAGATAAGATCTCTCCCGAGCGATCGAGCAGGTCAAAGACCTCCAACCTTGGCTAGAGACCGCGACAACCTCGGCTAGAGATAAGATCTCTCCCGAGCGATCGAACAGGTCAAAGACCTCCAACCTCAGTCAGAGATAAGATCTCTTTCGAGCGACCGTGACAATCTCGGCTAGAGATAAGATCTCTCCCAAGCGATCGAGCAGGTCAAAGACCTCCAACCTCGATCAGAGATAAGATTTCTTCTGAGGGACCGCGACAACCTCGGCTAGAGATAAGATCTCTTCCGAGCGACCGAGCCAACCTCGGTCAGAGATAAGATCTCTTCCGAGCGATCGAGTAGGTCAAAGACCTCCAACCTCGGCTAGAGATAAGATCTCTCCCGAGCGATCGAGCAGGTCAAAGACCTCGGCTAGAGATAAGATCTCCCCCGAGCGCCTGTATCAACCTCAGCCGTAGGAGATGAGATCTCCCCAGAGGTAACCTCTGGGGCAGGAGATATGATCCTCCGAACTTCAACTTCAACTGGAGCGGAGATAGAAAAGGACTTCGGCAGTCGCCTGATTTGGTACTCCCTTCCTTCGAATTTCAAACTCGAGAGTGGGAGGGACTATTATTGAAGATAAAACCCACTTCCACCAAAGTTCAATCGGATGCTCAGCCGATAATGCAACCGATAGTCAAGGAAAAGCTTCAGCCAACAAGCCTTAGCGGTCGAGCTCCTTTCGAACCCCTTCAGTCGGCCAAACTTCTCAGTGATCGATATGGAAGCCGAACTTTTCAGCGGTCGAACTCCTTGCAGACTATTGACGATCCCACTACTAAATGGTTATACGATAATAATGATCGACATTTATCAAGTCAATAACGATCGACATTTATCAGGACGGTTACGATAGTCATTAAGCAAGGCCGTTACAACAAGCTCCGCCTATAAAAAGGACCCTCCAGATACGCTTATGCCAGGTTCTAAAAACCCTTCTTTCCTCCTCGAAACTCTGCCGAACTCCATACTGAGCACTCCATATCTATTGTCAGAGCTAACTTGACCGTCGGAGGATCCTACCAGAGCCACCCCCCATTGGCTCCGGATGGAATTTTGTTTTGCAGGTCATCGATGGTGACCTCATCCTCCTCCACTCCAGCTCGATTCGGCGTCAACCAAATTTTGCACCAACAAGATCCATTCCTTTGTAGCTAAAAAAATTACCTAAAAATCTATATTTTCTTAGATAAATATTTTTCAAATAATATTTAGATAGAAAAATAATTTATCTAAATTTTTTTATACATGAAAAATGACTCTAAAATATGTTACTCATGTTCCTTTGCGTTACTAATTTTTTTGGATAAATTGCTAAAATTTATCTATATTTCTGATAATATCTCTTATGCTTTTTAAATTTTGAGAAAATAAATGACTGAGTTATTGAACATGGAATGATAGAGGCATTGAAAATGAGGATGGGATATTTTGGATATAAAATTAAATATCTATTTTATCGATTAATAAAAAAATGATTTAGTCATCTTCTAAATTAGTAAGATTTTTCTTCATTTCATGCGTAAATGCTGTTTATAAAAAAATAGTTTATCCATCTTAAAAAATATGAGAATATGAGTAAGTTGGTCGATAAAAAAATTGATCAATTTTATCATGATATTTATTTATAAAAAAATAAATCTTTAATAAATTTATAAATTTCCACAAAAATATACAAATTTGTATTTCACACCTTTTGGCACCAAGAAGCAATAATAAGGAGTGAAATTTTCATCGCAACATTCTTTCCAAACAAACTTATCCTGGAATTTAGCATTACAATTGAGAGCATAAGATGATGTTGTTTCTGAATCTCAATCGAGTTCGGATACTTCTAAATTTTCGTGACCTTAAGCCTATGCCAAAGAAGTCAGAGATCCTTCTACTTTTCCTCCCACCGTGGAGATAAAGATCAGGCAGTATATCTTTTTTAATGGAGTATCACATAACCAATAGTCTTTCCAGAAGGATGTATCTTTGCCATTTCCAACATGCAGATGAATTCTGTTCGAAAATGCCGGGAGGGCGGCAGCGACTTCCTTCCAAAAGTTTGAGCATCTTTTCGGAGGTTTCCAATATTTAGAAAGCTTAACCTTTGGTACGCAAACTCAATTTATTTCCTCCAAATACCCAGTATCTCCGGCCCATTTTATTAATAAAATATTATTGAAGAGAAAAATATCTTTGACTTCCAAAACATCTTTCTTCTTTTGCACACAGATAATCTGCCAGTTTACTTTATATGAGAACCCATAATAATTTGTCAAACCCAACACTTCGATTTATGTCAGAGTCAGGCAAGGGACCGGATCTTTGCCTGATACTTGTTCACGAAGTCATGGCTCCAAGTCCAAATCTTCACACGATAACCAGAAAAACAAATCACTTGGAGGTATCTCAAGCCGACAAAGATCATGCGTGGGGTCGAGGTGTCTCACACTTAGATCATGTACCGCTGTCAGATGCTTTTAATTAAGTAGCGTACCATGCCCTTCGCCATTTCGCGCCGCAGTAAAAGCACTGGTACGGCATCTTACGCTAGCTTCGCCGACCACAATCGCTGGAAGCACCTGGTGCGAAACCTAATCATCAAAAAATAAATAAATAAATAAATAAATAAATAAAATTAAAATTAAAAAAATAAGATTATAAAATAAATTTCATTTAGAACTTCTGGCTTAGATTCTACGATGATCAAATTATTTTTTTAAATTAATAAAAATAAAATATTTAATTAAAAAAATTATAAAATTTAAAAAAAAAAATTTAAAAAAATATAGATAGAGAATTTTTTTTATAGATGAAATATGTAACAAACTGATAGTGACAGCCGTAATTATCGAATAGTGGATCATTCGAAGCCACGTAAAGTTTATTATGAAGGATAGTATTTGTTGTTGCGTGGTGCCAGTCCATTTGAGATTTGATAGTCAAAATTTGGAGGGGTAGGCATCAGTTGGTGATGATCTTTGAGTTATATCAATTCTAAAAAAGTTCGGACTCCTCTGAAATAGTCCGAGTGTGGATCGGTTCATGCCGTGTATGGGATCGGACTCGTGCGGAGATCTTTGTGGATGACTACGAAAAGTTTGGCCATTGGAAGAGTCAGAAAGAGGTTCGGCCGCTAGAAGAGTCCGAAAGAAATTCGACTGCTGAAGGAGTCTGAAAGAAATTCGACCGCTGGAGGAGTCCGGAAGGAGTTTGGCTACTGGAGGAGTTTGGAAAGAGTTCGAAAGGAGTTCGGCTGCTAGAGGAGTCCGAAAGGAGTTCGATTGCTGAAGAAGTTTCAAAAGAAAGAATTTTCGATCGAAGCTTTTTTGTGATTATCAGTTACATTAAGCTAAGCATCAGACTGGACTTCAGTAGGAGCGGAGTTTATCCCCAATAATAGTCTTCCTACTTCCGAGTTCGAAATTTGAAGGAAGAAAAAAAAAGACGACTGCCGAAATCCGATCCCAGATTTCCATGCTTGTCAGGATGAGATGTTTTGATGTTTACCGTGCTGGCAACAAAGCTTTCTAAGTTTGAAATGAGTTCGAAAAGATGGCCCTTCGAATCTTCCGTCGAAACTCTGCCCCAGATATGGTACCATAAAGACTCCGCCCATCACCGCTCCTCTATCATGATGAGTGGGACATGCAGCGCACGCTGACTAACCAAAATCGATCCGCAATCATAACTACCTCGGATTATCTCTAGCTATTTAAGGCCTTCTCCTATTGTTTGGAAGTCATTCCTGCCCGAGTCTTCTCCTTCCTTCAGCCCCCGTCCGTCTTCTTCTCAAGGGTCTTAACCTTCTCTCACTTTTCTGAGCTCCAGACACCCTTTCGATTGGTTCTCATCGCATCTATCGTCCTTTCATTCTTTCTAGATGGTTTAGGTCAGTTTCCTAACCCTTTCCTTAGATTATTCATGCTTATCACTTCTAGCTCCTTTCTTTCTTGATTTTTTAGTAGCGATCTTTGCCATGCGTTTTGCTTATATATATATATATATATATATATATATATATATATATATATATATATTTTGGGGGGATTTCTTGGGGTTTAATCTCGATCTGAATGTCTTTCGAAACCTCCCACTCCATCAGTTCATGGGGCTCGTCCGGACCGACCTTCTTTAACTCTGCATCTCTGGTCGAGGTAGAACCTAGGAACATGTCTCGCTCGTCTTTCGCTCCAGACACCATCCCGTCCGTCCTTATCCCGAACAATCTTTTTCTGATCCGAATTCAAAACGGAATTCCTCCAGAATATGATCTTGAACTTCCTAGCTCCGACAACCGGGTCAGCTCTCCTCCGCCCAGTCGATTTTGTTTGTACTTAGAAGCTTTGCGCGCTAGGCTTAGACTCCCGCTACCCTAATTCATAGTTGCCATCTTTTGATTTTTAAACATCTGTTTCGCATCTATCGTACCGAACTCCTTTTGGTTCATCATAGGTTTCCTCTCCCTCTATCGATTGACCGAAGTCCAGCCGACCATTTCACTTTTTAGGAATTTCTATACCTTCAAGCTTCATCCTTCCACGAAAGATTGATGGTACTTTTCCTCCAAGTCGGCAAGAAGGGGTTATTAAAAGGTGCCCCTTCTTTCATTTACAACTGAAAGAAAAAGTTCTTTTTTATACATTGCCTGACCTTGCCATTAGGTCTTCTTTCATGGGGTTATATTAGAGAGTCAGTTCGCCGAGCTCTTAGCTTAGATGGAGCCGACTTTGATTCCTCCAATAAACTCAAAGCGTATCGAGCTTCTCTTCTTTCCGACCTTCTAAAGAAATAGATCTTGTTCAACATCGATTTGAGTCCTCGCAATCCCGCTGGTACATCTTTTGATTTTTGAATCCACATGGTTTCGTGCACGTGTATTGCTACTGACCGTGCTTCTTTTTCTGTTATAGAGATGGATGCACAAGCTGCCAAGATACTTACCAAAGGGTTTTACATCAAGAAGAGGAAAGGGAAGGCGCAAAATGACGGCTCAAAGAGGGCGAAGGTTGGTGTTTTTAGCTTTGAAGTCTCCGCCTCCACTGCCGCTGCATCCGAGGTCATCGTCGGTGCCGAGACTGCCCTAACTGCCGAGGTTGGCACCACTGGCATGGGCCCAGTGCCTTCCATGTCCTCAGGTCCCTCCGATGGGGATCGGGTTTTGGAGCTCCCTGTCAAGAAAGGAACAAGGGAGGAAAGAAAAAAGAAAGCCATTGCGAAGAAGTCCTGCAAGGCTCGCTTAGGTGGACTGGATGACAACGACAACGAACGAGGGAAGGATCCCTTCGATAATCCGAAGGTCATCCGGGATCTTGCTGACAGATTCGCCATGCCCGAGGTGGTGGACCAAATGATCGACCTGGACCTACGGCAACTCGTTTGGGGTTCTCTCGGAACCATCCTCAAGGTGATTGCTTCGTTGCTCGACTCTATCTCTTCTCTTTTGCGCTTTTCTTCTTCTTCTCTTTTTTTTAACATCAATCGCTTGCTAGAGTCGGATCACCAGATGCTCGCCCACATCAAGAGGGCACGTCGTTAGGAGGAGGAGGCACAGAAGGCTTAGGAGGACCTTCGAGCCAAGATCCACCATCTTCAAGAGAGGGTCGATGAGGTAGAGCACCTTGCCAAGGAGAAGGCAGTGGACATCGAAAGTCTTCAGGGCGCGCTCCGCAAAGAGGAGTTCATCTCGGCTGGACTAAAGGCTGCACAAGCCCTAGAGGAGGAAAGGAGGAAGGAAGTCAAAAATAGGGTCGCCAAATTGGAGACCCAAATGGCGAAGTCGATCTCGAAGGCAATGACCCAAGCCATGAAAGAGTTCAAGACCTCTTCTAAGATGCGGAACCTAAACATCGAGTTCGGCCAGGAAGCGTTTATCAAGGGTTTCGAGCTCTGCGAAGGTAGGGTAGCCTGAAGGTTTCCTGAGCTCGACCTCAGCTTTCTGGAGGAGGAAGACAATGTAGATGCTAGACTATCTATTGCCGTAGTCGACCCTACCTTTGACGAGCTTGCTTCTAGCCCATCAAAACCTACCGCAGAGGTGTCCGAATCAGTTCAAAAATCTGAGGCGGTCGAGAGCGATCCGGCTCTGCCCTCCATCATTCCTTCCAAGGTTGAGATCCTCGAGTAGTTGTATATTTTTCTTTTTCTCTATGCTGATGTATTTAAAAACATCCAAATAAATGAAAGATAAATCTTTTTCTAGCCTTACACTTTGTGTTATCGTTTGCATGGTTCAGAACGCTCTTGATGACCTAGGTCATGACTCTCCTCTTTCAGTTGATGTTGATCCTTTGCCTTATGGGGTTCCGATTAGACCACTGATTAGGAGCTTAAAAAAAGAGGTTCATCGCTTGAAGAAGAAGTTAAGAAAAATCGAAGATGATCTCCAAAAATCAAGAAAGAATGCTTCGGAGGCAACTGTCGAAGTTACCCACCTCAGGAACATGCACAGGAAGGACTCCACCAGTTTCAGCATTCAGAAGGGTAGCTTCGAGAAAGAAATAGCCGAACTAAGAAGAAGCGCCAGCAACAAGTCTTGAGCGTTAACGACAAAGATCGGCTCCTTTGAGATCGACCTTACGGCGATGAAGAAAAAAATTCAACTGCTGGAGAAAACTTCATCATGGTCTACCGACAGAGCTCAGTACGATTGGGACTTGTCCAAGAGGTTCTCCGAACTTCAGAAGCAGCTTCACGATACCGAAGTCTGACATAATAAGTATAAGCTAACTTGGTCGAAGAAGGTGACCAGGCTCGAGCATGAGCTCCGGGCAGCTAATAGAGAGGTGAGCCATCCCCAGCAACAATTGGCTGATGGTCGGTGGGCTATCTCTAGTGGAGAGTCGGAGGAGATTGCCTCCTTAAAGAAGACCGTCGGTGAGCTTTTCAAGGCTGTTAGGGCGGAGAAAGTCGAAGTTCAGCGATTGAAGCTCCAACTGATCTGTGAGCATCAAGCCATGCAGGACGTGGAGGCCGAGGCTAAGGTCCTAAGGAGGCAGCGGCGAGATATCAAGGGCTAGTTCGGGCATATCAATAGGGTGTACAAAGATAATTTATATTAAAAAAAAACTTGAGGAGAAAATCATTAGGTTGAAGTAGGCCTTGGTGATGGCCGGCATCGACGACCCGAAGCCTGAGGAGTCCAGTCCATCTTTAGGCTTCGCCTCCTTTTATATATTATTTTTATTATTTTTTTATAATTGGCCTTGTCGATCCCTATTGCATTGGCTTTCTTGTAATATGTTGTCGGTTTGGTTGATCTTCATCATACTTGTAATAAATTTAAACTTGTAATAATACCTTATCCATCGTTGCCTCATGTGGATGCGATGCTCGCCTTCAATCCTTCTATCTTCTTCTCTCTTTTTTTATGATCAGGGCCTCTCCCTTCATCTCATCTAAAATATTATCATCCATAACATTTCAGGCATCACCTAGCTCTAATATCAAATTATAGACCCATGATATCACTCGAATGCCAATCATCCTTGACATCACAAGCATCTTGATACCATGTTGCGGAAGCTCTTGATCTTTAGCATGGATCTGAAGAAACCTGTGACGTTTTCTATGGGTAGCAAACCATCGATCCTCCACTTGGATCTATGATGGGGTGCCTTCCTTCTTGGGCTTGAGGGAGACGCCCCCTTCTCTAGGGCTTCTTCAAGAACTCTAGGGCGCAACTCTAAAGAGAAGAGAAGAGAGTTAAGGGAGAAAAAGTCTATATTGATTTCAATCCTTTAAAACCCTAATACAACCTATGTATTTATACATAGCCATTACGTCCGACCAAAAATTTTTCAGGCTAACCCAATATATGAAAGTACTCATCGAGCCCATGTACACCTATGTCTCCCATGCTCTCATCCTCTGGATCTAGATCCGACCCATACATGAATTAGCCCTCTTAAGATCTCTCAAACCAGGCCTTAAGACCCGTAGGATCATCCCAGACCCTAACCCAAAATAGATCCTCACGTAACTCTGCCCGCGCCTGAGTCGGCTCAGTCTCAGCACTGAGTCGGCTAAGTTCCACTGGGTTTGCTCAGTCTGAAACTGAGCCGATCTAATTCTGTGCCATGCCAGTAGTTTCGAATGTGCAGCTCTCTATTTTGCCTATGCACTGAGACTTAGCCGATCTAATTTTGGACTGAGCTGGCTAACCTACAGAAAATATCCTTTCTGTAGTCTTGATTCTTCGACTTTGGTTCCTTACTTCACCTTGTGTCCTAGGTTTTCGTAGCACCAACTAAGCCTCTGAAATCTTCAGAGCCAACCTTCTAACTCCTTCCGTGGCCTCCGAAGGCTTGGGAGCACCACAAATCCTCACAATCTCCATCTTGATGCCCCAAGCCTTGGCAAACCCCTCGATAATGCCCTCCTGCACGATCCCACTATCCCTGTGCACTCGACAGCACCTGTGCAAACATCATCTCTGCCGATCCTCTTTAGCTGTTGTGCACCTTTAAGGCCTTTGGGATGACCGCCTCCACTGCTGAAGACTTGTGCTTACTTCTTGGCACCACCTTGAAATTGTAGGATCCCTTCTGCTTAGCAGCTGCATTACTTTCTCTAGACTTTTCTGGAGAACCTACAGCATTTCTGCACCAGCACATGCTGTACCATCTGATACGATCTTCTCATACCTATGCTTGTCCATCTGCACGTGCTGCTTCACCTAGAACTGTGCATCACCGATGCTCTGAACTCATGTCAAATTTTCTCTCCACTTGTGAAGCCACCACTGTGGAGCTCCATTTATATTCGAAGTCTATCTGATGCCATAGAAGTTGACTCTATCATCGAGTTCCTTGAGGCCAACCACTCAATGCTGCACTGTTGAGCCTACCGTTGCACCTCGAACACCATCGCTGCTCGTTCGAATCCTCCACGCTCTACGGCCCTCTTCGAAGCCATCTTAGATACCTCTGCAACCCACGGACACCTCCAAAACTCAGGAGCTCATCCAACTCTTCTAAAATCAGTGACTGAACCCCAGAGAATTTCATCCTAGTCCTTCTCTTCTGCCCCTACACCGGCCATCGCTTCAATTACACCCGGAGAACCATCCCCCATCTGAACCATGACTATCCCTGGTGCCCCTGCAGAAGAAACCTGATCCATGATACTTTCAACAACTAGAGACCTCCTGGCGCTCTCTGAGACCCCCTGGCTCTTCTTGAGATCCACATCTGATCTTTCTAAGATACCACTAACACTCTCTGCTGAGATACACTCCTCGACTACTGCACCACCGAGCCTCTCTCAGCTCCATGCCTCCAAGATAGCGCTCCTACAGCACTTCAGTGCTCCCTAGCCTTGTCTCTACGCCGCTTTAGAACCACCCAGTCCTAACCTGCTGGACCTCCATGGATCATCCATCTTCATCACTCCCAAGGATCCACAAATTCATGCTCTAATCTAACTGCTAAATACATCTCCGACTATTTTTCCGCCTTCCAGACATCGAAGAATGTATAGTTGCTTCTTCAGCCTTCCTTCGACCATTACCTCTTAAAAAACCTCTCTTCAATAGCCCTATACTGCTCATCTTCCTAGAGAACCCTGATGTACTTTACTGAGATACCTTCCTTGGCTGCTGCATCATCGAGCCTCTCTCCACCCTGCATCTTTAGAAAAATGCTACTGCAGTACTCCAGTGCTCCCTGCCTATCACATAACCATCATACATCCCGGCCTTTCCATCAAGATCGATCAGCAAATTATGCACCAAATCCTTCCACCCCAAAAAAATTCCTTTTCATTAATCCTCTCGACCTCCATCTTCAACTCGTTGCTTTCAGTTGGCCAAACCATAGCAATAATAAGGTAGATTTGAGACATACCATGGAATCCTTATGCAGATTTTTTATTTTACCTTGTACGACTTCTCCTTCACTTTTATACACCATCAGGCTCTAAAATCTGGCTCTAATACCATATTGCCATCTACAACATTTCAGGTATCACCTAGCTCTGATACCAAATTATACACCTATGATATCGCTCGAACGTCAATCATCCTTGACATTACAAGCACCCCGATACCATATTGCGAAAGCTCTTGATCTTTAGCACGGATCTGAAGAAATCTGTGACGTTCTCTATGTACAGCAAACCACCGATCCTCCACCTAAATCTATGATGGGGCACCTCCCTCCTCGGGCTTGAGGGAGACGTCCCCTTCTCTAGGGCTTCTTCAAGAACCCTAGGGTGCAACTCTAGAGAGAAGAGAAGAAGAGAGTTGAGGGAGAAAAGGTTTGTATTGATTTCAACCCTTTAAAATCTTAATACAATCTATGTATTTATACATAGCCATTAGGCCCGACCAAAAATTTTCCTAGCTAATCCAATACATGAAAGCACTCATCGAGTCCATGTACACCATGTCTCTCATGCTCTCATCCTCTGGATCTAGACCCGACCTATACATGAATTAGCCTCCTTAAGACCTCTCAAACCAGATCTTAAGATCCTTAGGATCATCCTAGACCCTGATCAAAAATAGATCCTCGCATAACTCTACCCACACATTGAGTCAGCTCAGTCTCAGCACTGAGCTACTTAAGTTTCACTAGGTCGGATCAGTCTGAAATTAAGCCGACCTAGTTCTGTACCGTGCCAGCAGTCTCGAATGCACAGCTCTCTATTTTGCTTGTACACTGAGACTTAGCCGATCTAGTTTTGGACTGCACTGGCTAACCTATAGAAAATATTTTTTCTACAGTCTTGATTCTCCAGCTTTGGTTCCTTGCTTCATCCTATGTTCTAGGTTTTCGTAGCATCAACCAAACCCTTGAAATCTCCGGAGCCAACCCCCTGACTCCTTCCATGACCTCCCAAGACTTGGGAGCACCATAAATCCTCATATAAAATAAACGACGTCTTTGACTTTACTCACATTAGGATGAGGTTCTCCTTCTGTTCCTAACAGGCTGTAAGAGCACATTAGGGCCATTGTTGGGGCCTCTCCCCTCCTCTCATCTAAAATGAACGAGGTCTTCGACTTTGCTCACGTTAGGACGAGGTTCTCCTCCTATTCCTAATGGGCTATAGAGGCACATTAGGATCATTTTTTGAGCCTCTCCCCTCATCTCGCCTAAAATGAATGAGGTCTTCGACTTTGCTCATGTTAGGATGAGACTCTCCTCCTATTGCTAACGGACTGTAGGGACACATTAGGACCATTGTTCAGGGCCTCTCCTCTCATCTCGTCTAAAATGAACGAGGCCTTCGACTTTGCTCACATTAGGATGAGGTTCTTCTCCTATTCCTAACGGACTGTAGAGGCACATTAGGATCGTTATCAGGGCTTCTTCCCTCATCTCGTCTAAAATGAACGAGGCCTTCGACTTTGCTCAAGTTAGGATGAGGTTCTCCTCCTATTTTTAATGGGCTGTGAGGCACATTAGGACTGTTGTTAGGGCCTCTTCCCTCATCTCATCTAAAATGAACGAAACCTTCGACTTTGTTCATAGTAGGATGAGGTTCTCCTCCTATTCCTAATAGGCTGCAGGGCCATATTAGGATCGTTATTAGGGTCTCTTTCCTCATCTCATCTAAAATGAACGAGGCCTTCAACTTTGCTCATGTTAGGATGAAGTTCTCCTTCTGTTCCTAACTTGACCGTATTTATTATGAGATTAAGTTTGGGGGTAGTCCCCCTTTACTATCGGTATACAACAAAGATTAGGATGTTGAAGTGGAAAAATTTTATTGTAATCAAATCATCGGTAATACATTCAAAGATTTTCCAAATTCCATGGTCGAGGTAGGTTTGCCCCCTCGAGTTTCTTCAAGTAGTACGTCCTGGATCGGATGACTTCCATGACCTCGTAGGATCCTTTTTAATTTCGAGCAAGCTTTTTCTGGCTCTGAGGCTGAGAGATGACGGCTCGCTGAAGTACTAAGTTTCCTACTCTGAACATTTTACCTCTAACTCTGGAGTTATAATATCGAGCCATCCTTCACTTGTAGGCCGTCATCCAAACTTGGGCTTTCTCTCTTTTTTCTTTTAGTAGGTCAAGGTTGGCTTTGAGGTTCTATGGGTTATGCTGCTTGTTGAAAGCCACTACCCATGTCGATGGAAGCTTAAGTTCGATCGGGATGACTACCTCTATTCCAAAAGCTAAGATGAATGGTGTTTCTCCAGTCAACAGCCTTTGGATAGTATGGTATGCCCACAGAACATGATAAAGTTCGTTCGCCCAGGTCCCTCTTATTCTTTCGAGTCTTGTCTTGATGTCTTGCAATAGGGTCCGGTTGGTCAGCTTCCCTATTTGCCTATGGGTAAGCTACCAACGTAAAGTGGTGGAAGATATTCAGACCTTCGCAGAACTCGACGAACCTCATCCTAACGAATTATCGACCATTGTCTATTATGATAGTTCGAGATAGTCTAAATCTACAGACGATCGACTTCCAGACGAAGTCTTGCACCTTAGTTTCGGTAATCTTTGCTAGTGGTTCGGCCTCAACCCATTTAGTGAAATAGTCGATGGCGACTAGGAAAAACTTTTGTTGCCTAGATGCCATTAGGAAAGGTCTAAGAATATCCATTCTCCACTGTGCAAACAGCCAAGGAGCACTCAACGGGGCAAGCTCGATGGCTGGTTTTCTTTGGACATTCACATTCCTTTGGTAGCGATCACATCTCCTGACGTAATCAATACAATCACCATGCATAGTCAGCCAATAATATTCTTATCAGAGCAGCTTATGAGATAGAGATCTGACACCCAGATGACTCTCGTAAATTCCCTCGTGCACTTTTCATAGTGCGAAATCGGCCTTAAAGGGTCGGAGGCACCTCAATAATGGTAGGGAATACGATCTTTTATATAACTTATTCTCATAAAGAACATACCAAAAGACTTGATTTCTTAACTTTTGAGCATCTTTTGGATCACGAGGAAGAATTTTGTCCTTAAGATAAATGGTTAGCGGGTCAATCCAGCAGGGCTCCTGACCGACCTGCATGATGGGCTGTGGTTCCTCTATGCATGGGCATTTCAATGTCTCATAATAAACTTCTTTCGAAAGCTCGTTAGGAGCTAGGGTGGCTAGCTTAGAAAGAAGGTCGGTCCTAGCATTTTCCATCCTTGAGATTTATCGAATGCTAAAGCTACCGAAGGCTAGGGTCAAGCTCTTCATCTTCTCAAGATATTTTACCATGCTCTCATCCCGGGCTTCATAACTGCCGCTGATCTGTCCCACGATCAGTTATGAGTCACTGCAAACCTAAAGCCAATCAGCTTCTGATTCTTTGGCTATCTTGAGTCCAGCTATTAGGGTCTCATATTCTGTCCCATTATTTATCATCAAAAATTTAAAATGCAGTGCGTACTCTACGATGATCCCTTTTGGATTGATCAGGATCAGTCCAGCACCTTATCCGAAAGCATTGGAGGAGCCATCGATGTACAGGGCCTAGAAATCTTCAAGAAGGTCCGTTCTTTCTTTAGAGGAGCTTGGGTGCAATCATGAAATGTTGGTTTCATTTTGAAGCTCGATATCATCTGGGATGGTACATTCAACTATGAAGTCGGCAAGTGCCTGAGCCTTGATTGCTGGTTGAGGTTGATAGTTGATGTCGAACTCTATTAATTCAATGGCCTATTTTGCAATTCTTCTAAAAGCATCCATTTGATGAAGGATCGCTCTGATCAGTTGGTCTCAACATTTCTTAGGATCCGATTTATGTAATAGGTTGATCGCTATACTTTTGCCTCTTCTTTGATCAGGACTGTCGCTAGCTCCGCAGGGGAGACCATGACGTAGAGGAACAGCTCCTCTTTGAATTCGAATTTGGCTAGTAGGGGGGTGAGCCGAGGTAGTTCTTGAGCTCATCGAATGTCTTTTGGCATTCCTGAGTCCAGTAAAAATCTTTCAATTTTCTAAGGATTTGAAAGAAGGGCATGCAGCGTTTAGCCGACCTCGAGATAAAATGATTCAAAGATGCCACCTTTCCGATCAGGCGCTGAACTTTCTTGATGGATTTTGGAGCAGTCATCTCCTAGATAGCTCGAATTTTCTTTGGGTTGGCCTCAATCCCTCGTCTCAAGATCATGAATCCCAAAAATTTTTCTAAGGCTACCCCAAAGGCGTACTTGGTTGGATTTAGCTTCATCTTATATTTTCTAAGCGCATTGAAAGCTTCTTCAAGGTCAGCAACATGATTGATAGACATTCGATTTTTGACCAGCATATCATTGATGTAAACCTCCATATTGCAGTCGATCTACTTCTTAAAGATTTTATTGACCAAGCGCTGATAAGTCGCACCTGTATTCTTAAGCCCAAAGGGCATGATCCTGTAACAGTAAAGACCATGACTAGTAATAAAAGTAGTCTTCTTCTCATCCTTCGGTGCCATCCAAATTTGGTTGTAGCCAGAGAAGGCATCCATGAAGGTGAGGAGCTCGTAGTATGAAGTCGCGTCCATCAGTTGATCGATCCTGGATAGAGGATAGCTATCTTTTAGATAGGTTTTGTTCAACCTTTTGAAGTCTATACACATCCTCTATTTGTCATTTGTCTTTTTGATGAGAACCACATTTGAGACCCAGGTTGTGTACTTAATTTTTTGGATGAATCCAGCTTTGAGAAGCTTGCCTACTTCTTCTGCAATTGCTTTCTACCTCTTTGGGCATGGTTGCGCATCTTCTCTTTTATTGGCCGATACTTAGGATCAACAGCCAACTGATGTTTCATGATCTCGGCATCAATTTCTAGCGTATCTATTGGGACCCAGGTGAAGACGTCCACGTTCTTCCTGAGGAAGGTGACAAGTCACTCCCAAACCTCATCCCCCAAGTTGGAGCTGATCTGCACAGTGTGCTCCATGCTCCAATCATTTAAGGGCACAAATACGAGATCCTCCATAGGCTCGTCTCACTCTTCGGTAAGGTCGTCACGGACATCCAACCCATCAATAGGATAAAGGTCGGGCTGGATGTTTTTTCTATAGGGCAATGGAGCAACAACGTCTTGCCAATGCCTGGTCTCTCCTGATCTCTTCAATTCTATAGTTCGTTGGAAACTTCACCTTTAAATGATAAGTTAACACCACTGCTTGGAGCGCATTCAGACCAGGTTAGTCGAGAATAGCATTGTAGGTAGATGGAGCCTTTACGACTAGAAAATCGATCTATGCCTTAATCAGCTTCGGACGTTATCTTGCAGTCATAGCCAAAGTTATTATGCCCTCAGCTGGCATGGCATCACATATGAAGCCTACCAACGAGGAGTTCATAGGTCCCAAGTGGTTATTGAGTAAGGACATTTTTAAGAAAGCATCATAAAATAAAACATCAGCAGAGCTTCCATTATCTACCAAAACATGGCGCACATTATAGTCGGCAATATTTAAAGAGATTACAACCACGTTATTGTGTGAAAACTGAACTCCTTGAGCATCCTCGTTAGTGAAAGCGATGAACTCTTCAGTTCTCCACCTCTTCTCGGGCTCGGCTGACCCACTTGCCTTTTCTTGCCAAAGTCCTTCGGAGATGGTGTTAATGATGCCAATCGAGGGCTAATCTTCTCGCTACTCCTCGCCTCTCGATGGTTCTGATGGTGGGGGTGCTCTCAATCGATCCTCTCATCCTTTCGATCGATATCGTAGGAATCGACCAAGCCACCGCGCTTGATAAGCTCCTCAATCTTGTCTTGGAGCTGGATGCACTCTTCTGTATCGTGATCATGATCATGTTGGTAGAGGCAAAACTTGTTAGGATTGCACTTGCCAAAGTGAGTGCGTATCCTTTCCGATCTCGATAGTTGCTTCCTGATCTCTATCAGTACTTAGGTTTTTGGAGCATTGAGAGGGGCGTAGGTGTGAAATTTTTTGAAGGGAGAGCTCCGTCGCACCCTTTTATCCAGGCTTCTTCACCTCTAGGCCTGGGTAGGAGTTTGGGCCCGCCTACGCTCCAAAGGAGTTTGGGAGCGTGGCCAAGCTCTGCTCGATTTCTCTCCAACCACGGGCATGCCGCTCCTGGGTGGCTTCATTATCCCTAGCCTTAAAGGTCTCTTCAGCTTGGGCATAACCTTCAGCCCGAGCCAACATATTGGCAAAGTTCCTGGGATACTTCTTCTCCAAGAAGAATAGCAAATCATTCTTCTAAAGGCCGTCCTTGAGTGCGGCTATTGCAACAGACTGGTCCAGATTTTGGACCTTCAATGCAGCAATATTAAACTGAGTGATATAAGCTTGGATAGATTCTTCCTTCTTCTACTTGATACTCATCAGAAAATCTGAACCTCAATGAGGATATCAACTGCTAATGAAATGAGCTACAAACTGATGGCTCATTTGATCGAAAAAAAAGATGGTACCCAACTTAAGGGCCGAGTATCAGTTTCTGACGGCTTTCTTAAGAGTGGATAGAAAAGCTCGATACAAAATGGTGTCTGATGCATCGTGGAGTAGCATCATTATCCAAAAGGCCTTCAGGTGGTCGACCGGATCGGTGGTTCCATTGTAACTCTCAAACTGAGGAAGCTTGAAGTTCGGCAGAATTGATTCCTGCATAATCTTTTGAGTAAAAGAAGGGTCAGCACAAATATCGTTACCGTGGGAGGAGGGAGCAAGATAGAGTTTTTTGATTCGTTGGCTCATTTCCTGAAGCCTTTGATTTAGGAGATATTCATGATTGTTGATCTCTAGAGTTTTTTGATGGAAAAGGGCAAAGCTCCCTCCGAGGTCGAGTCATGATCAGAACATGGGCTCTCGACTCTCTACTTCCTCTTTTCGGAGGTCACCGATCGGCTAGCCCAAGTCGATCATCCCTAGACCGGATCATGGGGCTTTGAAGAAGCCTGCTCTGGCCAAATTGATGTCGGAGCCTGTTGATGCATGGCCTGCACCACCCCCATGAGATCGCAAACCTACTGGACTAGTAGGTTAAACTGCTTTGCATCCACCATGGCTGTAGGTGGAGCTTGAGTTGCCGGAGCTGAAGTGAGAGCGGATAGATCTGGACGGGATATGGCTGTAGAGGTCATTGACCGTCGAGTCGAAGCTTTTTTGGAAGGCATTTTTTCGAAAAGAACTCTAGAGAGGAAGAAGAGAGATTGCTATTGAGCACTCCTTTAAGAACAATGGAACCTTAGGAACAGAGGTCTCTTCCTCCAGTGCCAATCCTGTTGGTACGAAATTTAGTTATCATCAGAGAAGTGCTGGAGTTGGAGGAGATGAGGTCGCCGTCGATGACCTACAAAATAAGTCTCATCCAAAGCCCAAGGTGGTGGCTCCGATAAGATCCTTCGATGGTTAAGTTAGCTTTTTTGGCTAATAGAAATTGAGTGCTCAGTCAAGAAAGTTACAGAGTTTCGAAAAGGAGAATAAAGTCCAAAGAAAATGTATTTGGAGGATTCCTTTTATAGATGGAGCCTGTAACAAACTGATGGTAACAGTCATAACTATCGGATAGTGGGCTGCTCGAAATCATGTAGAGTTTGTTACGGAGGATAATATTTGTTATCGCGAGGTGCTGGTCCATTTAAGATTTGATAGTCAAAGTTCGGAGGGGTTGGTGTCGGTTGGTGATGACCTTTGAGCTATATCAATTTTACAAGAGTTCGGGCTCCTCTGAGGTAGTCTAGATGTGGGTCGATTCATATTGTGTATAGGATCGGACTCGGGCGAAGACCTTCTTGGATGACTGTAGGGAGTTTGACCGCTGGAGGAGTCTAAAAGAGGTTCGATCACTAGAGAAGTTTGGCTGCTGAAGGAGTCCAAAAGGGATTTGGTCGCTGGAGGAGTCCGAAAGGAGTTTGACTGCTGGAGGGCTCCGGATGGAGTTCGACTGCTGGAGGAGTCCGAAAGGGTTTCGACTGCTGAAGAAATTTTAAAAGAAAGAATTTTCGATCGAAGCTCTTCTGTGATTACCAGTTACATTAGGCTAAGCATCATATTGAACTTCGGTAGGAGCGGGATTTATCCCCAATAAGAACCATGACAGTAATAATCATGTCAAGTCCGAATGAAAATAGCTGCTGTCATAATTAACCCTACCATGCATCGGCACATCGGTGCATAATTTTTTTTGCCCCCTCCCCTCGCGTCGCTTGGTACATGAACTAATAACGAGTATCGGATGCAGGTTCCACCATTCAGAAAGGCTTCACTATTCGAAAGTTGTGTATTTTTTTTATTAACCAAACAAGTGTCGTCCGCCAAACAGCCAAGCGCCCACAGCTAGCATCGTATTTTCCATCTACAAGTTCATTAAAGATGTTTCATTGGTGATTCACGATAAGCTTTAGATTATAAATAATCTAAGATAAGAAAGATAAGGAGCTAGTCAAGCTTGTGTATTATGTGAGAATGGATGGTACCATGGACCATATTTCCAAAGCTGTATAAGGAATATAAAAGACTAGCAAGGCACAATAATACATGTCCCCAAACAAAAAGACCAATTGAGAGTATATGTGTTATGTTGAACCATGTAGCATTACTAATAGCATATATATATATATACATATTGTTGTGAACGACAGCACACATATACCAGCTTCTCTGCGCAACGATGAAAACCAACCATAAGAGATCGCAAGCATGCTAGGTATTGCAGCTACCCTAAGATATAGATGGTATAACATTTTTACATGGCCATGACGATGAATTTAAACCCATCCAATCCAAACTTTAGTCCATATAACTAGAACTACCCCATTTGACATCCCAAACCCTAGCCTATCAAGTCTAAGTTCTTTCTGTTGGGGAATCTCTCACTATTCGGGCTCCACGGATCCCCATTCAAGATCACATCATCGATGATGATATTGGTACCATAAGAAGAAGGATGAAGAGAGATACACAAAAATATAATCAAATAATATGGGTCAGCTCAAGGCTTACCTCCACGGGGCATGCAACTTTACTATAAGAGAAATCCACAAATACAAGAGGAAATCATACCCTCTCAACTCTCATACATCAATCTCTCAATAAGAAGCTCATATTTCTTATAAAAACTCTAAAAACTCTCAAAGAGATACTCCAATCATCAAAAACTCCACTCGTAGGGCTCGTCGCAAGCTTTTTATAGAGTCCAAAAACATCTAAAATGGATAAAAAACTATCAAGATACACTCATTTGAACCAAAACAACTCTCAACCATCTGATCATCATTCTGATGCATAGATCACAATTGATCATTGCCATCTTCCGTTGGTTTGCCCACTAGATTCGTGTGTCCACCAGTAGCCCTAGTGACCCCCCCCCTCCATTGCTAGCCATCCGATAGCACCGATCGGATAGTTCAGAATTCTTCCATAACAATGCTAGTCCAATGCTAGTTCAGGGGCATCGAAATAGGTCTAGCGATCGGTTCAGCCCGGTTCACTACTGATTCTTCACCAGTCCACCTCTGGTTTGAGCTCAATCTTATGATTTCTTCATCAATTCTTGACTCTTGGATTTTAACCACTACTATAGTAAAGGACTATGGAAGTGGTTCACAACCACTGTCATAGCCTAAAAAATTGCCGTCATAGCCTACGGTGATAGTTAGTTAACCACTACCAATATCGCCATCGTCGTAGATCTATGATAGCAATTTTTGTAGCGATTATTATAATCACTACCATATACTATGTATAGTAGCAGTTATTCAGCTACTGCTATAACCAATCTATGGCAGCAGTTTTGTAACCACAGCCATAGATATCTATAGCAGCGATTCGCCAACCGCTACCATAGATGATCTATGGCGGTGGTTCATCAACCGCTACTATAAGTTATCTATGGCAGTGGTTTATCAACCACTGCCATAGGTGATCTATTGCAACGATTCTATAATCGCTGCCATAGATCTAATGTAATGATTTTGCAACCACTACCATAGATTATAGTAGTAGTTAGCACGCTATCTACGGTAGCAATTGGCACGCCTACGATAGTGATTTGAATAATAAAAAAATATAATTTTTTAATTTTTATTTTTTTACCTGATATATATAGTTTAATATATAATACAAGAAAATATTATAAACATAAGAATATTTCTAAAATGCTCAAATTTTATTACTAAATAAAATTTATTATAATATTTTTTAAAGAATAAAATACATTAAAAGTTTGCTAAATCTACATCTAAGTCATCATCACTAAGAGGAGATGGAGCACGAGCTGGAGGAGCTGGAGCTGGAGCTGGAGGGACTAGAGCTGAAACACCGACCAACATATTCTTAAAGCCCATAAAGTCAACTCCAAAATGCACACTGAGCCTCATCACCATAACAGTCACGATACCCTATAGCTGAGCAGCCTACTCTTTAGCTCGAGTTGCTTGCACCAATGCCTCCTCAAGCTGCTTCCGACTGACGACACTGAAAGTATATAAAGAGATGCTCGCCTCAAATCCAGTAGCTCATCGACATATTTTCGGACCTGCATCGGATCCTCTCAGAGTGCTCAGGCCCCAAGATTGAAGATAGATGGTCATGGAGGCGAGAGGTATCCGAACCCTTACTTGCGAGCGCGTCTAACTACTTCTGTAATTATAAATTTAAATAAAATATCATAAAAAATATTATAATATTAATCATACTAATATCCTATTTATTACTTACAAAAATTCTTTCAATCGTGGCGTTCATTGGCATGCCCTTCTTGTCCATATGACTTGATCGAAAGATGACGCTACGGATGGACATCACCCCTTCTCTCGTCAGCTATAACAATAGACTAGTTTATTAGAAACATAAAAAAAAAATATCAATTTAGTTTATAAACTAAGATTCGGAATTCATTACCTCTTTATGCACACGAGTGGCCATAGACTCACGGTCAAGAGTGTGCGTGTACTCCTGAGCTGCAGTCTAAAAAATATTTAAATAAATAAAAAATATTTAAATATAATTGCTAGTATTTTAAAAAATTTAAAAGCTAAAAATTAAATCTAAAACTTCTGGCTCCTCCAATGCCTAACCATTTCCTTCCACTGACTTAAGGGATAGTCCTGAATCCAAGAAACAAGCTCTTTCGGAGTGTCCTATCGGTGCTCGAGCCATCCTCTATGAAGCTTAACCTTATAGTTTTGATACAACTCTCTAATCTTCTTCAATCGAACATCTCAAGCCCTCTCATGATCTAGAAAGTTATACCTCCTCTACATAAAATTATCAAAAATTAGTTACGAAATTATTCTAATCAAATATAGTATAAATTTATCAAATACATAAATATAATTAAGATACACTTATCCATATCTCCTTCCATATCCAGTCTCTAATACCAGCATCCATCAATCATCAGTCTATGAACTGGAATGATGTCGAACCATCTTACAAGCACTCCAAAAAAAGAATGCATTTTCTGCACAACCTCCCCTCTTGATCGTACTATACTATGACCTGATGTTGATGGTTCCATACATGCGACATGCATATGGGACTATGAAATATTCTACTGGATGATGCACCTATAATAAAAATATATTATATATACAAATATATAAAAATATATAATAATTATAAAAAATTTAATAAATAAATAATTAATATAATAAAAATATACTCTCACTGACCATGGAATCATGCAACATGGATGTCAGTAGAGACTCGTCGATGAGTAAAGTATATGCCAGAGATGTGGCTGACGGTGGAGTAGATGTCGATGGAGGAGTAGATGCTGGTAGTCCTGAGTAGCTGATGTAAAGATGGATGGAGTATGTGCCAGCAATGGCTCAGATGCTAAGCTCCGCGTAGCCCATCGAGGGGCAGAGGTGAAAGCTAGATGATGTTTGAATGCCATCGTTACTTATAACGTTAATGAATATTAACCAATATAATATATTGAGCAATAATTTATATTAGTAGAGCATCAATAAATAAACTCTAATATTTATACCAAAATGCTCATCATCTAGTTGCATCTATAATATGGACATCATCATCGCTCTTGACAAATGTATCTGGAACCTCAATAGTAACAAATAAGTTTTATCATAGAGGAGCACCTTGCATGCATGATCCAACATCATCATCAACCTCGATATCATCAAAGATATGCCTAGGCACCATCCTCACAACAACACCTTATTAAGGCTCCAAGGGATGACTAACATAGAAGACTTGATCAGCTTGGAAGGCAAGTATATATGGTTCTTCAGTGCAGAGATAGCGTTGCATGTTAACGAGAGTAAAACCGCACTCATCAATCTTAATCTTTGACTGAGATAAGGTATCAAACCAATTGCATTTCATCAATACAATCCTCTTTTTAGAATAGTAGTCCAAGATGACTATCTTCTCCATCACCCCATAATAGATTAGATCCTCCGTACGAGGCTATGAATCCCTTGAGCTAGCATAACATCCAGTGAAGGCACTCAATATCATGCCACTATTTTGTGTTGCCATATTTATAGACCGATTGTGAATATTAAATCTGTAGCCATTAATGATGAACTATTTATACTCACACACGGTACAATTAGGTTTCATTGAAAGAGCACCACTACAAGAATTCTAACTATTAGCGATAGCTAAATGCCATCGCTAATAGTCCATATATCATCGCTAATAACCTTGCTATCGCTAATACCATTACAAAATACAATCTAAAAAATTCTTATCGCTAATTATCATTATTAGCGATGATAACTATTACCATCGCTAATAACTAATTAGTGATGGCATTAGCGACAACGATATCATCGCTAAAAATTTTAATTTTTATTAATTAAATTGATAAAAATCTATTAATGATGATATTTTTGTCGCTAATGCCGTCACTAATAATTTTTATTTTTTAAAAAAACTCAAAAAACTATTAACGATGATAAATTTATCGCTAACACCATCGTTAATACCTTTTTTATTTTTTAAATTTGAAAAAACTATTAGCGATGGCAATCTACTGTCGCTAATGCCATCGTTAATAGTTCTTAATTTTTTAAAAAAATTATAATTAAATAATTTTAAACCTATCAATAAATAATAATATTTTTTTAAAATTTATTAAAAATAAAATAATAACTATTTAACATAATCATAAATATAAAATTAAATATATTATATTAAAAATATAAATTATATAATTTTACATTAAGATACTACTTTATAAGTATTAAAATTATATATAAATCAAAAAAAATTCAGGTAACGTCCTCCTCCTCTTGCTCATCTTCAAAAGCTGGTGGATAAGAGCTGGATATCTCAGCATCCTAAAATAAAAAAAAATAAAATATTATTTATAAGTTTCAATATGGAGGCATATTTTTCAATACTCTTCTTCGATTCTCGAATAGATTATTTCTACACATTTCATTCTATGATACAAAACTACAGCCACTCCTGGCCCATCAATTGGATGGTTAGATTGAATTTTTAGATCCTAGATCTTCTTTTCCAACTTAAGCGTAGCCTAAATATGTAAAGTAAATATGTGAAGCTTCTAAATATGAAAACTTAAAATAAATAAAAAAGTTTACTAATAGAATTACTTGATATGATGGTTGGGACAATAAGCCCAGCTGATCGTGTAACCACGAGTCCTAAAGAGCCTTCACAACTACATCATGGATGACATCCCGAACGCTCTAAGGTTGCTGGCTCAGAAGTCTCTACACGACCTCTTTCACATGGGCATCACTCCAAATTTAGAACGTCGAGGCCTGTGAGGACGCCAAAGATGATTGAGCCACTGCAAGGTCAAAGCTATGGCCGAATCCTATGACCCGGCTCCTACTCACCCCTCCGATAATCTTGAGCCATCCCTCAAGATCAAGGACGAGCTGAGTGGATGGATCATTGCCGTACCGTGCAATGACGTACTTTACGTAATCCATCTACATAGTTTAAAAATACATTAGTTCTAATATATATATATATCAGATCCTGTAATAATTTAATAAATATAGTTTGAAATTCTTACCATGATCTGTCATGATCTAGAATATAAATAATCATCAGTCCTTCTAGATCAGTATGTGGCCTCCCACAACTACAGCTGGCTTGGTGGATGATCCAATTACTATATCTATAATAAATAAATAATAAAATTAAATTAATTAAAGCATACATATAAGAGTTTTTACAACTTTAGTGAAGAGTTTTGGTATAGATTTCTTACAAATCTGTCAGTCATAATATGTATGCTGACGGAGCTGCCCGTGTGCCTGATCAGATCTTATTGGATGGTTTGATTCTGCTAGGCCCTCTGTCGTCTACTAACGTACTCTTCGCTGCTCCACTAGGACACATAGAATAATGATGTAACATATAAAATATAATTATATTTTTATAATAACAAAACACCAAACATAATAACATATAAGCCTTTAAAGGTCACACACCAATACAAGTCAAAAGAAAAAAAAGAAACATCTGATCACGTACCAAAAAAAATCTGAATTACATAAAAATATAAATTAAACACATTAAAATTGAACTAATTTCTTTTAAAATAAGTTCAAAATCTCTTATTAAGAGAGTTCAAGAAGCCTGAAGGAATCAACTAAAGAAAACACTGTTGGGGTGGCCACGCGCTTAAAAGGATCATGGGCATCCCAAATTAGTAGCTCCAATAGGACGTGGGCCTTGCCCAAAACTCGCCAGATCATCCTGCAAAATAACATTATTATACAAATTTTTGTTCGCTGCTGATTCAAGGAGTATAACATGTGTACAAAATCGGTAGCAAGCTCGGATAAAAAGAAGGGGTTTTGGTAGGTTAGCAGCAAACTTATAACTATAACTAATTCTTGAACATGAATTCTATAGATAGAATTATTGGAATATTCTCTACTAGTAATGCACTACTTTGGACTCCAGTGCAGTGAAAAATGGACAAGGGTTAAGTAGGACTGACCCTAACTAATTTGGGATGAAGGCTCAGCTTGGTTGAGTTGTGGGGAGAACAGTCAATACATTGACATAGGTAATAAATGTATCAAAAGCACCCATCAAATTTCATAATTCTAATAATCTAATTACCTAAAATATTCCAAAAAAAGCAACATGAAAGTCATTGGGCCTATCAAATTTACCCTTGGAAGGTGGTTAGGGTCAGAGCCACGGGGTCAGGCTGGTGGGGCGAGGCCATGGGCTAGGGGTGGTGGGGCAGGGGCTGTGGGGTCGAGTCGGTGACATCGGGATTGGCAGGGTCGAGGCAGACACGGGCATGAAGGGACGTAGGCTTGGGACTATGGGGTTGGGCCGGTGGCATCGAGGGTGGCAGAGTCCGGGCGGCCATGAGGTCGGGCTGGGGACGTCGAGGTCGATGGGGTCAGGGTGACTGTGGAGTTGGGCGACGACATCGAGGCCGACAGGGGGGCGGCCACGAGCATGGACGGATGCGAGCTTGGGACTGAGGGGTCAAGCCGATGCAGGGTTGGAGTGGCTGTAGGACATTGGAGGGATGGGGCGAGGAGGGAGGAAAGAAGCATTAGGGGGGTGAGGGGGTTCAAGCGCCGATGAAAGGAGGATGAGGGGTGGGAATAAGAGAGGATAAGCACGGGCGAATGAAAATTTTTTTCTCCTATGGTGATTTTGAGGATCCAAACTATTAGCGACGACAAACTTGCCATCACTAATGCCGTCGGTTAAAGAATTAGCAATGGAACTCCATCGCTAAAAATAAAAGTCTGTCACTAATACTTTTATTAAAAAAATTTTTCATAATTTTTATTAATGAAGGTAAACTAGCCATCACTAATGTCATTGATAAAAAATTCATCATTAATATTTTTTCTATTTTTCTCTGAATATAATATAATTTTAAAATTTAAAGCCAATCTTCATCGTTCATTATCTAAATAATTATCGTTAGAGTATCATCACAAAAGACCATCTCGATCCGATAGCCCTAGCTGTGCCGATCAATAAAAATTGATTTTGATAGCCACGAACAATCATTTGATGATTTGATAGATAGAGACCACCAATGGATCCAAAAATATGCAATAATGATCTCGGTGATATTTGTAGCATACTATCAAAGTTTTAATTCAATCAGATATCACTATCATAGTCAATTTAACACAGAATAATTTTGACTATTAAATAAAAAATGAGTGATCAAAAGGCTAAACAATGTCTGATTAAGATGATTTTTTAGATAAATAGTCTTTGCTGCTATTTTAATCATTGATATGGTGGTGATCATAAAATTTAAATTATGCATATATGAACCATTCATGTTAAGCAGATCTTACAAAAGCACAAGTATAATTACTTAAGGCCTTCAAGAATGGGTATCAAGAGACATATAGTTTTGGATCATTCATATATATGTGATTTGAATTTTAGAATCACCACCATACAAACAATCAATATAGTAGTAAAGATCATTTGCCTAAAAAATTATCTTATAATCGGATGTCGTTTGGCCTTTTGATCACTCATTTTTTATTTAATGATCCAAATAATTTCATGCTAAATTGATCATGATAATGATGTTCGATTGAAGTAAAATTTTGATAGTGTGCTATAAATATTACTGAGATCATTATTATAAATTTTTAGATCCATCAGTGGTCTCTATTTATCAGATCATCAAGCAGTCATTCGTGACCATCAAAATCAAATTTTATTGATCGACATAGCTAGGGCTATCGGATCGAGAAAATCTTTTATGATGATACTCTAATAATAATTATTTAGATAACAAATAGTGCAGATAGGCTTTAAATTTTAAAATTATATCATATTTAAAAAAATTAAAAAAAATAAAATTAGCAACGATATTTAGCGATGGCATTTTTGCCATCACTAATATGTATTAGCAACGGATTTTTGACTATTAGTGATGAAAAAGCCATCACTAATAAATTTAATTTTTTAAAAAAATTAATTATAATTATAATTAAATTAATTAATTACCAATGATTCAATTTATTATCGCTAATATTTTTTAAAAAATTATTTAAATAATTTTAAAAAATATTTTTTAAAATTATTAATATTAGTAAGGGCATTTTTTGTCACTAAAAACATAATTTCATTGCTAATAATTCTATGATCGAATTTTAAAAAAAAATATTTTTTATTAGAGATGGTAAAATACCATCACTAATAATTATTTGCCATCACTAATAATAATAAAATTTAATTAAAAGAATAATTTTTTTTAGTATTAGTAATGGCTAACTATCATCGCTAATATTATAACTAATACATGACATAGCCATCGCCACTGCCATAGCTAATAACTATTAGCGATGGCTAAACTTCCATCGCTAAAGCTATTAGTAAAAAAGATTATTAGCAATAGTAATATTGTCGTCATTAATTCCATCGTTAATATTTATTATTAACGATGACAAAAATGCCATCATTAATGTCCATCACTAATACTTTATTTTTTTATAGTGCACGTACTTCAGGACTTGCATCACTAAGTAGTAATCTCCACATCTAAGAAGATGATACCTAATTAGTAAACATATTCAAATAAGATGCACAAGACAAGAATATATACTCGCTTACATGATCTTTGAACCATTCAAAAAAAATTTTGGTGTGCATTTTTTCTTTTTTTCACATACTTAGAGTACCATATTTTACTCTGTATAACCTTCTTGTATTTGCTGCATGCACAAAGAACAAATTTATATATAATTGAGTATTTTCTTCTAAGATTATGAAATAAATAAGACTGAGTGACTCACCTTATGTACGGCTTAATGATATTACAGTTGAAGAGCACGTAGCGATGTGCCTTATTCTTTTCCTCAATGCTTAAATCAGTGAGATGGTATGAAGTGAAAAGTCTATCTAGCTATGGAATAAACTCAAATGCAGGCTTAATTAGCTCATTACTGATCATCCTAATTTCTCATTGATCGATTATGATGTGTCTCAAGATTGTTTAAGTATATGGTATAAAAATTCATACACTCTTGACCTAAATAACCTTCTGCTATGGATCCCTCTGGATGATTTATATTTCTTACATAAGATTTCAATGTTTGAATATTCTTCTCCGTAGGATATATACATCGATAGAATACTAGACCTCAAAGTGCAACTTCCCCCACAAGATGCATGGTGAGTAGGGCTTGAAGTGGGCTCAAGCCGGGCCAGCTTTGGGTCGGGCTTCAAGCTCGGCCCAAAATCATTTAGGTTGGGCTTGGATCTAAAAATAGAACCCATTTTATTTTCAGACTGGGCTCGGGCCTACCTTTGGCCCGGCTCGGGCTCGAGCCCGATTAAAACCCATCCATTTTGAAACACCCCTGGTGCGAAACCCCCCTCCCTTGGTGTAGAACCCCTCCCCCTTCTCTCAACCCTCCCCCGGACCCCCAGCCCTACCTCCTACGTTCGCACTGCACCCCCAAGGACAATCGCACCCCCGCACCCCCTATGGCTCCCCCAACACCCCCACAGCCCATCGCCCCACCCCCTTGCAGCTCCCCTGGCACCCCCACGCCCCCCTGTGACTCTCCTGGCAATCCAACACCCCCATGGCCTGTCGCACCGCCCTGCCCCACTGCGACTCCCTAGCATCCCCATGGCCCGTCACACCCCATGCCCCCCTGCGGCTCCCCCGGCACCCTCGTGCCCCCTATGGCTCCCCAGCACCTACTGTTCGAAAACGTGTCCCAAAGCCAATCATCAATCTATTGATGGTTATGCTATCTTATAATTATAATTAATTTATTATTAAATAAAATATATTTTTAATATTTTCATCATAAAGTCTACATCTTCTAATGAACTCTATTATTATGATAAAGTTCTTAGGACTATTTAGCTTCGATAAAAAGAGAATTTATCGATTAGTCCTTAAACTATTCACGATCAAATAATATGCTGTTAATAAGGACGACAATGTTTATCGAGCATAGATCGTTGTATACCATATGGGTTGGTTGTCCTCTTAACTAAAAAGTGGGAGATATTGGTATGACATACAAGTGAGATGTATGGGTACATCATCATTGATCATGACCAACTTTAGAGCATTCTACTGTTAAGAATCGCTCTGATGGGATATAGGTATAAGTGTCCCTCAGACCTGAGATCACGATAGTGGCTTGCAAGCAACTCACTGTGCTTTGGTATCGGACTAATTAAATTTTTAATTCAGTGATGGAAGGTTTTTGAGCATAATCAAGTATTTGCAAAAATGATGAGTGATCAAGATAGGATTGACCACTCCAAGAGTTGGAGAAGAATGCATCATTATATTTTAATATAGCAAAAATCTTGGCCAGGATAATCCATAAGATGAATTTGATATTTTAAAATACAATATGGATGATCTAATCAAGGTTGACAGTTAAACTCTGAAGTATCCTATGAGCATTTTGGTTAAGGAGATGAATTATACAAAAAAATTATATCCATATGGGTTCTAAGGATGTTGTTCTATACATTCGACCTATCCGACCATCGGGTACTATTGCTAGATGGTCACTTTAATTAGTACAGAAATTTATTCTTATGCTACCAAATTAGGTTTGGACCTATGGGGTCATACATATAAGAGTTTTTGATTTGATCGGATGGTTGATCAATGATTAAGAATCATTCTAGGGTTAAATATTCAATACGATTAATGTTTGACCTAGTGCAAGTATTGCAGGAGGATCGATTAGTAATTCGATTGCTAATTGACTTAATTTAATTAAGTTATAGAATTAAAATTAAATTTAATTAAATATAATTTAATTAAATTTAGTTTAGACTTGATTGGATCAAATCCAATTGATTTATTGGATGAGCAAATTACAAGAAAGAACTAGTTCTAGTTCAACTAGGACTTATATCAATCCAATTTTTAATTTGATTAAAAAATTAAATTAAAATTAAAATTAATTTAATCTAATTTAATTAGATTATTAGTTAGACTAAGATTTAATCTAATTAAATTAATTAAATCATAATTTAATTTGGTCCATGGATCAAGTTAGACCAAGTCAAACTAGGAGTCCTAGTGAGACTAGGACTCCTATCTTCATGCACCACCTTAGCCCTAATGCCTCTCATGTCATTTTTGTTGGATTTTTTTATGAAAATATTTCTCTCCAGATGTTCATGCACGTCCCCTTGCTCCCTTTATCTCAAATATGGTATTTAGATATGGTGATCAAGTCAAAAGAAGAGTTTGAGTTGATTTAAACTCTATGTGATAGAGTTTTGAGAAACCAAAACTCCTTCCTATTTTGTGTCACCAACATCCCTATTTTTCCTCTTAAATTTTTGTGTCTTTTAGAGGCCTTTTTGTATGACATTTCCTGGTAGTCCACACAAAAAATAAAAGCGAGGGTTTCCAACCCTATTTGGATAACCCTTGACTAGGTATTTGACCTAGTCAAAGATTCTTCTATATCTCCTTATATAAAATAAATTTTGACCTAATTATTTTGTGGATTACACATTTAAGAGAGATCATTTGGGATGTGAAAAATCTGAGAGATAATCCTAGGATGTGGGATTTTGTAAAGGCACCAATCAAGGTACTTTGGTGAGAGAAGAAATAAGAAGAAGAGGGTCTTCTTCTAGTTTTTTTCTTCCACTCCTATTCCTCCATCTTTGTGAGTGTTTGAGAGATGTCTCAGCATCACTAATCATCTTTCTCAATTTCAAAAAGTTGAAGAGTCCAAGCTTGGAGGAAAGAAGATCCAGATCGACCATTGGAGAGGGATCAGCATAATATGCTAGTACTGTATTAATTTTTGAGCATCGAACTTCAGATTTGCAATCGAGGACTCATATGGATAACTCGTAGAGGTTGAACACGTGTGCGACTCATAGCAACCATCTCAATTCTAGATCAGCGAGTTAAAAAACTTGAGATTCAAAGATAAGGATGATCTGATCTCCCTATTATATGTCTAGATCTGATCTAGAATAGTCTGTTATTGATATGATTAATATACAGTTCTTTTGATATTTTATTTTTTGATTTAATAGCATGTCTTAATCATATAATAGGATTCTATATCTAGGATTTTATAATATATTATTTATAATTTAATATGATTAATTCATCTCTTCTGCTGTAATTTTGAAAAAGTTTCAAAAGCTAACCCTAGAATCCTAGATCGATTCCTACAATTGGTATCAGAGCCTAGGTTCATTTATTACATGATTTATGCATGATTAGATTATATTTTTAGATTAGATTTAATTTATAATCTGATGATTAAATCTAAAAATAAAATTTTAGATTGCATGCACTGTAAGGTTGTCCTGCTATAAGATTTATCCTTATAGTGGAGAGGTTATCCTGGTGCATGTGGATCTAAAATTCTGATAATAAAATTTTAGATTACATTTAAAAAATTTTATGATTTGATTAAAAGAGTTTTAATCTAATTTTTATTATCATAAATATGTTAGACCTGATCTAAGATGATTTATGATTAATTAGAATTAAAATAGTTTCAATTTTATGAGCATGTTTAGATTAGATCTAAAATAGTTTTCATATTTATTATATGTGCATATTGATTATGAATCAAACATGCAATTGGTTGATAGAACCATATTGCAAAAATTTTTTATAAATATAAAAATTATTTTTGAAATGCCAAACCCCAACCCTTAACCTAAAACTTAATTAAGAATTAAGAATTGATTGATTAGGATCTAGGATTGTGAATTGAAAATCCTAAGACATAAATCATAACACATTGGATTAATAGATTAGTGAAAATTAGGTCCATTAATTGGATTAGACCTAAGATTAGATTAAAGAATGAACTTAATTAGAGAATTGACTAAATCTAATCAATAGTTATCTTAGATTAGGTCAAGGATTCTCTAAATCAATTACAGTAGTTGTAGTTGGTCAAGTCTATGTCTTTAACGAGAACCAAGATGGACTTGATTCCTGACTACGCGGTCGAATCCAAAATTACTAGGTTGGTCAAGTTGAAACTAATGAATCGAATGGTGTTCAAGATAAGTTTGGCAGTCTGACTAGTGGTTTTTAATTGAAAGCTACTCATACTAATTCGATCTTTGATGAGTTAATGGCATATCTCTTCCACTGATCTCACTTACCTGGCCATCCTAGTAAATTAGATTTTGATTAGATCACTTGGTGATTTGGGCTCACCTATGTCAATTAGGTAAATTAGTATGACTAATTTAGATGCTCCTCATGATGATTTGAATTAGTTCTTTTTTTATCTGACTTAGTAAAGTCAGTGGAAGGATCAAAATTGGCTGGCTCATTCTCTCTATCTTCTTTAAATCAAATCAATTAAATCCTTTAAAATTATTAGATCCCTAAAAATAAAATAGTTATGATGATAACTAGATCATAGCCTTCCATTAAGTGGATGATAATAGATTCATTAGTTTGATAATTATTGGAGGCCTAAAGGCCTGGTGCTTATCAGCTAATGGAATTATTATTCATAATATGATTTCTTGACAGCATCTATCTAAATGGTGGTTAAGTTGACCAACCAAAGTTGGACTTAATCATTCATTAGTTAGATGGACCAAGTATGGTCATGTTAATGGTTGAACCTAATCGGATCTTTTTAGTGGAGGCCAAAGTCTACTGATTAGAGACTAAGATAAAATTAAATTACTAAAAATTATTTAAAAAAATAATTAATTATGAACCTATCCTTAGATGTATATGAGTTGACCAACAAAAGTTGGATTTGTGTGCAGTCTATGTGGATTTTAGTATCCACTAAGAAATTAGGATAATTTTTCAAATTGGAGGTAGAGGCTATCAATTCGAATAAAATAGTGAAAGAATCTTTTGATTAAAAATCTAAATCTTTAAGTTTAATCAATTAATTACTAATTAAATTTTATTTTTTCTTGGTGCAGTCATGGCCACTTTTCTTTCGCTCCGATCATTGTTAGACAATGATAAGCTAGTGGGACCCAACTTTGATAACTGATATCAAAAGTTGAAGATTGTCTTGGATCATGAATGAATTTTGTATGTACTGATAGATCCAACACCTGAGGAGCTAGAATCCAATGCACGATCAGAGATACTTACCAAAAGTGGCTCAATGATTGAATCACGGTGCGTTGCATTATGTTGGTTGCCATGAGTGATGAGTTTAGTCATAGATTTGAGTCAGCTCAGCCAAAAGACATGCTTCAAGTGTTGAATGAGTTTTTTAGTACAGTCGATGATGTTGAGAGGCATAAGACTATTTGTGCCATCTTCAATGCCAAGATGAGGGATGGAGCTTTAGTCACTGATCATATATTATACATAATCGAGCTGATGGAACGTTTGAGCAAGCTCAGATTTCTTTCGTACGAGCAACTAGGAAAAGATGCGATTTTGAATTCATTATCCAAATCATATCTTCCATTTCTTACTCATTATAGAATGACAAAGCCTGAAGTTAACTACCACAAGTTATTGGGATTGCTTTAAAACTTTGAGAAGGATCACCAGCTCTACAAGGAGTCCATAAACTTAATGGAAGGTTCATCTTCTGGTTCTCGATCCTTTAAGAAAGAAAAGAAGAATAAGAAAAAAAAATTAAAGAAGGTGCAAGTTCAGGTTGGGACATCTATGTAGGATCAGACCAAGAAGATCAAGCCTGATAAGAGTCAAGCTGAATGCTTCTTCTATAAAAAGGGGAGGCACTGGAAGAGGAACTGTCCTCAGTACATTGCCTCACTCGATCCCAACAGGCCGAGAAAGAAGCAAGTTATTGCCAAGTAAGATATTTATATGATAACTCCTTGTAATTTTTCTATTTATGATAAAACTGACTAGGTATTGGATACTGTTAGTCCTTACTATATTTGTAATTCATTGCAGGGATTGCAGGTCAGTAGGAGATTCGAGTAAGATGAGAGGTTCCTTAATGTTGGAGATGGAAGATCGGTTTCAATTCTAGCATTAGAAATCTTAAAACTTGTATTTGAGTCTCATATAGTTGTTCTTAGTGATTGTCATTTTTATCCTAGTTTCTTTTTGAATATCATTTCTGTAGGCCTTTTGGCCAAAGATAATTATGAATTTTCAATAAAAAAAGAATTTTGTAATGTCATTATGAATGGTATTGCTATATTCTCTGGATATTTGAACAATGGTGTGTATATATTATCACAACCTGCTAATGTAGTCTATTCCATTGGCAAGCACCCTAGATTAGATAGTATATCTAATATCTACTTATGGCACTATAGACTAGGTCACATTAATAAGAACAAGATAAATAGGTTAACTTAAGAGAAAATTCTTGAAGTCAATGATTGTGAATCACTTCCAACCTGTGAATCTTGTCTTCTTGGAAAAGTGACCAAGTCATCTTTTACTGAAAAAGGTGAGAGAGCCACTAAGCTCTTAGGTCTAGTACATACTGATGTATGTGGACCAATGAGCACAAGTGCCAGAGATGGATATCTCTACTTCATTACTTTCATAGATGATCTATCCATATATGGATATGTCTATTTGATGAAATATAAGTCAGAGTTATTTGAAATGTTCAAACGATTTAGAAGTGAAGTAGAAAAATAAACTGGAAAGAATATTAAGACTCTTCAATCTGACCGAGGAGGGGAATATCTTTTTGCTGAGTTTCTCGCATATTTATGAGAGAATGAGATTCTCTCCCAATGAACTTCTTCAGGAACACTACAGCATAATGGTGTATCTAAGAAAAAAAATCGAACTCTATTAAACATGGTCCGATCCTTGATGGGTTTTACTAGCTTGTCGATATTCTTTTGGAGATATGCACTCGAATCGACTTGCTGTCTGTTAAATAGGGTTTCAAGTAAGTTTGTAATTAAGACTCCATATGAGATATGGATAGGGCGTAAGCCAGCACTTTCGCACCTTAGGGTCTGGGAGTGCCCGACTTATATGAAATGGTTAATCACAGATAAACTTTGGACCTAGATATGACAAATACATATTTATAGGGTATCCCAAAGAATCAAAAAGGTATATTTTCTACCATGCTGATGAACAAAAGATGTTCGTCAGCCTTAAGAGAATCTTCTTGGAAAAGAAGTTCCTTGGTGAAGGAACTATTGCCTCTAAGGTTGAACTTGATGAAGTTCAACAGATAGAAAAGCCGACACCTATTGTCGAACCTGAATCGAAATTGATTAGATTAGATCTAGAGCCTAGTATCTCTACACCATTAAGACGATTCGGTAGAGTATCATATCAACCGGATAGATACTATGGTTTCTTGGTCCAAAATGGTGATCTTATCGAACTTGATGAGAATGATGAAGATCCGATCACCTACATGAATGCAATATAGAGATCTAATTTTGAGAAATGGCTTAAGGCCATGAAATCTAAGATGGAGTCCATGAAGGTCAGCGATGTGTGGACATTGGTTGACTCACCTGAAGGAGTTAAATCCATTGGGTGTAAATGGATCTTCAAAAGAAAGAGGGGCACAGACGAAAAGGTGGAGACCTATAAAGCCCATCTGATTGCCAAGGGGTATCATCAACATTATGATATTGACTATGATGAGACATTCTCTCTTGTAGCAATGCTCAAATTCATTCGGATAATGCTTGCTATAGCTGTCCATCTGGACTATAAAATCTGACAGATGAATGTGAAGATAGCTTTTTTGAATGGAGAGCTGACCGAAGAGGTGTATATGATACAACATGAGGGATTCACATCTATAGATGAGTCCAAGGTGTGCAAGCTTCAGAGATCCATTTATGGATTAAAGCAAGCATCTCAGAGTTGGAACATGCATTTTGATAAAATGATCAAAATGTATGATTTCGTTAAGAATGGAGAAGAGCCCTGCATCTACAAGTGGACAAATAATCTGGTAGTGGTATTTCTTATCTTGTACGTTGATGACATTCTTTTAATCGAGAATGACATCCCCGCATTGTAAGGAATAAAAGTATGGTTGTCATCTCAATTCTCCATGAACGACTTGGGTGAAGCATCCTACATCCTAGCAAATGAAAATCTATAAAGATAGATCTAAGAGGATGCTTAAGTTATCCCAGTCCACGTACATAGAAATTGTGCTGAAAAGGTTCAGCATGAAGAATTCCAAGAAGGACTATCTTCTGATAGACCACGAAATTTCTCTCTAAGAAATATTGTCCAACAACTCCTGAAGAGAGAGAGTATATGAGTGGAGTCCCATATGCTTTGATAGTGGGATCTATCATGTATGTCATGACATGTACGAGACCAGATGTGGCATACTCACTAGAAGTAGTGAGTAGATACCAATCTAATCCAGGAGAAAACCATTAGAAAGTGATTTAAATCATCCTTAAATATTTAAGAAATACTAAGGATCAATGGTTGGTTTTTGGTGAGTTGAATTTGAAACTTGTGGAGTTTACTAACTCCAACTTTCAATCTAACCATGATGATAGTAGAAGCGTATCAGGTTATGTCTTTATCCTAAATGGTGAAGCTATCTACTGGAAGAGTTCCAAGCAGCATACTATGGCAGACTCTATTTGTGAAGCAGAGTACATCATAGCATCGATGCTGTGAAGAAAGCTGTGTGGCTAAGGAAGTTGATCACCGAGCTCAGAGTAGCATCCTTCCTTGATGGTCTGGTCCTGCTCTACTGTGATAGCACTGGTGCCATTGCTTAGGTGAAGGAAGTAAATGCACATTAGTAGATGAAGCACATACTGCACCGCTATCATCTGGTCTGGAAGATCGTGGATAGAGGTGATGTCGATCTTCAGAAGACCGACGGAAAGGATAACTTGGCCGACCCCTTCACTAAAGCCTTGGTGATAAAGGAGTTCGACGATCATAAATCGAAGATGGATATTAGATACTGTGCCGAATGGCTTTAGGATAAGTGAAAGTTATTGAAAAATATGTTCTAAAGTCAATCATCAGTTTGTTGACGGTTGTATTACCTTGTAATTATAATTGATTCATTATTAAATAAAATATATTTTTGATATTTTCATCATAAAGTTTACATCTTCTAATGAACTCCATTATTGTGATGAAGTTCTTAGGACTATTTAGCTTCGATAAAGAGAGAATTTATCAATTAGTTCTTAAACTATTCACGATCAAATGATACGTAGTTAATAAGGACGATAGTGTTTATCGAGCATAGATCGTTATGTGCCATATGGGTTGGTTGTCCTCTTAACCAAGGAGTATGGAGATACTGGTATAGCATACAAGTAAGATGTATGGATACATCATCATTGAATATGACCAACTCTAGAGCATTCTGCTATCAAAAATTGTTCTTATGGGATATAGGTATAAGTGTTCCTTAGACTTTAGATCACCACAGTGGCTTGTAAACAACTCACTGTGCTTTGGTATCAGACTAACTAAATTTTTAATTCAGTAATGGAAGATTTTTGGGCACAGTCAAATACTTACGAAGTTGGTGAGTGATCAAGATGGATTGACCACTCCAAGAGTTGGAGAAGAATGCATCATTATATTTCAATATAGCAAAAATCTTGGCCAGGATAATCCATGAGATGGATTTGATATTTTAAAATATAATATGGATGACCTAATCAAGATTGACAGATAAACTCTAAAGTGTCCTACGAGCATTTTGATCAAGGGGATGAATTATACAAAAAATTATATACACATGGATTCTAAGGATGTTGTTCTACACATTCGATCTATCCGACTATCGGGTACCATTGCTAGATGATCATTTTGATTGGTACAAAAATTTATTTCTATGCTATCGACTTAGGTTTGGACCTATGGGGTCACACACATAAGAGTTCTTTATCAGATCGAATGGTTGATCGATGATTAAGAATCATTCTAGGATTAAACATTCAATACGATTAATGTTTGACCTAGTGCAAGTATTATAGGAGGATCGATTAGTAATTTAACTGCTAATTAACTTAATTTGATTAAACCATAGGACTGAGATTAAGTCTAATTAAATAAAATTTAATTAGAGTTGGTTTGGGCTTGATTGGATCAAGTCCAATTGGTTTATTGGATGAGCAAATTGTAAGAAAGATCTAATCCTAGTTCAATTAGGACTTGTATCAATCCAATTTCTAATTTGATTAAAAAAATAAATTAAAATTAAATCTAATTTAATCTAATTTAATTAGATAATTAGTTGGACTAAGATCTAATCTAATTGAATTAATTAAATTTTAATTTAATTTATGTTAGATATGTGTACTCTAGAAGCCAGAATTGGTCGACACTTGTAATACACTTCTAGGGATAAAATTATAATTTTAACTATAAATAATAAAATAGATTATTTTCTATCACATATGTGTATTTAGTGTCTGTGATACATCCCTTGAGTTAATAATAATGATAATTCTTAATTTTCAAGAGTTGAAAAATCTAAGACAAGAATTTTCATTATTAACTCATAAAATGCTCCTGACCATAGGATCATCATGAGGATGGTGATTGTCCAAAAGATTAGTGTACAATCGCTTCTTTATAGTATATGAGTCTTGAGTCTATGGTATAGTGACATCAGAGCGAGAGTACAGATACTCGTTAGAGAATGAGGGCACTGAGCGTGACCACCTCGAGTAGTCATTAAAAAAGTCTACCTTCTCGTCAATGACTGACTCGATGCTGCAGTAGTGTGTCTGGTTCTTTGACCTGAGGTGCATCGGCAGTTCACCTTGAGGGTGTTATAGTTTGACTACACCATTGACTCGATCTCCTAGCCATTCAGAATCCTGAGGTGTATGTTGGCTATAGCATGTTCATTGTAGGAACTGGATTGCATCAAGATGGAATCTATCTACCTCGGTGGATGAGGAGCAGCCCTATGATGATCATGAGAATCAAGTCCATAAGCCCATGGCCATGGCAGAGAGTGAAATAATAGAAAGAGTTTCTATTTAAGATTTTCACATTCGGAACTCGAATCGAATGATTACATCATATGATAGAAACTAGGGTTTGACGAGTTTACCTTAACCCTAATCTGATCGGGGCTCAAGATAGAAGAACTTAATCACACAGGTAGCTGCACCAAGAGGTTCGCATTTTTCAGCTCTGATGGGTTGCCACCATATACTGCTAGGTGTCACTGGTGGATTTTGGGAGCAATTAGAATGATTTAGATGATCGATCATTCTAGCTGTTCTGAATCAGAAGAGTTCTGATCCATCGAAAGGAGTTTCGATGATGTCGATGATAGAGATCATGACATATCCCATTACCATACAGAACTGAACCTAACTGGATCACACAAATAAGGGTTTGAATCTGGTGATCATCAATTGAACTAATCTAGTTCAATTGATTCTGAATGAGATTCAATTAGGTTCAAGGAAAATCATGCTAGCACTCGATTGAACCTAACGTTCTTCCTTTTACTATCATTAAAAGTTGTCTCGACTGAGCCAAAGGATGTTTGTGCTCAACTTCAGGTACCTTTATCTGGTCTGACTGAAGCTTGTCTAGGTCAGAAAAGGGTTGTCTTAATTTATGAGATAAATTTGAGACAACACCTGCCATTTTCTGTCATCTGCTAATTCTTGTCCTTTGACTTTGGTCAAATGTTGACCTTTGACCCTTAGACATCTGCTCATATGTCATGCACCCATAGGAGAGACTTATTGACCAAGTTAGCAGGCAAATGGAGGGCGCACGCCTAGGATGGCGTGCATCCCATGTGGATAAACACTAGAGTCCTATATGGATGGGACTCCAGGTTGCTTCTTGGATTCAAACTAGAAGACCCTTACCTATAGACTTTGACCAGTCTAAGGCACCATCTAAGGATGAATCTATGGGGCTCTCATCTAATTAGATCAGGTGATATCATTCCATCAATCAGATTTAGATCTGATTGCACGAAGCAACGTGATTGGTCGGGATGATGCAGCACTACATGGTGCAGCAGGATCTATAAATAAACCCTATTTGCGCCCAACCTAAAAAAGAGTTCCTCTTAGCCCATGCTCCAAGGCTGCCCCTCTCCCTCCTCTATGTCATCTTCTGACCCTCTCTCTCCTCTCTACGCCTAAGAAAGTTGGCCTTCAGTTTGGTGCGATTCAGGCAAGAAAAGGCTGACGAGAAAGGAAGAAGGCAGCACTGTTGCAGAGACGACTGCTGATCTTCGAAAGAAAGTTTTGAAGATCCTCCTAAATTCAGATCCTAGATCTAATTTTTTGGAGAAAAAAAAAGAAAAAGAGAAGATCTCCAAGATCCAGGCCGAGTGGATACCGATAGAGGCCAGGCGCTTGCATGGCTAGATCCAGAACCTTCCAGCAATGCAGCAGGATCATCAAAGGGTAATAGGATTACCCAAAACTAAGGTAAATTAAATTTAGATTTAATTTAATTTAATTTTTTTATTTATTAAAATAATAAAATTAGATCTGAAAAATATCAAGATCTAATTTAGATCTAAGAGAAAATTTTTGAAATATATCTCTTGATCCAATCAGATCTGAACGAACCTGGACTTGAAAAATCAGGATTTTTCCCTTCAACTGGTATCAGAGCCAGGTTCTAAAATCTATTTAGATCTGATTTTAAAATTTCTAATTAAATAAATGATTTTCAAGATGTCACATGAGATGTGATTAGATCTAAAATCAAAAAATTAAAAATTAAAATTAATCAATTGGATCTAAAATTATGAAGATATGCATGACTAGTTCTAGGAATAGAATAGTTCTATAGAATAGTCTTGTATAATCATAATTTTTATTTAATTAAATTATAATTTTAGATCTATTTATTTACTATTTTTTGATATTATAAATATTATAATAACATCTAAAAATAAAAAATAAATTATTTAATTTTAAATATCATATGAGATATGATTAGATGCATGTCTAGACTAGTTGTAGAATAGTTCTACATAATAGTTGTCTAGATTAGAATTTTATTTTGATTAGATCAATTTAAATCTAATTTTTTAGATTATTATGAGATAATTTAGATCTAAAAATATGCATGATTGATACATGAGATGTATGCAAAATATGCCATGATTAGATCTAATTTTTATATGAGATATATGATATAGATCTAATTAGTTTTGTAGTATTAGTTGTATTTCCTGATTAAGGCGTTCCTCTTGGCCGTCCGGATCATAAGAACGAAGAAGGGTTTAAAGGCCCTCTCCTTCCCATTCGATGGGGTGTTCTTATGATGTGTAGGGGTGCTGCGTGTTCGTCCTTAATCAGAAACCCAAAACTTACTTTCTGCAAAACCCTAGATCCTGAAACCCTAGGATTTATTGTGCATATTTTGTTTATGAACCCTAAACTTAATTAAGAATTAAGATTATGGAAATATTAATTAGGTCTAAAATTGAGAATTTTAGATCTAAGACATATTCATAATACTGGGTTCGGGCTTGGGTAGCTCAATTAGGTCTAAGCGGTTGATCAAACCGAATCAAGAGTTGGTTAGATGGGATCAACAATGCTTAAATTGACCAGCCTAATAGGATTAAGTCTGGGTCAAGATCGAGTCACGTGAGTGATCGATCAAGCAAGACCTAATTAGGCTCAGAGGTTAGAGTCTGGATTGTAGGCTAACCCAATTGGTTCTGGCTCAACAATTTGGTGTCTAAGGTAAGTTTGGCACATACGACCGACTGGATTTTTAATTGGAAGCTACTCGACCTGAATGCATTCTTGTACGAGTTAATGGCATATTCCTTCCACCGGTCTCACTTACCTGGCCATATCTGTTGACACAGTTCTGATCTGAGGTGGTCAATAATCCGAGCTAACCCATGCCACTAGGTTAGTCATAATTGTTATGACTATGCCAAGTCTAGTTTAATGAGACCTGAATCAATTCTCCCTAAGAAAAGATTAAGTCTGAGGTCTTCCACCATTGTAGATGTGCGGGCCCTTCCCGGGGTTGATTGTTCTCGGACTGGATACAGTGGCTCAGTTGCACCGGAAAAGATGCAACCATGTTCTATTAGGCATTGGATGCTATGGGCTGGAGGATGAGTTGGGCTCAATATTTTGGATACGGTGAGAGACTCAATTAGGAATCCAGTCTATGCAAATGGTGGGTCTGACTTAACTAAGGAGTGGATCAATATTTCGGATACGGTGAGATTCATGAATTAGAGACCAAGTTTGGGTGCACCATGATTAGAGAATCATTGAACAAGAGTTGTTCACTCATTGGCTAACCCATCACCAATAACTGTTAGGTGAGGTGATGAGTCAGTTGGTGAGACCGCACCACCCACTAGAAATCATTAATCATGGAGATTTTTCGCATCTCTACAGAGGGAGTGTAGGGATCCGAGAAAATAGTGGAAGCTAATTTATTTAAAAATAAAATTTCCCTAAATAAATTGGTCAAGTCATAATTACAAGTATCTAACTAGAATCTTTGACTCTCTACAGAAAAATGTCTGCGTCCAACCCATTGGCACGTATCCTGGACACACATAGACTGACCGGACCCAATTATAAAGATTGGCTCAGGAACTACAAAATTATTTTGGGTTTTGAGAAGTTAACCATGTATTGGACCAGGACCCTCCCACCTTACCAGCTCGTCCATCCACTGAACAGAGAGCGTCTCTGAAAAAATGGATAGACGAAGATAATAAGGCCAGATATTACATGTTGGGCTCGATGTCTGATGAGCTCCAGCGCCAACATGAAGATATCGGGACTGCTCGCCAAATGTTGGCTCACCTACAGGAGATGTTTGGTGAACAGAGTCGCGCAGCCAAAGTATCAAGTCACGAAATGACTTTTTAAGGCTAAGATGCGTGATGGGCAGTCAGTCCAAGATCACTGTCTGATGATGATCAAGGACATGGAAGAGCTTGAGAAGCTCGGTGTGAAGTTGGACTTGGATCTGCAGAATGATATTATTCTGCAATCCTTGACTGATGCATATGGGCAATTCATCATGAATTACCACATGCATAAACTTCAAAATTCCTTGGCCGAATTAATGAATATGCTGGTTACCGCTGAGCTTTCTATGAAAGGTTCTAAAGGCTCAGTTCTTGCTATGGAATGGACTTCTTCCAAAAGAAAGTCTTATGGAAAGAAAAAGAAGTCTGTGAAAAAGCAAGAAGGTGGAAGGAGGAAAGAAGAAGAAGGCAGAGCCGAAAAAGAAGGCCGATGCAAAGGAAAAGTATTTCCATTGCAACAGCGACGGCCATTGGAAGCGGAACTGCCCTACTTACCTGGCCACCCTGAAGAACAAGAAGGAAGGTCCTTCTGGAGGTATGCTCGTTATTGAGTCTAACCTTACGGTTTCTTCTGCATCCAGTTGGGTGCTTGACTCTGGTTCTAGTGCTCATCTGTGCACTTCCATGCAGGGTCTTGAGGATAGCAGGAGGTTGAGGGATGGAGACATGATCCTGCACGTCGGTAATGGAGCAAGAGTTGCTGCAGTAGCCGTGGGAAACATACCCTCTTCGATTACCATCTGGTTTAGACTTAGTTTTAAAAGACTGTTATTATGTGCCTGCAGCTAGCAGGAATTTGATTTCTGTTTCATGCTTAGCACAAGAAGGCTATGTGATTACCTTCTTTAAGGACCATTGTAACATTCTTTATGAAAGAAATAAAATTGCAAATGGTTTTCTTATTAATGGTCTTTATCAGCTACATATTGATGTACCTATTTTTAACTATCGAGCAAAATGTGAATGCCATAAAATCAAACGACCTAGGGATAGTCCAAACGATAGATATCTATGGCACCTGAGATTAGGTCATATAGCAGAAGATAGGATCAACAAATTGGAGAAAAATGGGCTATTGAGTCCATTGACTTTCGAGTCATATCCAACTTGTGAATCTTGTCTTCAAGGCAAAATGACTAAACTCCCTTTTGTTAGGACATGGGGAAAGGGCCACAGATCTCCTTGCCCTAGTACATACTGATGTGTGCGGCCCATTTGATGTGCCGGCTAGAGGCAATTTTGTCTACTTCATTACCTTTACCGATGATCTGTCTAGGTATGGGTATGTGTATCTTATGAGACACAAGTCTGAAGCTTTTGAAAAGTTCAAAGAATTCAGACATGAAGTAGAAAAACAAACTGGAAAAACCCATTAAGGTTCTTCGATCAGATCGAGGAGGTGAATACCTTAGCCAAAAATTCCTAGACTATCTCAAGGAAAATGGCATAGTCTCTCAATGGACTCCACCAGGAACACCTCAACTCAACGGGAATTTCAGAATGGAGAGAAATCGGACTCTATTGGATATGGTTCGATCCATGATGAGCTTCACAGACCTCCCTGATTTTCTTTGGGGACACTCATTGTTAACTTCAATTTATCTACTGAATAGGGTTTCCTCTAAAACCGTTCCTACCACACCGTATGAGATATGGCATGGTAAGAAACCAAGTCTGAGTCATCTCAGAATTTGGGGTTGTCCGGCTCATGTCAAAAGACAACAAGCGGACAAGTTAGAGTTTAGGTCCTTTCAGAGCTCGATTCATAGGATATCCTAAAGAGTCATTAGGATACTATTTCTACATTCCAGAAGACCACAATGTGATTGTGAGTCGACATGCCATCTTTCTTGAAAAATAGTTTATTCAAGATAGCGGCATTGGAAAGCAGATTCAAGCTTGATGAGAAAGTCTCACAAGTAGCAACGAGCTAAGGACCAAGTGGAACCAAATCAGGTTGAGCCAATAAGAACACTACCTCCTCCACCTCGTAGATCGGAAAGAGTTTTTCCGTCCCCCTGAAAGATACTTAGGTATTATTTCAGAGGAAGTAGAGGAAAATGTTCCTCATAGGTAATGGTGCTCATGGTGATGATCCCAAAACCTACAACGAGGCGATATCAGATATCGACTCCGAGAAATGGCTAGAGGCAATGAAGTCAGAAATTGACTCGATGCACTCAAACCAAGTCTGGACCTTGGTAGATCCACCAGAAGGTATAGTACCTATTGGGTGTAAATGGATCTTCAAGAGAAAGATTGGTGCAGATGGGAAATGTGGAGACATTCAAGGCTAGACTAGTGGCAAAAGGTTATAGTCAACGCGAAGGCATTGACTATCAGGATACCTTTTCCCAGTAGCTATGCTAAAATCCATCCGCACATTGCTTGCCTGTTGCAGCCTATTTCGATTATGAAATATGGCAAATGGACGTGAAAATGGCATTCTTAAATGGATATCTTGAGGAAGATATCTATATGGAACAGCCGCTAGGTTTCACATCCAGTGATACTGATCACAAGGTTTGCAAGCTGCAAAGGTCCATATATGGACTTAAGCAAGCATCTCGGAGCTGGAACACTCATTTCAATGATGTGATCAAAAAAGTTTGGTTTCATCAAAAATGAAGAGGAACCATGTGTTTTCAAAAAGGTCAGTGGGAGCGCTGTTGTCTTCCTCGTATTGTACGTGGATGACATCCTCCTTATTGGGAATGATATTCCCATGTTGACATCAGTCAAAATGTGGTTGTCCAAGGAATTCTCCATGAAAGACCTAGGTGAAGCATCCTTTATTCTAGGAATTAAGGTCTATAGGGATAGACCGAATAGGATGCTAGGACTTTCACAGAAGATGTACATAGAGGAAGTACTAAAGAGGTTTAGTATGGAAAACTCTAAGAGGGGATTAATACCCTTCAGACATGGTATTCATCTTTCCAAGAAGATGTGCCCTAGCACACCTGAGGAAATAGAACGCATGAGCAAGATCCCTTATGCTTCTGCAATAGGGAGCCTCATGTATGCCATGCTATGTACACGACCTGATATAGCCCATGCTGTGAGTGTCACAAGCAGATATCAGTCAAATCCAGGTGAAGAACACTGGACTTCTGTGAAATGTATCCTTAAGTACTTGAGAAGAACTAAGGATATGATGTTGGTCTTTGGTAATGGAGAACTCCAAGTCCAGGGATACACAGACTCGGATTTCATGTCCGATATAGATGATCGAAAGTCGACATCTGGGAGTCTGTTTGTGTGCAATGGTGGTGCTGTCAGCTGGAAGAGTTTCAAGCAAATGTGATAGCAGATTCCACCATGGAAGCAGAATATATCGCTGCATCAGAGGCTGCAAAGGAAGCATTCTGGTACAAGAAGTTTGCTGCAGAAATTGGAGTAATGCCATCAGATGCCATTCCTCTATACTGCGACAACAATGGCGCCATAGCCCTTGCTAAGGAGCCGAGGTCTCACCAAAAATCCAAGCACATTGAGCGGCGATACCACCTCATCCGCGATTACCTCGAGAAGGTTACGTCGAGGTCAAGAGAGTCAACTCCGCAGATAATGTGGCAGACCCACTTACAAAGCCGTTGGGCCAGCAGAAGATCGAAGCCCACCTTGAGAAGATGGGACTTAGACTTGTAGCCAATTGGCTTTAGGACAAGTGGGAGATTGTTAGATATATGTGCCCTAGAAGCCAGAATTGGCTGACACTTGTAATACACTTCTAGGGGCAAAATTATAATTTTGACTATAAATAATAAAATGGGTTATTTTCTATCACATATGTGTATTTAGTGTCTGTGATACATCCTTTGAGTTAATGGTAATGATAATTCATATTTTCAAGAGTTGAAAATTTAAGACATGAATAATCATTATTAACTCATAAAATGCTCCGACCATAGGATCATCACGAGGATGGTGATTGATCCGGAAGGTTGGTGTACAATCGCTTCTCTTTAGTAGATGAGTCTTGAGTCTACGGTGTGGAGACACCGGAGCGAGAGTACAGGTACTCGTTAGAGAACGAGGGCACTGAGCGTGACCACCTCGAGTAGTCATTAGGAAGTCTACCTTCTCGTCAATGACTGACTCGATGCTGCAGTAGTGTGTCTGGTTCTTTGACCTGAGGTGCATCGGCAGTTCACCTTGAGGGTGTTATAGTTTGACTACACCATTACTCGGTCTCCTAGCCATATGGAACCCTGAGGTGTATGTTGGCTATAGCATGTTCATTGTAGGAACTGGATTGCATCAAGATGGAATCTATCTACCTCGGTGGTAGAGGAGCAGCCCTATGATGATCATGAGAATCAAGTCCAGAAGCCCATGGCCATGGTAGAGAGTGAAATAATAGAAAGAGTTTCTATTTAGATTTTCACATTGGACTTGAATCGAATGATTACATCATATGACAGAAACTAGGGTTTGACGAGTTCACCTTAACCCTAATCTGATCGGGGCTCAAGATAGAAGAACTTAATCACACAGGTAGCTGCACCAAGAGGTTCGCATTCAGCTCTGATGGGTTGCCACCATATACTGCTAGGTGTCACTGGTGGATTTTGGGAGCAATTAGAATGATTTAGATGATCGATCATTCTAGCTGTTCGAATCAGAAGAGTTCTGATCCATCGAAAGGAGTTTCGATGATGTCGATGATAGAGATCATGACATATCCCATTACCATACAGAACTGAACCTAACTGGGTCACACAAACAAGGGTTTGAATCTGGTGATCATCAATTGAACTGATCTAGTTCAATTGATCTGAATGAGATTCAATTAGGTTCAAGGAAAATCGTGCTAGCACTCGATTGAACCTAACGTTCTTCTTTTACTATCATAAATAAGTTGTCTGATCTGAGCCAAAGGAGTTTGTGCTCAATCAGAGTACCTTTCATATGGTCTGACTGGAGCTTGTCCAAGGTCAGAAAAGGTTGTCTTAATTTATGAGATAAATTTAAGATAATACCTGCCATTTTTGGTCACCTGCCTATTTCTTGTTCCTTTGACTTTGGTCAAACGTTGACCTTTGACCCTTGGACATCTGTCCATGTGTCATGCACCTATTGGAGAGCTGGTGGGGATCTGTCCCCTGCCATTTGGCAAACAGAGGAGGGTGCACGCCTAGGATGGTGTGCACCCAATGTGGATAAGGCGCCTAGGAGTCCCATGGACAGATGGGACTCCAGGTTCCTTCTTGGATTCCAAACTAGGTGACCCTTACCTATAGACTTTGACCAGTCTTAAGGCACCATCTAAGGATGAATCTGTAGAGCTCTCATTTGATTGGATCAGGTGATATCATCCCACCAATCAGATTTAGATCTGATTTCACGAAGCAACAGGGTTGTGATTGGTTGGGATGAAGAGGAGTTGGCATGGCGTAGTAGGTCTATAAATAAGACCTGTCTGCGCCCAGTCTGAAAAAGAGTTCCTCTTAGGCCATGCCCCAAGGCTGCCCCTCTCTCTCCTTCACACCATCTTCTGACCCTCTCTCTCCTCTCCACGCCCAAGGAAGTTAGGCTTCAGTTTGGTGCGATCCAGGCAAGAAAAGGCTGACGAGAAAGAAAGAAGGCAGCACTATGCTGCAAAGAGACGACTGCTGATCTTCGAAAAAAGTTTCAAAGATCCTCTAAATCAGATCCAGATCTAATTTTTAGAGAAGAAAAAGAAAAGGAGAAGATCTCCAGATCCAGCTCGAGTGGATACTGATAGAGGCCAAGCACTTGCATGGCTAGATCCAGAACCTCAGGCAATCAATAGAATCATCAAAGGATAATCGAATTATCCAAAACCAAGATAACATTAATTTAGATTTAATTTAATTTAATTTTTTTATTTATCAGATCATAAAATCAGATCTAAAAAGTATCAGATCTAATTTGGATCTAAAAATTTTTTTTTGAAATATGCCTCTCGATCCAATCTAATTTGAATGAACCTAACCCAAAAAATTTGATTTTTTCCTTCAATTTGGTCCAAGGATCAAGTTGGACCAAATCAAACTAGGAGTCCTAGTGAGACTAGGACTCCTATCTTCATGCACCATCTTAGCCCCAACACCTTCCATGCCATTTTTATTTGATTTTTTCATGAAAATATTTTTCTTTAGATGTTCACACATGCCTCCTTGCTCCCTTTATCTCAAATATGGTATTTAGATATTGTGATCAAGTTAGAAGAAGAGTTTGAGTTGATTTAAACTCTATGAGATAGAGTTTTGAGAAATCAAAACTCCTTCCTATTTTGTGTCACCCACATTCCTATTTTTCCTCTCCAATTTTTATGGCTTTTAGAGGCCTTTTGGTGCGACATTCTCTGGTAGTCCACGCAAAAAATAAAGGAGAGGGCGTCCAATAGTTGGGCGCCCCAAATCTAGCCCTATTTGGATAATCCTTGACTAGGTATTTGACTTAGTTAAGGATTCCTCTATATCTTCTTATATAAAATAAATTTTGATCTAATTTTTTGGTGGATTACACATTTGAGAGAGGTCATTTAGGACATGAAAAATCTAAGAGAGAAGCCTAGGGCATGGGATTTTGTAAAGGCATCAATCAAGGTACTTTGGTGAGAGAAGAAAGAAGAAGAAGAGGGTCTTCTTCTAGTTTTTTCTTCTTCTACTCCTATTCCTCCATCTTTGTAAGTGTTTGAGAGGTGTCTCAAAGTCACGAATCATCTACCTTGACTTCAAAAAGTTGAAGAGTCCAAGCTTGAAGGAAAGAAAATCTAGATCGACTGTTGGAGAAGGATCAGCACAGTACTAGCATGTTGTGCTGATTTTCGGGCACCGAACTTCCGATCTGCAATCGAGGGCTCGTGTGGACAACTCACAGAGGTCGGACATGTGTGTGACTTAGAGCAACCATCTCAGGCTTGGATCAGTGAGTTAAAAAACTCGAGATTCAAAGATAAGGATGATCTGATCTCCCTATTACATATCTAGATCTGATCTAGAGTAGTCTACTGTTGATATGATTGATATGCAGTTCTTTTGATATTTTATTTTTTGATTTAATAGCATGCCTTAATCATGTAATAGGATTCTATATCTAGGATTTTATGTTATATTATTTATGATTTAATGTGATTAATTCACCTCTTTCACTGTAATGTTGAAATTATTTCAAAAGCTAACCCTAGAATCCTAGATATGTTCCTACACCCACGCAGCTCGTCGCACTACCCCCACCCCCATGCGGCTCCCCTGGCACCTCCACGGCCCATCATAGCCCCACACCCCTGCGGCTCCCTTGCCACCCCCTTGGCTCATCACACCACCCCGCCCCCTACAGCTCCCTCGGCACCCCCACAGCTTATCGCACTGCCCCACCCCCTTGAAGCTCCCATGGCACCCCCGTAGTCCATCACACCCCCGCGCCTTCCTCGGCTCCCCTCCATAACTCTGCCCATCGCCCCGCCACCCTCCCCCCTCCCCAATGTTGTACCCCATGGTGAGAAGGAGAGATGTCGTCCGTCGCCATCCAGGCATCCTTTCCCATTGGCGAGGAGGGCCAGCCCAATCGGGCTTCGGACTGGGCTAGGGTCTGGGCTCGGGCCTGAGTTTTTTGAAAAATTTTGGGCCTATGCCTGACCCGAAGCCTAAAAAAATTCGGACCGAGCTTAAGTAGGGGTAAAACCTAACCTGGCCCAGCCCACTTTCAATCCTAATGGTGAGATGCATCATAACTATGAAAAATTATGGTGAAAATATCTTCTCTAGATCATATAATATAGTCACCGCCCTTGCCTTCATTTTCTTCATATTTTTCTTAAGCAACCTCTTCGCACAATTCTCTCTATAGAAGTTACAAAGACGAATAACAGTCATTCTAATATTTTTTGGCAACACGTGGCAAATAGCCATTGGGATCAACTCTTGCATCAACACATAATAATCATGAGTCTTCAATCCTTCAAGTTGGCATCCTTACTATTCACATGCTTTGATATGTTTCTTGAGTACTTATTTGGGATCTTTATATTCTCCAATATACGAAAAAATATGGACCATTCGAAGATATTCATAACATAGCATGCATGAGGGAGCCTCCACTATTCTTCTCCTACCGGCTCTGGGTGGAGTAATCTTCTAATATCCCATTCTTTTAAATCAAATTAGAAATTCAAGTCATCCTTGGTCTTATCCTTGATGTTCAAGATTGTTGCCAATAGAAGCTCGTACATGTTCTTTTTAATATATATTATATCTAAATAGTGGCACAATAAGTTTGTCTCCCAATATGGCAAGTCAAAGAAGATGTTTTTTTTCCTCTAATTAAAGTGTGTGTCATCTATCTTTGATTGATGCCTCCTCTTCTTACTACCAATCGAATTATCTTTTCCAAATTCAACATTGAGACCATCCAACTCTCTCAACACCTCACCTCCAGACAACTAGCTAGGCACCTTACCTTCTTCAACAGTATCATCAAAGGAGCATGCATCCCTTATGTATGGATGATTTCGATAGAAAAAACGTCGATGCCCAATAAAGCTAAAGCTCCTTCGATACGTCAATCTTTTAGATCGAGTGTTTTTTCACAAATTGGACATGCTAGCTCATCTTTCGTGCTCCAATCTGACATTAGGGCATAAGTTGGAAAGTCATTTATTATCCATAGAAGTGCTGCACGTATGGAGAATGACTCATTCATCAAAGCATCAAAAGTTAGAATACCTTGAATGCTCCACAACTATTTCAACTCGGTAATAAGAGGCTGCAAATAGACATCAATGTCATTACCTACCTTCATCGGTCTAGGGATGAGCACTGTCATAAAAGCAAAGGATTTTTTCATACACATCCATGGTGGAAGGTTGTAAACATGAATAAACACTAACCATAAACTATGGACAGTATTCATGTACTTGAACGGGTTAGAACTATCACATGACAAGCCCAACCTCATATTGCATATCTTTTGTACAAAGTCGGGATGTATTTCATTAAACTTCTGCCATGCCTCTCCATCGGCTAGATGCCTTAATGCATCATCTTTTGCTCTCTCCTCTTCATGCCATCTAGTCTCGAAATCAAAAAAAGTATCACATCAATTTTTGAGGTATATAGGTCGATATGTCATCTTTATTCTATTTTCATCTTGATACACCGCATCTCGTGCACTCATTTTGGTTGGCATCCTCCTCTCAGTAGAGCATGCAATTATTGGAACGTATATGTATCTTAATGTAAGTAAAGCCTAGCTGTTCAATAATCTTCAATGCCTCATAATTATTCTTCAAGATTTATGTATTATCCGAAAGAATGTTTTTTAAAAGCTTTAGTATGCAGTTCACTCCATTATTACTGAACCTATTGAAGCATTTCGCATGGTACAACTAGATTAAGAACTCAAGCTTTGCCATCTTTTTATATTCGAAATGTAACAGAATATTAGCGTCCTCCATCAACTTATGGATCTTCTCCATATTCTCACTGTTTGTCATTCCACCAACTATAGGATCAGGTATGGATGTAGATGTACCTTCATTATGGCCAACAAATGAAAAAAATATTATGAATCATTTATTCCACTCCTCCATTATATTGATCGCCTCCTTGCGGCCTACCCTCATCATATTGATCCTAATAAATTTCAAAACTAGGTTTAAAGTCATAAATAGTAAGGTGATCATTTACATCTTCACAAGGTAGCCACGGTCCATCCATACACTTTTTGTAAGGACATTATTAAAGTTCGTGGTTTCCAAATTTTTTTATAGAAAAATCAAAAAAAAATTTAAGTCTAGCCTCATATTCTGGCGAGAGTCTACTAAATTTCATCCATCCCTTATCCATTATAAAAATGATGATATTATAATTAAATCATGTATGGAACTTACATTATTTACCAATGTATTGTAAATAAATATGCATTATAAATAAAAAATGCATTATACATAGGGATCAAAACAAATATTATCTGTAGAAATTATATTAAATATCATTTTTAAATATGTAATAAATATATCATATCACCAACTAATAGGTAAAGATAGGTCCTATCCTATTCAAGAATTGCATTAATTCTATGGGTTTATTACAGTAATCAAATGATATGCAATAGGGATTGAAAGAAATTTTAGCAGCATTTCTCGTTAGTTCTCATATGTAGGAAGAACAAAAGAAAAATACTATCCAAAATTTCAGTCAATTACTATAATTATCTATAGAATTATTTATAATTTTCAAACTATCTAAATTGAATAATCAATTGATCATTATATATAATTCTCCCATCCATACAAAAATATATAAATGTACAGATGTCGGAGATTATATACACTAATCAATTGATGGATCTATTATTATGCAATGCAATAAACGAAAACAACAAGATATAAACATGAATTATATTCAGGTCCAGAATCCATCGGTGGATATTTTCAGTTTACCAGCCAGCACGGCACGAAACCCATCGGCATGGTCCAAAACCAACCGATAGGAGTTCTCTTAGTAGTTGGCACAAAACCCACCGACATGGCCCAGAACTCGCTAGCGGGGGTGGGGATTCTCTTAGCGGCCAGCACAACCCAAGGCCACCGACACGGTCCAGAACCAATCGACAGGAGTTCTCTTACTCGCCGATCAGCATAATCTATGGCCGCCAACATGTTCCAGAACCCACCAGCAGGGTTATCTTAGTGGCTGGCATCGCCTAGAACCCATCGATATGGCTCGACCCAGAACCCACTGGCATGGTCTAAAATCAACCGATAGGAGTTTTCTTATCCATTGACACGACCCATGGCTACCAGCACGATCCAAAACCTACCAGCAGAGGTTCTTTTTAAATATTATTATAATTATTATTAATTATAATTAATAAATATTACTATAAAATTAAATTTTAAAAAAATCATACCTATGGCTATAGAGAGGGATCGCATAGAGCTCCGAGGATCACTGGCGGCAGCGCTAGAGGTAGCCTACGAGAGAGACACAAAGATAGTGAGATATATAGAGAGAGAAGAGAGAGAAAGAGAGAGAGAGAGAAGAGAGAAGAGAGAGAGAGTGATAGATAAAGAAAAAGAGAGAGAGATAGAGAAAGAGAGAGAGTAGGGAGGCCGAGGGGATGGCAGCAACGGTGCAAAAAGGGAGGGGGTGGCGGCGACGGGTCGAGTTGAGGGAAGAGAGGAGAGAAAGAGAAAGAGAGGAGGTGGGGCTGGCAGTCGGGCCAGCTGGGGAAGGAGGTGGGGGAGGTGGCGGGGAAGGAGGAGGTGGGGGAGGTGGCGGGGCCGATCGATAAAGAAGAAGGAGGCGGGGGAGGTTGCATGGTTGGCCGGGGAAGAGGGAGGTAGGGCCGACGGCGGGGTCGACTGGGGAAGAGGGAGGAGGGTCCTCACTGATGGCGGAGAGGAGGGAGAGAGAGGGGATTGAAGAGAAAAAATGAAAAATTAGGATAGGCTGAAAAAATAACCTAATCTATGGCAGCAATTTTCGGACCGCTGCCCTAGGTCTATGGCAGTAGTTAAAAATCACTGCCATAGTTCAATAATTAATTTTTTTATTTTTTTAAAATAAAATATAATTCTAAAATTTAATATCTATCTTTATCATTTATTATCAAAATAATTATTATTAGAGTATCATTATAAAAGACTGCCTCGATCTGATAGCTCTAGCTTCATTGATCAGTAAAATTTAATTTCGATGATCACGAATGATGGTACGATGATTCGATAGATGAAGATCATTGATGGATCTAAAAATCTATAATGATGATCTCGATACCATTTGTAGCATACTATCAAAGTTTTACTTCAATCGGATATCATTATCATGGTCAATTTAGTATAGGATGATTTCAACTATTAAATGAGAAATGAGTAATCAAAGGACAAAATGGTGTTCGATTATAAGATAATTTTTTTGATAAATAATCTTGGCTACTACTTTAATCATTTTTATAGTGATGATCGTAAAATTTAAATCATGGATCTAAGAATGATCCAAAACTATACATAGCTCGATACCCATTCTTAAACTTCTTTAGTAATTATGCTTGTACGTGCTTTTGCAAGATCTGCTTAACATGAATAGTTTATACAAAAATAATTTAAATTTTATAATCATTATTATATAAAATAATTAAAATTATAATAAAGATCATTTAACTAAAAAATTATCTTATAATTGGATGCCTTTTGGCTTTTTGATCATTTGTTTCTCATTTAATGGCCAAAATCATTCCATACTAAATTGATCATGATAACGATATTCGATTGAAGTAAAACTTTGATAGTGTGCTACAAGCATCATCAAGATTATCATTGTAGGTTTTCGATTCCATCAATAATCTCTATCTATCATATCATTGCATTATCGTTCGTAGTCGTCGAAATTAAATTTTACTGATCGATGAAGCTATAGCTATCAGATCGAGGCGGTCTTTTGTAATGATACTCTAATAATAATTATTTAGATAATAAATAGTAAAATTAAGCATTAAATTTTAGAATTATATAATATTTAGAGAAAAAATATGAAAAAATATAGCCGTGGTTATACATAACTACTGCCATAGGTCAGACCTATGGCAGCGATTTTGTCTAACTGCTGCGATAGGTCAGATCTATGGCAGCGGTTTTGTCTAATCGCTGTCATAGGTTGTCTATTACAGTAGTTATATATAATCACTACTATAGGGCAAGATATATGGCAACGATCAAGCACAACTATGGCCATAGATGTGAACTATGGTAGCAATTGATTAACCACTACCATATGTGGAATTTGTTGCAGTGGTTAGGCAAAATCGCTGCTATAGATCTGACCTATGATAATGTGTAATCACTGCTATAGATAATCTATGATAGTGATTTTTTTATACCATTATCATAGCTTAGATATATGGCAGTGGTTCTATATAACTGCTATCTTAGAGCTTATGGCAATGATTTTCGAACTGCTATAATAGGAAGCGCTGTCATAGTCCCATTCTGTAGTAGTGAACCAACCAACTAAGATCGAATTTGAGGTGTCAAATCCAACAAATCTCCATATGATCAACTCAACATTCAGCATCTATACGAATTTGAGAGCTCGTAAATGACCTCATCCCAAGCCCTAGTGATGTGTCTTAAAATTAACTGCAAGCACATGATGTGCAGAATAGCACGTCCAGCAAGTACGGGTCGATTCCATGAGGAATTATATTTTAATTGCATTCAAATCCTTACTCAGATGAGCTTTAACAAAGATGAGAAAAGATTATTTTTTACTTACTACTAAATAGTAAAATAATTTTAAAGAATAATAATCTAAAGATCTAGAATTTTTGAATCCACTAGATCAATGACTTAGAGAGCTTTTCTAAGATTTCTCTTATGACGTTCCTTGATTAAGGTATAATGCATGGACAAACATTCATCCTAATTAACGAACTCTCTTTTCAACTGCTTCTATTGTATTACCTAAGTATGGATTATCAAGAAACTCTGACCCAATAATAATCCATCAAAGCTTTCTATAAGAAATAAGAAAAAAGAATTTAAAAAGATTATAAGTCTTCTACCTATTATCTTTCTTGCACCAAATCAAATATAAACTATAAAGAGATTGAAATCTAATGATAGTCCATTAAGTTTCTTGACAAGAAGCTTGAAGGAAGAATAACTCTAAACAAAATAAAAAAATTAAGAAAAAATCCTAAAAGAAGGCTTCTAATCATGGTTTAGTTTCATCACAAACTTCAGAGGATTGTTTAACTAGACATGATTTAAATTGAAGCTTTAAAATTATTTGAAATTAAATTCTATACTACATGTAGAAATTTAAATTATAAAAATTAAAGAATTATAAAAATAAACTATCTTAATGCTAAAATTAAAACTTAAAAGAATTAAACTGCACAAGTGATAATTAAAAAAGATAAAATTTTATTACTAAAAAAAAGCTTGATACAAAATAAGAACTAACTCCTAAGCCATTAACAGAACTTGAAGCTAAAATAAAAAAATAAAAAAAAAATATAAAATCTCCTCTGGCATACCTTTTTCTAGCTAACTCTCCTTCTCGTGTATTGGAAGGATGGAAGAAAGTAGAAAAAAAGGTGGATAAAAACTTTATGGATAGGTATTCCCATTTGTCAAACGGGCCCCTACAAGAGTTGTGGAGTGAAGAGAGATCATATCAAGGTAGCGGTTCTAAGCTTTATTTATAGGTGTTAGAAGGAAGAAGAATTTTGTATTTTTTTAGATGTGGAACTAATGAAAGAAATAAGGGTTAAAAGATGGATGGATGAGATTAAATAATAAAAAGGTTTGGATGGATGAGATGAAGGAAAAGAAAGATAAGGTAAGGAGAGTTGCCATACAATCTAAATTTCTTCTCTCTAAAAAAATTTCTAAAAATATTATTTCTCTTTTTTTTGAATGTTGGATATCCTCTCGCGCGTGGCCTTCTTTCCACGAGAGGAAGAAGGTGTGGAGATCTGTGCTCCAAAATATTTGGACATGATGATCATCTTTGGATATGATCTGATCATGTCCTGATGAGAGAAGAAGGTCTTCTCTTAGAGTTTTCTTGAGAATCCTTCTTCTCTATATTTTTGTAAAATTTTTCTATGAGAAAAATTAGAGAGAAAGTGATCTGAAAGCATGAAAATTTTCTAGAGGAGAAGGTCTCTTCTTATTCAGGTATGGAGATCCGTTTAGGACATCAATGGTTGATGTCCTGAAAAAAGAAGATGTATCTTCTCTTAGGATCTTTCTTAACTATTTTTTTTCTGATTTTTTTTGAAGATTCAAGAGTTGGATTTCTTTCTTAATTCTCTTCATATTTTTTATCTCTTGAAGTATCTAAGAGATCATAAGAATAAATTTTAGATTAACCATCCGGAGGGATCCGCAAGAAGCTAGCACTTCGAGCGAATCTTTATTCGACGAACCTCTGATTTTGTTTCAGTCTCATATGGATCACCTGTAGAGGCTAGATGCAACTATAGCTTCAAAGACAATAACAAAAATCAACCACAGAGTTCTCGATCCGCACAAAGATAAGAGATTTGATCTCTTCTCTCACCTAGATGCGATCTAGGTTTTAGATTTAGAATCATTCTAGATCTAGGGTATTGATTTGATCAATACGAAAGCTTTTTATTTTCATATTTAAGAATGTATTATGATATGTTATAGATCCTAGATGTAGGATTTAGTAATTAGATTACATGCATTTGTAGATTAAATAGTTTAATTTATAACTTCCACTATGTTATATTTCAAAAGAGTTTTGAAATTCATGCATGAACCCTGCATATTTTCCATCAGTGGTATCAAAGCATCTAGGTTCTAATATAACATGATCATATTTATATTAAATTAAATCTAAAAAATAAAACTCTAAAGATCGCACATACTGCCATAAGGTTTACTTCTTATAGTGGAGAGGTTGTCCTAGTATGTGCTGATCTATACTTGAATCATGAATAAGTTAGATATGATCAAAATAATTTTATGATTTATTTTTTAATTTTAAATTTAAAATTAAATAGATGTTAAATCTATTTTAGATTATTTAGATTATATCTAAATAATATCGGATTGCACATACTGCTATAAGATTGTCCTGCTGTAAGGTTTACCTCTTACAGTGGAGAGGTTGTCCTAGTATATACTGATCCGAATAATCTAAATCATAAATATGTTAAATAAGATCTAAAATAATTTATGATTTATTTTTAGATTTTAAATCTAATTTTAAATAATTTATGATTAGATCCATATGATGTGTTTTATGTTTAGATCTAGATCCTATTGTTGCATATATAGATATGTATCTTTTATTTTGAATCTAGAATATATATGATATATTTATTTTATATAATTTAAATTAAGAACTTATTTTCTATAAAATTCTAGATTCGAAATCATAGAACATGATCAAAACATTAAAATAAATCAGATCTAAAATCATATATTGAATATGATTCAATGTAAACTATTTAAAATTTGAAAATATTTTAAATGATTAAATCAAAAAGTAGTTTTGAGGTTTCATAAATCCAAATCCATAAGTCTTGAACTTATTTTAGAATTAAGTAATTATTTAGGATCTAGATTTATGATTTAAAGATCCTAAGACAACTTCATAAAATATGGGTTAAAGAATAATGGGTTAGCTTTAATCAGGTCCTTAACTAAGTTAGACCTAGGGTTAGATTAAATATGGACTAAGTTAAGAAATTGATCAAATCTAATTAATAGTTAATTAGGATTAGGTCATTTTTTTTAGATCACTTCAATAGTTGTAGTTGATCAAAGTCCATACATCTAACAAATAGATATTGATCATGGCTTAGTGGTCGAGTCCGAGTCTTTAGGCAGATCAAATTAAAATTGATAAATTGATTGATATCTAAGATAAGTCTGGTACTCCTAGATTGGTGGTTTTTAATTGGCAGCCTACTTATCTGATCATTTTTTATGGTGTCTAAGGCAAGCCTTGGTAGATCCTTCCACTGATCTCACTTACCTGGCCAATATGGTTAATCAGGTTTTGATTAAGTTGCTTATTGATTCATGCTAACACATGTCACATAGAAAATTGGTGCGACTAATTTTATTCAGTGAGACTGATCTAAATGCCCATGGACCGATATTGATCTTAGTCCTTGTCAAAAACTTGAGAAGTCAGTAGGAGGACTTAACTTGGTGAAGTCAATGGAAGCAAATTGGTTCATGTCATTTCTATCCTTAAATCATAAATAAATTTAAATCCTCTAAAATTATTAAGTCCTTAAAATGATAAAGTTATAAAGATAACGGAGTCATAGCCTCATATTAAGGTATTTGATAATGGATCCATTAACTCAATAATCATTGGAGGCCCATAGGTCTGGTGCTTGTTGACTAATAAAATTATCATTCATCATATGATAACTTAAATGTGTCTCTCTAATGGTGGTTAGATTGACCAACCATAGTTGGGCTTAATCATTTATTGGTTAGATACATCGAGTATAGTCATGTTAATGGTTGGACCTAATCATATCCTTACAATGGAAGTTTTAGCCTCCTGATTAGATTTCTAGGATAAAATTAAATTACTAGAAGTTGTTTGAAGAAACAATTGATTGTGAACCTACTCTTAGATGTACATGGATTGACTAACCATAATTGAGCTTGTGTGCAATCTATGTGGATTCTAGTATCTAATAGGGAATTAAAGTAATTTCTCGAATTGGAGGTAGAAGCTACCAATTCGAATAAAATAGTGAGAGAACCTTAAGACTAAAGTCTAAGTCTCTAAGCTTAAAATAATTCATATACTTAGATCTATGTTTTCTTTTCTCATAGAATAAGGCTAAATCCTAATTGCTTCAATCATTGTTAGACAATGATGACTTATAGGATTCAACTTCAATAATTAGTATCGAAAGTTGAATTTAGTTCAGCAGTATGAATTGGTTCGTATTGGAGCTTCTAAGTTCAGTCAAAATAATTAGTCTAATATTGATCCAAATCAGGCATAGTACTTCTACTATTAGAAGCAGGTCATAGAAAGAAGAATTGTTTTGCTTTCCTTAACCATAATAAGCCGAACAAGAGAAAGAAGCAAAAGTTGCTCATCAAGGATGTTATATGATAATACTTTGAAATTTCTTTGTTTAAAATTCTACTAGCTAGGTATTAGATACTGATGGTCTTATACAATTTGTTGCAAGGACTATAAGAAAGTGGAATATTTGAAAATGATGAGAAATACCTGAATATTGGAGATAGAAGTCCTGCTCCAATCCTAGCTTTAGGAATTGTCAAGCTAATTGTCAAAAGATGTCATTTTGAGTGATTGTCACCATTATCCATCATTTTTGATAAATATGATCTCTGTTGGCCTTTTCGTCAGAGATAGTTATCATTTATCAATAAAGAAGATTGTTATGATATTATTGTGAATAATGTTATAATAATACATGGACAATAAGAAAATGACATTTAACATTTATATAGCTTATTAAGTATAATGTACACATTTAATAAACACCCAAGTTAGATTATGTCATGGATGTCCACATTTGAAATTATAGGCTTAGTCATCTTGACAAGAACAAGATAAACAGGTTAGCTTGAGAGGAAAATCTCGACATCAATGATTATGAATCATTGATAACCTGTGAGTCTTATCTTCTTGGAATGATGATAAAATCATCTTTTACTAAAAAGATGAAGGAGTCGATAAAGTTCTAAGTCTCATACATAGTGATGTATGTGGACCTATAAACTTAAAAGCCAAAGGAAGATATTAATATTTCATTACAAACGATCTATCTGGGCATGGGTGCGTCTGGCTTGAATTATTTAAAATGTTCAAATGATTTGATAATAAAATAGGAGAACAAACTGAAAAAGGTATTAGAATTCTTCGATCAGATCGAAGAGGCGAATACTTATCCAGTAAGTTTGTGATATATTTAGGAGAGAATAGGATTCTCTCTCAGTGGATTTCTTTTCGAAACATAGTGTATTTAAAAGAAAAAATTAAACTTTGTTAGACATGGTTCAATCCATGATAGGGTTCACTTGTTTGCCTGATTCAGGATTGTGTTGTTGTGACGACTTATTTTACTCTGAAAATATACCGAGTAAATCTACTGTAAATCTCCATATGGGATATGGATCGGGCATAGATCTAAACTCTCTCATCTTCAGGTTTGGAGTTGATCGACCTATGTCAAATATTTGCACACAGATAAACTTAGATCTTGGTCCAATAAGTATTTAAGGGTGATTAATTCTACTATGTTGATGAACATAAGATAATCATCAGCAGTAGGGTATTCCTTTTGGAAAGGAGTTTCTTAGAGAAAGAACTGATGCCTATTAAGTTGAACTTGAAAATGTTTAACTGGTAGAAAATGAACCAACATAATCTAGTAAACCTACAGAACCAGATTTGATCAGATCAAATCTAGAGCCCATTAAAGTAGCATCTTTAAGAAGATCTGATAAAGTACCGTATTAGTTGGAGAAATACTTCAGTATCTTGGTCTGAGACGATAATCCTATTGAGCTCGATCAAAACAACAAGAATCTAATCACCTATAGGGATGCAATACAATAGTCTAATTTTGAGAAGTGGCTTAGAGCCACATAATCCAAATTGAAGTCTATGGAAATTAATAGTGTGTGGATACTAGAAGATTCACCTGAAGAGGTAAAATTCATTGGGTGTGAATGAATTTTCAAAATGATCAGAGTAGCATAAATGGAAAGGTAAAGATCATTAAAGCCTGTTTGACTATTATCTCAATTTTCGAACATACATTTTGATCGTATATCTTTGTTATGAACAAAGATAAATCCTGCATTTGTAATTAGACAAAATATTCTATTGTATTTTTTCTTATGTTGTTTGTGGATGAAATTTTCTTAATCGAAAATGGCATTCCAGCATTGCAAGGAATAAAGGATTAGCCGTTATCTAATTTCTCCTTGTTCAAAGAATAGATATGGTATACTCACTAAAAATAGTAAGTAGATACCAATCTGATCTAAGTGAGAATTACTGAAAGATTGTATAAACAATCCTCATGTATTTGAAAAATACTAAGATCCAGTGACTCAAATATGAAGATACTGACTTAAAACTTATGGATATTTTAATTCTAATTTTTAGTCAGATCAAGATGACAACAAGAGAGTGTTGAGTTATATCCTAATTATAGGAGCAATCTACTGGAAAGCTTCCAAGCAGGATACTGTAGCCTATTTAGTTAGTAATATAGAGTACATTATGGCATATGATGCTGCCATGTAAGCTGTATAGTTGCTGAGATTTATTAACAAGTTGGAATTGGCACCCTCCACCGATGGTCCAGTCCTATCATAATACTAAAGTCATAGCTCAGGCTAAAGAATTGAAGGACCAGCATATTCTACATTGCTACCATCTTTGATTTTGATCAAGGTGATGTTGATTTTTGAAAGATCGATGGAAATGGAGAACTTGACCAACCCATTTGCTAAGGCCTCGGAACTATAAGGAGTTCTACGAACTCAAGTGGAAGATAGGATATTTGATATCATTCTGATTGGCTTTAGTCCAAGTGGGAGTTATTGGAAAATATGTCCTAAAGCCAATCATCTAAGTCATAGATAATTGAAATTAGTATATGAATTTTCTAATAATAATAATTATTTGGCTGGTTCATCATAGAAGTTCTATTTTTCTTAAATAAACTCCTAAATTATGATGAAGTCCTTAGAACCACAATCAATCGATAAAGGAGGATTTATCAGATAGTTCTTAAACTATTCACGATCAAATGATAAGTTAGTAACAAGGATGATAACTTATCGAGTGTAGATCGCTGTATGTCATAAGCATTGGTTGTCCTCATAATCAAGTGGTATGGAGACACTGGTATGACATTTAGGTGAGATGTAAAAGTATATTTGCATCGAACGTGATCAATATAACACTCTATTATCAAAAGTAGCTAGCTAAGGCCAATGGATATAAGTGTCACTTCGACCTGAGATCACCATGGTGATTTGCAAGCAACTCACTGTACTTTGATGCCCGACTGTCTGTATTTCTAATATAGGTTCAAAAGATTTTTGGGTATAGTCAAGTACTTGTGAAGTCAATGTATGAGACAAGATGGGATTAACCACTTCTGATTAGCTTCAGAAAGAGAATGTCTCATTGTGTTTTAATTTAGCAAAATCTAGGCCTGGATAATCCTCGTGAGAAGTTACGAGATTTGCAAAATTTTAAGATACAATAAAGATGACTTATATGAGTATTGACAACATACTCAAAGTCGTCTTGAGCATTATTAGTCATAGGAATGAATTATATGGTAACCATGGATCAGGATTCTAAAAATGTTGCTTTGCATACATTCGACCTATCTGAACATCGAAAACCATTGCTAGATGATTACTTCGATTGGTACAGAAATTAGTTCCTATGCTACTAACTTAGGTTCAAACTTATAGGGTCAAACTATCAATACGATTGATATTTGACCTAATGCAAGTATTGCAAGAGGATTAATTAGCAATTAGATTGCTAATTAGCTCAATCTGATTGAGCAATCGAACTGAGATCAATTTTAATTAAATTAGATTAAATTATAATTAATTTAAATTTAATTAGATTAAGTTTAATTAGTTTATTGGATAAGCCAATTGCAAGAAAAAAATAATTTCTAGTTGGACTAGGATTTGAGTACACCTAATTTCTAATAGAGTTAGAATTTAAATTAGATTTAAATATAATTTAAACCTAATTTAATTAATTTTTTAGTTGGACTAGGATCATTCATAATTAGGCTTACACTAATCCTATTTTAATTGGGTTCAAAATTATTTTGACCTAGTCAAATAGGAAGAGTCCTAGTTGGATTGGGACTCTCTCACATTTCTTACGCCACCTAAGAGCCCACGCCCACTAATTTTATTTCTAGATTTTTTCTAAGATTTCCATGTCTAAGGAATATTTTTCCACACCCTTTATTCTGAAGATTTTGAATCAAATCTGATTTGATCCATTTTGGAAAGTGGTTTGGGTTTGTTTTCTTTTGAAAGAATTCCTTTTGATCAAAACACCTTTTCCCTTCTTGCGCCAATTTTCTCCATGCCATATTTTCTTTTTGTCACCACTTTTTTTTCTTTTTTGTGCATAGTTTCCTAGTCTCCACACAGAAAAAATAGGGGAAGGGGCGTCCAAGAGTTGGATGCCCCATAGCTTTCATGTTTGACTAGGTCATTTGACCTAGTCTCCCTTATTTTGTGGCACCTCCTATTAGATAGGAGGAAGGTATCAAAAACTCCAGGTTTTCCACGACAAAAAGAAGAGAAAGAGAGGTCATGACATGGGGATTATGGGCACCTACTTTCTTGGAGAAAAAGGTTTCATTAGGACATGAAAAGTTCATGTCCTAATGAAAACAAAGGTAAGAGAATATTGTTTTCTCTTATAATTTTCTTCCATGTTATTTTCTTCTCATTTTTATATGATTTTTATGTGATAAAAATCTAGGAGAGAGAGAGAGAGAGAGAAAGAAGGTGTGGAGATCTATGCTCCAAAATATTTGGGCATGATGATCATCTTTGGACATGATCTGATCATGTCCTTATGCGAGAAGAAGAAGAGAAGAAGGTCTTCTCTTAGGGTTTCCTTAAGAACCCTTCTTCTCTATATTTTTGTAAGATTTTTTTATGAAAAAAATTAGAGAGGAAGTGATCTAGAAGTGTGAAAATTTTCTAAAGAAGAAGGTCTTCTCTTATTCAAGTATGGAGATCCATTTAGGACATCAACATCAAACATTGATGTCCTGAAAAGAGAAGATGTGTCTTCTCTTAGGATCTTTCTTAACTATTTATTTTCTAATTTTTTTTTGGAAGATCCAAGAGTTGAATTTTTTTCTTAATCCTTCTCATATTTTTTGTCTCTTGGAGTATCTAAGAGGTCAGAAGAATAAATTTTAGATTAACCATCCGAAGAGATCTATGAGAAGTTAGCACTTCGAGTGGATCTTCCTTCGATGAACCTTCGATTTTGTTACAGCCTCATATGGATCACCTATAGAGGTTGGATGCATGTGTGGCTCTAAAAGCAACAACGAAATCAACCATGGAGTCCTCGACCCATGCAAAGGTTAGAGATTTAATCTCTTCTCTCATCTAGATGCGATCTAGATTTTAGATCTAGAATCGTTCTAGATCTGGGGTATTGCTTTGATCAATACCAAAGTCTTTTATTTTTAGATTTAAGAATATATTATGATATATTATAGATCCTAGATGTAGGGTTTAGTAATTAGATTATATCTTTTTATAGATTAAATAGTTTAATTTATAACTTCCACTGCGTTACATTTTAAAAAAAAATTTAAAATTCATGCATGAAATCCTACATATTTTTCATCAAATCCCACACTACGCGCATCCACGCTTGCGTGAAAAAGCATATGGTCCTTTGTTTCACATGCCAATGTCCAACTCTCAAAAGGGAATTCCTGTAGCTTCCACCTCTTTGCATTAAATGCACCAATCAAAACCAATAGCCAACAGCCAACAACACCAATCTTCTTTTATATATATTTTTTTCTTAATTTTCTTTTTTTTTTTATTTGGGTCCTTATTTTGCATCTGTGTATCTTTGAATGTCGTGCACCTATCAAGATTGAATTTGGACTTGAGCTTCATCTGCATATGTTGGAGAGCCATTTTTAATTGATTTGCGATTAAGGCTTCATAATTAATTATTCCTAAAAAAGATAATAAAAAGTATCAAATATAAAATAAAATAGGTTAAATAGCATAGATTCTAATATTTTTTATATTATTTTTAATGTATTCATCATACCCTCCAACTTAAATTTTACTTATCCTTGAGTAAAAGAAATATTGATATACAATACTGACTTTCTTTGACATGAGTATTTATTTAACAATTTTTAGAAGAAAATGATATCTACCTAAAAAATTATCAAAGCATGTCATAGGGATATTAAGGTTATCCAATAGAATTGTTGAGTAAAGAACATAAAATTTTTCAAAGCTTTTTCTTGATCTGCTCCTACCTTTATTCTTGGATCATCTAACTCTAAGATGGGCTAGTGGTCTTGTATTCGCACATCCATTCTTTTTTTTTAGAAAATACAGTCCATGCAATGCTTTAACCATTTCAGCTTTCTATTTAACCCTTATAGCGAATGTTGGGCTAATGACTTCTAAACCAGTTGATTTTAGGGTATTAGATGTAAAACACCCCTCGGACTTACTAACTCAAGTCAAACAGATTACAGATTGAGACTTGACTTTTTTTTTACATTGCCCATTTTTTGACGTGAATATCATTACTTAGGCAATAAGACCCGATAACTCAATGAAAAATCAATATATATATATTTAATAAAATTATATGCATCAACATATCGTACTTATATCCATTAAAAAAGTTGACTCTCTTCATATATTAATAGGAAAGGTTAGAAATGCTCAAAATTAATTTTTATTCTAGACTCAATCTTTTATTAAATTTTATCAATATGCAGTCTCTCGATACTCCATAACTTATCTAATGTGCATCAAATACTACTAAAATGTCTAATATTACTCAAGTCTGAAGCATAGTCAGTTATATAAATATCAATAAATTTATAAGTGTAAAGATTCAAAGTAAAGTTCAAAGTTTATCCCTCATTTCTCAATATATTCTACATTGTTCTCAATAGAGTAAGGAAAATAAAAAAATGCAATAGATAAAAAAAAAGAATACACCTAATTTAATGTATTCTTGGTTCAGCATGTGTCTTTATATGTTCTTTTTGACTCTTTCTTCCAACTTATTCGATATTGATTTTACTGAAGTAAGACCTAAATAAACTAAAAAGTAAAATTTAAAATGCAAGGATCTGGGTTGCCTCTTAGGAGTGCTAAATTTAAAGTCTTCCACCAAACTAAATGTTAAAAATAGATCAACCGAGATACATTGATTCATAGAGAACCATGGCTTCCTCAATAACTTCAGTGGATAATTTGAAGAATAGTTTTAATCGTTGATCGTTTACTTTAAACACAGTACCATTGCTTGGATTTTTGATTTTACTGTCTCATGCGGAAAGATTTGTATAACTAAGAATGGTCCTGTCCATCTTGATCTCAGCTTTTTAGAGAATAGGTGTAATCTAGAATTGTACAAGAGAACTTTCTATCTAGGTGAGCTTTAACAAAGATAAGATGATCAAAACAAGAGTATAAATGTTCTAACTCCAAGGAAGGGACCACTGAACCATTCAATTCATAACTTTATGTCCAACCCTTGCTCTAAAGGAGGCCTAGAAGGACCTCATCATCGTAAACACAACACCATTGCTCTTTCGTCTGCACCCCTTCGCTCTGAACTTGTGTCAAATTTTCTCTCCATATATGAAGCCACTACTGTAGAGCTTCACCTATACTCGAAGTTCATCTGATGCCGCAGAAGATTCTGACTCTATCACCAAGTCACCTGAGACCAATCACTCAACACTACACCTTAATTATCGTCGTTGCCCCTTCGATCCCTCCATACTCCGTGAATCCCTTCGAAGCCATCTCGGATACCTTCGCAATCCGCGGGCACCTTCGAAACCCCAAAGCTCATCCAACTCTTTACTCTCAATGACTGAATCCTAAAAATTTCCATCCTAGTACTTCTCCTCTTTTGCCCCTGCACCAGCCATCGCTTTAGTTGCGCCTGGAGAAACTATAGCTCAAACCATGTTCTGAGCTCAGACCCACTTATCTCATTCCGAGGCTCCTGAGACCTTATGGCTCTTTCTAAGACCTATTTTTGATCTTTCTGAGATGCCTTTTGACACTCTCTACTAAGATACCTTCTTTGGCTGCTGCACCATCGAGCCTCTCTCAGCCTCGTGCCTCTAGGAAAGTACTACTGCAGCACTCCAGTGCTTTCTGCCTCATCTCAACACTGCCTTCTCATAGGTATTCGGATCCTCTCTTGCTACATATAACCATCCTTCATCTAAACTGCGACCCTCTCTAGTGCTCCTATAGAAGAAACCTGATCTAGAATCAACCACCCGCCTTGACCTGCTGGACCTCCACCATTGCATCTCCCATCTTGGATACTTTGCAATCCTACGGGCATCTCTAAAACCACCAAGGACTTCCACCTCCTCTGAATCTGCTACGATGCTTTGTGAATTAACCATCTCCATCACCCCTAAGGCTTTGCAAATCCCTACTCTGATCGATCTGCTAAATGTATCTCCGACTACTTTCCCATCTTCCTGCAATCGAAGAACATATAGTCGCTTCTTCAGTCTTTCCTTGACCATTATCCCTTGGAAAACCTCTTCTCATCCATCAAACGGTCCCACACTGTCCATCTTTTTAGAGAACCCTGATTCTCTCTACTGAGATACCTCCCTCAGCTGCTGTACCATTGAGCCTCTCTCAATCCTGCATCTCTAGGAAAGCACTACTGCAGCACTCTAGTGCTCCCTTCCTATCACCTAATCGTCATACATCCCGATCTTTCTACCAAGATCGATCAGCAAATCATGCATCCAAACCTTTCATTCCGAGAAAAATCCCTTTTCGTTAATCCTCTCAATCTCCACCTTCAATTTGCTTTTCCTAGTTGGCCAAACCACAGCAATAATAAAGATAGATTTGAGACATACCATGAAATACTTGTGTAGATTTTTGATTTCATCCTATATGACTTCTCCTTCACTTCCATGCACCATCAAGCTCTAATATCAATTATTGGAACATCACCATGGCATCACCTAGCTCTGATACCAATTGTTAGAGCATAGTATTGCTTTGATGCCATGTTGTAGAAAACTCAGGATCTTTAGTGTGGACCTGAGGAGATATTTGACACTCTCTAAGGGCAGTTTACCACCAATCCATCACCTAGATCTGTGATGGGGTGCCTCCCTCCTAGAGCTTGAGGAAGGCGCCCTTCCTCTCTAGGGCTTCTTCAGAAATCCTGGGGTAGCAACATTAGAGAGAAGAGAAAAGAGAGATTGAGGAAGAAAAGATCTGTATTTCATATCATAATAAAATCCTAATATAACTTATGTATTTATACATAGCCATTAGGTCCAACCAAAAACTTTTCTAGCTAACCCAATACATAAAAACATTCACCGAGCCCATGTATACCCATGTCTCTCATGCTCTCATCTCCTGGATCTAAACCCGACCCATACATGAGTTAGCCTCCTTAAGACCTCTCAAACTAGGCCTTAAGAACCCTAGGTAAGTCCCTATCTTAGCCCCAAACAGAACTCATGCGTAACTTTGCTCGTGCACTGAGCCAGCTCAGTCTCAACATTGAGCTGGCTAACTTGAGACTGGGTGGGCTTAGTTTGGCACTGAGTCGGCCCAGTTGTGTGATATGCTTATAGTCTCGAACATGTAGCTTTCTGTTTGGCCTATCTATGGAGACTTAGTCGATCTAATTTCAGACTAAGCCGGCTAACCTACAGAAATTGCCTTCTCTGCAGTCTTCATGCCTTGGCTTTGGTTCCTTTTCTCTACCTTGTGTTCCAAGTCTCCGAAGCACCAACCAAGTCCCTCAAGGTTCTATACACCTGGATCTCAAGCCTGTGGAGGGCTATACACCACCTCCACTTTAAGATAACTTCTGTCCTAGCCCTAGGATCACTTCTATCCTAAAATCTCTGGAGCTAACATTCTGACTCCTTCTATGGCTTTCCAAGGCTTGGGAGCATCACCAATCCTCATGATTTATATAGATAAGTGTTGGAGCCTGTTGGTGCAGAAATCCGTCGCCGTCGGAGGTCGCCGCAATCGATGCCGCTGGGCACCGCCGGGGACCTGCAAAACGAAGTCCCGTCCGAAACCGGTGGGGTGGTGGCTCCGGCAGGACCCTCCGACGATCAAGTTAGTTTCCGACCAACAGTAATGGAGTGCTCGGAATGAGTTCCAGAGCTTAGAGATGTGGAGGAGAGCTTAGAGAGTCGAGAGTTCAGAGAGCTTAGCCTTAGTATGTCGGGAGGGGTCCTTTTATAGCGGAGCTTAGTTGATGGTGACGGCTGTGCCGTCTGGCAGAGAGTCGTCGGGCAGCATGGAGTTTGGTACGGAGAGGAAGGCGTCGTCCGGTAGATCGTGGGAGCCATACCGGCGAGGCGTGGGCCGCATGGAGTCCGGTACGGAGAGGAAGGCGTCGTCCGGTGGATCGTGGGAGCCATACCGGCGAGGCGTGGGCCGCATGGAGTCCGGTACGGAGAGGAAGGCGTCGTCCGGTGGATCGTGGGAGCCATACCGGCGAGTCGTGGGCCGCATGGAGTCCGGTACGGAGAGGAAGGCGTCGTCCGGTCTTGCTGCAGGCGACAGTTCGTCCAATGGAGTTCGGACTTGTAACAGAGTTCGGCCGAGGGGGAAGCTGGGGGAGTTCGTCTGGCTGAAGGGTCGGCCATCTGTAGAGTTCGGCCGCGGGACGGTTGCCGAGGAGTTCGACCGCTGAGAGGCCCGAAGAAGCTCGGCTGGCCAGTTGAAGGACTTCGGTTGCTAGTTGGTTCGGCCAGGGCTTGCTGAGGAGTTCGGTCGCCTAGGAGTCGGTCCGAAGGGGTTCGGACCACTTGGGCTCGCCTGAAGTCGGTCCGAAGGAGTTCGGCTGCACGGGCTCGCCTGGGGTCAGTCCGAAGGAGTTCGGCCGTGGGAAGTCCGAAGGAGTTCGGCTGCAGGGGCTCGCCTGGGGTCGGTCCGAAGGAGTTCGGCCGTGGGGCCCGAAGGAGTTCGGGCTCGTAGGAGAGTTCGGCTGAAGGGAAAACCCGGGAGGAGCTCGGATGGCCGAACGGGCGTCTGGGAGGAGTCCGTCTCCCGAAGAAGTCCAGCCGCTTGGAGTCCAAGGAGCTCGGCCGTCAGGAAGTTCGGCTGGCGGTGGGAGTTCGGCCTCTAGGCAGTTCGGCCCGGTCCTTGGCGCAGGGGAGTTCGGCCTCTAGGCAGTTCGGCCCGGACCTTGGCGCAGGGGAGTTCGGCCTCTAGGCAGTTCGGCCCGGACCTTGGCGCAGGGGAGTTCGGCCTCTAGGCAGTTCGGCCTGGGCCTTGGCGCAGGGGAGTTCGGCCTCTAGGCAGTTCGGCCGTGGTAGGGGCTCGGCCTGGCGCGGCAGTTCGGCCCGAACCTTGGCGCTAAAGCTCTTCAGCGGCTACTGGTTACATTGGGCTGAGCGTCGGGCCGGGCTTCGGCAGGAGCGGGATTTATCCCCAACAGTAGCCCCCCCACTCCCGAGTTCAAAAATTGAAGGAAGGGAGTACCAAAACAGGCGACTGCCGAAGTCTTCCTTCCAGGCTCCGCATTTGTTGCAGCTGAAGCTCGGGGGAGGTCTCATCCCCAGTCGATGTTTGGAGTTGAAGTGGGACTCGTTTCCAGCCAAAATTGGTGAAGCCGACGTTGAGGCCGGAGTCAATGTTGCCCCCCGTGGTCAGGGTCGGAGTTGACATTGCCTTCATCAACCGAAGTCGATTCGGGGGAGACCTCCTCTTTTGCAGTCAAGGTTATGATCGCTTGGGGGAGATCCCGTCTCCCGCTGATGCTGATACCGAAGTTGAAGCTGAGGTCTGAAGGAGACCTCGTCTTCTGCAGTGAAGCTTGCCGTAGACTCTGGGGCTCGGCCTTGGACCTCGCTCGCGTCAGGACGAGGTTCTCCTCTTGTTCCCAACGGGCTGTGGGGGCACATGGGGACTGTCGTCCTCGCCTCTCCCCCCATCCCGTCCTTGGTGGACGGGGCCTTCGACTTTGCTCACGCTAGGACGAGGTTCTCCTCCTGTTCCTAGCCGGCTGTGGGGGCACATGAGGACCGTCGTCCTCGCTTCTCCCCCCATCCCGTCCTTGGTGGACGGGGCCTTCGACTTTGCTCACGCTAGGACGAGGTTCTCCTCCTGTTCCTAGCCGGCTGTGGGGGCACATGAGGACCGTCGTCCTCGCTTCTCCCCCCATCCCGTCCTTTCGTGGACGGGGCCTTCGACTTTGCTCACGCTAGGACGAGGTTCTCCTCCTGTTCCTAGCCGGCTGTGGGGGCACATGAGGACCGTCGTCCTCGCTTCTCCCCCCATCCCGTCCTTTTGCGAACGGGGCCTTTGACTTTGCTCGTGCTAGGACGAGGTTCTCCTCCTGTTCCTAGCCGGCTGTGGGGGCACATGAGGACCGTCGTCCTCGCTTCTCCCCCCATCCCGTCCTTTGTGGAACGGGGCCTTCGACTTTGCTCGTGCTAGGACGAGGTTCTCCTCCTGTTCCTAGCCGGCTGTGGGGGCACATGAGGACCGTCGTCCTCGCTTCTCCCCCCATCCCGTCCTTTGTGAACGGGGCCTTTGACTTTGCTCGTGCTAGGACGAGGTTCTCCTCCTGTTCCTAGCCGGCTGTGGGGGCACATGAGGACCGTCGTCCTCGCTTCTCCCCCCATCCCGTCCTTTGTGAACGGGGCCTTTGACTTTGCTCGTGCTAGGACGAGGTTCTCCTCCTGTTCCTAGCCGGCTGTGGGGGCACATGAGGACCGTCGTCCTCGCTTCTCCCCCCATCCCGTCCTTTGCGAACGGGGCCTTTGACTTTGCTCACGCCAGGACGAGGTTCTCCTCCCGTTCCTAGCGGGACATTTCCGCTCGCTTCTTCTCTTCTCTTTTTTTTTTTTTTTTTTTTTTTTTTTAGCGACCCTGAAACGATAGTGTCGAGCAACAAGGTTTTATTGAGGGAAACTATTGGTGGTACATTCTCAGGTTTTCCGAGTTCCAAGGTCGGGGAAGCGTTAGTCCTCCGAGCTCCTTTAGGCGATAGGTTCCAGGTCGGACGACCTCTACCACTTCGTACGGACCTTCCCAATTTGGGACGAGCTTTCCTTGACTCTGGGGCTGAGAGACGGCTGCTCGTCGGAGCACCAAATCCCCAACTCTGAATGCCTTGTTTTTGACTCTGGAATTGTAATACCGAGCCACCTTCCGTTGGTAGGTGGCCATCCGGATGCGGGCCGCTTCCCTCTTTTCTTCTAGAAGGTCGAGGTTGGCTCTGAGGTCCTGGGGGTTGAGTTGCTCGTTGAAGCCCATGATTCGAGCAGATGGAAGTTTGAGCTCGATCGGGATGACTGCCTCGGTGCCGAAGGCCAAGGCGAAGGGCGTCTCGCCGGTCGGTACCCTCTGCGTTGTTCGGTATGCCCAGAGGACGTGGTAGAGTTCGTCTGCCCAGGCCCCCTTTGCCCTGTCGAGCCTCGTTTTGAGGCCTTGCAGCAGGGTCCGATTGGTCACTTCGGCTTCCCCATTGGCTTGCGGATGAGCCACCGACGTGAAGTGGTGGGAGACGTTTAGTCCTTCGCAGAACTCGGCAAACCGGGCTCCAGCGAACTGTCGCCCATTATCGGTTATGAGGGCTCGGGGCAGGCCGAACCGGCAGATCAGCGTCTTCCAGACGAAGTCCTGCACCTTGGCCTCGGTGATCTTCGCTAGTGGTTCCGCCTCGACCCACTTGGTAAAGTAGTCAATCGCGACCAGGAGGAACTTCCGTTGCCCGGACGCCGTTGGAAAGGGGCCGAGGATGTCCATCCCCCACTGCGCGAAGGGCCAGGGTGCAGTGAGCGGAGTGAGTTCGGATGCCGGCTGCCTTTGCACGCTGGCATTCTTCTGGCAGCGGTCACATCTCTTCACGTATTCCGTGGAATCATGAAGTAGGGTTGGCCAGTAGTACCCTTGCCGAAGTAGTCTTTGCGATAGGGATCTGGCTCCCGCGTGACTTCCGCAGAGTCCTTCGTGGACATCCTGTAGCGCGATGCAGGCCTCAGAGGGTCGGAGGCACCTCAGCAGCGGGAGGGAGTACGACCTTTTATATAACCTGCCCTCGTACATGACGTAGCGGGAGGCTTGACTCCTGAGCTTCCGAGCTTCTCTCCGATCGTGAGGGAGGACCCCTTCTTCGAGGTAGGCGATCAGCGGATCGATCCAGCTGGGCTCGAAGTCCGTCCGCAGGACGGCCTGAGGTTCCTCGGTGGTCGGGCACTTCAGAGTTTCCAGAAACACCTCTTTTGGTAGTTCGGCCGGGGCAGAGGTGGCCAACTTGGAGAGGAGGTCGGCCCTTGTATTCCCGGTCCTTGGGATGTGCCGAATGTTGAAGCTGTCGAAGGCTGGTATTAAGTTCTTCACCTTCCCGAGGTACATCACCATGCTTTCCTCCCGCGCCTCGTAGCTGCCGCCGACCTGACCGACCACCAACTGGGAATCGCTATAGACTTGAAGCCGACCCACCTTCAATTCCCTGGCTATCTGCAGCCCGGCTATCAGCGCTTCATACTCGGCCCCATTGTTGGTTGTGGGAAACTCGAAGCGCAATGCGTACTCGGTGACGATCCCCTCGGGGCTAACCAGGACCAGCCCTGCGCCGGCCCCGCTAGAGTTGGACGAGCCATCCACATGCAGAACCCAGGCGCCTTCAAGAAGGTCGGCCCTTTCTTCAGGGAAGCTCGACCGCCACAGCTCGGCTTCGTTGGGGCCTGGTCTCCCTCCGATGATAGCCTCGCTTGATTCAAGCTCGGCTTCAACTGGTGCGGTGCATTCCAGCACGAAGTCCGCCAGTATCTGAGCCTTGATCGATGGCCTGGGCCGGTAATTGATGTCGAACTCCGTGAGTTCGATCGCCCATTTGGCGATTCTTCCTGAAGCGTCTGCTCGGTGGAGGACGGCTCTTATTGGTTGGTCCGTGAGGACCGTGATGGTATGCTCCTGAAAGTAAGGTCGGAGCCTCCTGGCTGCGATCAGAAGACAGTAAATTAGTTTTTCTAACTTGGAGTACCTGGTCTCCGCGTCCCTCAAGGCTCGGCTCACGTAGTAGACTGGTTGTTGCGCCTTCGCATCTTCCCTGACCAGGACAGCCGCCAGGGCCATTGGAGAGACAGCTAGGTATAGGAGCAGCCCTTCTCCAGGTTCGGGCTTTGCCAGCAGTGGGGGTGCGCCGAGGTAGTTTTTAAGCTCCTCGAATGCCTGTTTGCACTCCGCTGTCCAGCAAAAATCTTTCGGTCGCCTGAGGACCTGGAAGAAAGGCAGGCACCGCTCGGCCGACCTCGAGACAAAGCGGTTCAGGGACGCCACCTTCCCAGCCAGGCGCTGAACTTCCTTAATTGTTTTCGGGGCAGTCATCTCCCGGATGGCTCGGATTTTCTCGGGATTCGCCTCGATTCCGCGTCTCGACACCATGAATCCTAGGAATTTTTCGGAGGTCACGCCGAAGGCGCATTTGGTCGGGTTCAACTTCATCTTGTGCCTCCTAAGCGCATCGAAGGTTTCTTCAAGGTCGGCGAGGTGGTCCGTCGAGGCTCGGCTTTTGACCAGCATGTCGTCCACGTACACCTCCATGTTGCGACCGATCTGCCCCTTGAAGACCTTATTGACCAAGCGCTGGTAGGTGGCTCCCGCATTCTTGAGTCCGAAAGGCATGACCCTGTAACAGTAGAGACCTCGGTCAGTAATAAAGGTGGTCTTTTCTTCATCTTCGGGCGCCATGCGTATCTGGTTGTAACCAGAAAATGCGTCCATAAAAGTGAGGAGCTCGTGGCCCGAGGTGGCGTCCACCAGCTGGTCGATCCTCGGCAGGGGGTAGCTGTCCTTTGGGCAGGCTTTGTTCAGCTTCTTGAAGTCGACGCACATCCTCCATTTGTTGTTTGCTTTTTTGACGAGGACCACGTTCGAGACCCAGGTCGGATAGTTGACCTCCCGGATGAGTCCGACCTCGAGGAGCTTATCCACTTCTTCGGCTACCGCCTTCTGTCTCTCTGGGGCTTGGTGGCGCAACTTTTCTCTGATGGGTCGGTGCCTTGGGTCGATGGCCAGCCGATGCTCTATAACATCGGCGTCGATCCCTGGTACATCCGCTGGGGCCCAGGCGAAGACGTCCGCATTCCTTCTGAGGAAAGCGATGAGCTGTCTCCTAACCTCGGCCGCCAGGTTGGAGCCGATCCGCACCTCATGCCCCGGGTCTCCGTCGTGTAAGGGCACAGGGACGAGGTCTTCCGCAGGTTCGCCCCGTTCTTCAGTGAGGTCGTCGCGGACGTCCAGCCCATCAACAAGGCAAGGGTCGGGCCGGTCTCCCCCGCGCAGGGCAACTGAGTAGCAGTACTTCGCCAGGGCCTGGTCTCCTCTGACCTCGCCGACTCCGTGGCTCGTCGGGAATTTCATCTTTAAGTAGTAGGTTGACACAACCGCCCGTAATGCGTTTAGGCCGGGTCGCCCAAGGATTGCATTATAGGCGGACGGGGTCTTCACGACCAGAAAGTCGATCCGCGCCTTGGCCAATTTTGGGGATTGGCCCGCCGTCACCGCCAAAGTCACCATGCCTTCGATCGGAACGGCGTGTCCGGCAAATCCTACCAGGGGGGAATTTACAGGCCCTAAGCGGGTGTCAGGTAGGGACATTTTTAAGAAGGCATCATAAAACAATATGTCCGCCGAACTTCCATTATCCACCAAAACGCGGCGTACATCATAATCAGCGACGTTTAAAGAGATTACAACCGCGTCGTTATGTGGAAATCGGATCCCTTGGGCGTCTGCCTTGGTGAAGGTCACGGGCTCCGAGGTCCTCTGCCTCTTCGCCGGTCCCTCGGATCCGTCGGTCTTTCCCCGCTGCGGTCCTCCCGAGACGGTGTTAATGACGCCAAGAGGCGGCCGATCCTCCTGCCGATCCTCCTCATCCGGCGGCAACCTTCTCGGCCGATCTTCCCGCTCTTTAGGTTGTCTTTGCAGGAATCGGCCAAGCCTGCCCCGCCGGACCAGCTCCTCGATTTCATCCTGGAGCTGGATGCACTCCTCGGTATCGTGACCGTGGTCACGGTGGTAAAGGCAGAACTTGTTGGGGTTGCGTTTTCTGGGATGGGAACGCATTCTCTCCGGCTCCGGAAGTCTTCCCTTGATCTCCAGCAGCACCTGAGCCTTCGAGGCGTTGAGGGGGGCGTAGCTGTGAAAACGCCGCCGGAGGGGAGAACCTTGGCGCGGAGATGAACCTCGTCGCGGGGGAGAACCTCGGCGCCGGGGGGAACTTCGGCGCCGGAGGGGACTTCGGCGTCGGGGGGGACTTCGGTGTGCCCTTCCGTCGGTGGCTTCCCGCCCCCGAGCCTGAGGTGGAGTCCGGGCTCGCCCGCGACCAGGCGGAGTTCGGGAGCGCGGCCAAGCTTCGGTGCGCTTTCTTTCTTCGGCGGGCCTTCCCGCTCTGCCTACTCGTCGCTTGTCGCGAGCTTCATTATCCTTGGCCTCAAAAGCCTCCTCTGCCCGGGCATAGCTTTCCGCCCGAGCTAGCATGTCAGCGAAATCCCTGGGATATTTCTTTTCCAGGGAGAACAACAGGTCGTTCTTCTGAAGGCCGCCCTTGAGCGCGGCCATAGCAACCGATTGGTCCAGGTTCCGGACTTCCAGCGCGGCAGCGTTGAACCGGGTGACGTAAGCCCGGATGGGCTCCCCCTCTTTTTGCCTGATGGCCAACAAGGAATCCGAGCCTCTGCGCGGCCGCTTGCTGCTGACAAAGTGGGCCGCGAATTGTTGACTCATTTGGTCAAATGACAGGATGGTGCCCGGCTTAAGCGCCGAGTACCAATTCCTGGCCGCTCCTTTGAGGGTAGAAGGGAAAGCCCGACACAAGATGGCATCAGGCGCGCCATGGAGCAACATCGTAGTCCTGAAAGCCTCCAAATGGTCGACCGGGTCGGTGGTCCCATCGTAGCTTTCAAAATGCGGGAGCTTGAAGTTCGGCGGTACCTGTTCCTGCATAATTTTCTGTGAGAAGGAAGGATCAGTGCAAATATCGTTACCGCGGGAGGAAGGAGTATGACGAAGTTCTTCTATGCGTCGTCCCATCTCCAAGAGCCTTTGATCCAGGAAGTCTTCGCGATCCTTAATCCCCAAGGTCTTCTCGCGGAATAGGTGTGAAGCCTCTCCCTGGGTCGAGCCGCGGTCCGAGCAGGGGCTCCTTGCCGGCTGCCCTTCTCTTCCGAGGGCCGGAGGTCGGGTAGCCCACATCGGTCGCTCCTGGACTGGGTTCCCGGGCTCCGGGGAACCCCGCGCCGGTCGAGTGGGCGCCGGACCTCGCGAATGCGTGGCCTGCACCGCCCGCACCGCCTCCATAAGATCGCGGACCTGCTGGGCAAGCAGGTCGAACTGCTCCGCATCCACCGTGGGTACGGAGCGGGCCCGTGTCGCCGGGGCCGGAGTGGGAGCGGACGGACCCGAACGGGATCGGGCCGCGGAGGCTGCCGACCTCCGGGTCGAGGCTCTTCTGGGGGGCATTTTTCTTTCCAGAAAAGGAATACTGAAGAGGGAGAAGAGAGATCCGGAGCAGGGGAAGGAAATCGTCGCCGAGCACTCCTTTAAGAACAAGGGAACCTCGAAGGTTCAGGCCCTTCCTCTAGCGCCAATCTGTTGGTGCAGAAATCCGTCGCCGCCGGAGGTCGCCGCAATCGAGGCCGCTGGGCGCCACCGGGGACCTGCAAAACGAAGTCCCGTCCGGAACCGGTGGGGTGGTGGCTCCGGCAGGACCCTCCGATGATCAAGTTAGTTTCCGACCAACAGTAATGGAGTGCTCGGAATGAGTTCCGGAGCTTAGAGATGTGGAGGAGAGCTTAGAGAGTCGAGAGTTCAGAGAGCTTAGCCTTAGTATGTCGGGAGGGATCCTTTTATAGCGGAGCTTAGTTGATGGTGACGGCTGTGCCGTCTGGCAGAGAGTCGTCGGGCAGCATGGAGTTTGGTACGGAGAGGAAGGCGTCGTCCGGTAGATCGTGGGAGCCATACCGGCGAGGCGTGGGCCACATGGAGTCCGGTACGGAGAGGAAGGCGTCGTCCGGTGGATCGTGGGAGCCATACCGGCGAGGCGTGGGCCGCATGGAGTCCGGTACGGAGAGGAAGGCGTCGTCCGGTGGATCGTGGGAGCCATACCGGCGAGTCGTGGGCCGCACGGAGTCCGGTACGGAGAGGAAGGCGTCGTCCGGTCTTGCCGCAGGCGACAGTTCGTCCAATGGAGTTCGGACTTGTAACAGAGTTCGACCGAGGGGGAAGCTGGGGGAGTTCGTCTGGCTGAAGGGTCGGCCATCTGTAGAGTTCGGCCGCGGGACGGTTGCCGAGGAGTTCGACCGCCGAGAGGCCCGAAGAGGCTCGGCTGGCCAGTTGAAGGACTTAGGTTGCTAGTTGGTTCGGCCAGGGCTTGCTGAGGAGTTCGGTCGCCTAGGGTCGGTCCGAAGGGGTTCGGCCACTTGGGCTCGCCTGAAGTTCGGTCCGAAGGAGTTCGGCTGCACGGGCTCGCCTGGGGTCAGTCCGAAGGAGTTCGGCCGTGGGAAGTCCGAAGGAGTTCGGCTGCAGGGGCTCGCCTGGGGTCGGTCCGAAGGAGTTCGGCCGTGGGGCCCGAAGGAGTTCGGGCTCGTAGGAGAGTTCGGCTGAAGGGAAAACCCGGGAGGAGCTCGGATGGCCGAACGGGCGTCTGGGAGGAGTCCGTCTCCCGAAGAAGTCCAGCCGCTTGGAGTCCAAGGAGCTCGGCCGCCAGGAAGTTCGGCTGGCGGTGGGAGTTCGGCCTCTAGGCAGTTCGGCCCGGTCCTTGGCGCAGGGGAGTTCGGCCTCTAGGCAGTTCGGCCCGGACCTTGGCGCAGGGGAGTTCGGCCTCTAGGCAGTTCGGCCTGGGCCTTGGCGCAGGAGAGTTCGGCCTCTAGGCAGTTCGGCCGTGGTAGGGGCTCGGCAGTTCGGCCCGAACCTTGGCGCTAAAGCTCTTCAGCGGCTACTGGTTACATTGGGCTGAGCGTCGGGCCGGGCTTCGGCAGGAGCGGGATTTATCCCCAACAGAGCCTATTAAGATCAGAGTCTTGAGATATGCAATGAAGGCCATTGAGAATAACAATCTACATGTTTAGAAGATATTGTGAGATACATATCTTACAGTTGTGGAAGTTATTATGTCATTATGGGCTAGCTATAATTGAGTGGTGGAAGATTCTGGCATCTCTGTGTGCTTTACAGAATGTCTATGTAGTAGAAAATGGTTAGCCAAGGTGAAAATTTCTTGGCATATTATTGCGAAATTAAATTTTCAAAATATCTTTAAGTTAAATTACCATGTTTGATATAAATAATGACTGCAGTAGCTCTCACTCGATCCAACGGCAATGTGTACATGAAAGTAAACCCCACACCTTAAACACGACCAAAGCTCTAGCTTGATGTTCCCTCTTGGAGGTTAGCTCGCTATTAGGCACCGCCCACCAACCAGATCCGACTAAAGGCCAGCCTCACACTCACCATGGACAATAAGGAGCACCTTCATGGCCTAGCTAGTCCATGGGGCCTCTGGACAAGATCACAAACGTAGATAGAGGCGGTAGGAGAATGACATTGTAGGGATCCCAAACCTAGACAGAGGGGCAAAGGAGGTGTGGGGTGCCGGCGATGGAGAGCTAGGGGGAAGAGCGGAAAGGTAGCGACGCAGCATAGGTGGATCTTAGGCTCTTGCTCAAGGGCCTTTTCCTTAGAAGTCTTGGAGTTCGTGAGAAGTCCATGCTCCTCTTTATCATGGTCGCCATCATCACTATCTCCGCGGCCATAGGAAGAATGGGAGGAGCTCATTGGGAAACGGTGAGGGTGAGGTGGTGGCGGGGGAGAAGGATGTTGCAGGGGTCCTAAATCCAGACGGAGGAGCCAATGAGGCATAGGATGCCAACAATATAGAGTTAGGGAGAGAGCAAAGAGGCAGCGATATGGCATGGGAGGACCTCAAGCTCTTGCTCGAGGATATTCTTTTTGGAGGTCTTAGAGTTCATGTGGAGTCTCGTCCTTCTCTTTGTTGTCGTTGCCATCGTCACTATCTCTGCAACTGTAGGAGGAATGGGAGGAGCCCATTGGGATGGAGAAAGGGGGAGGCGGCAGTGGGGCTAGCCTCCCTCGGTGGTGCCATCATGGTTGAGGAGATGGATTTTGTATGATTTTTTTAAGAAATAATTCTATCTAATTTTTTTTATAATATTATCAAAAAAATAGTAACTTGGATAGTCATTTCTCTCCAAAACTATATAGATTATCTTCTGAAAGGCTATGTAAATTATCAAGATAATCTGAATTATCATCTAAAAAGTATGCTAAATATAGTAATTCGATGGATTCATTTTAATTTATCGATAATTTAGATAGATTATCAATTATTAAATATAATTTACTATTTTATACCAAAAAAAAAAAAAACTTACTATTATATCTCTGAATGATAATGATAGTTGATTGGTTGTTCGATTCTTTCAATTCAAATTTTGTTCTGCCATATTTTCTCTGTTTTCTGTCAAACAATAACATAATTTTTAGCAAAAAAAAAAAAAAAAAAACGGGGAACAAGATTAGGCGGCAAAGAATAAAAAAAATTCTAGAGGCTTGAGTAAGATATTCCGCACTGGTCCATGGGTTCCCCCATCCTCACGTGTATCTCCGGTCTCCGTTCTGCGACTGGGGCTGGATTCAGGCTTCGCCCTTTTTTTAATTTATTATTATTATTATTATTATTATTATTATTGAGCGGTCGGCTTGCTCTCCCTTCCTTCCTTCCCGTCCGCCGGAACCCTAGACTGGAATGATCGCGGCGAAGGCTGCCGAAATCCCTGGGAACATTCCCTCTGCCGCGGCGTCGGCGAAGGCGGTGCCGCCCCCCGTGGATGCCGCGCCGGCGGAGGACATCGTGGACCCCCGAGTCCACACCTTCTGTGCGATCCTCTCCCGCGTGTCCCTGGGCGAGGTGGATGCCGTCCTCGCGGCCTCCGGCATCGCCCCCCTCCCCGAGCTCGTGGAGGCTGTCCTCCGCCGCTCCTACCCCAACCCCGCCGCCGCCGTCGAGTTCTTCCGGTGGTCTGGCCTCTCCCTCCGCCACTCCCAATACGCCTGGAACCTCATGGTCGACATCCTCGGCAAGAACGGCCTCTTCGACGCCATGTGGGACGCCATCCGGTCCATGAAGCAGGAGGGAGCCCTCTCCCTCGCCACCTTCGCCTCCGCCTTCTCCTCCTACTGCTCCGCAGGCCGCATCAAGGATGCCGTCATGACCTTCGATGTCATGGACCGCTACGCCGTCCCCCCCGACGTTGTCGCCGTCAATTCCCTCCTCTCCGCCATCTGCCGCCAGGACGGCCGTACCGCCGACGCCGCCGACTTCCTCGATCGCGTCAAGACCCGCATCCCCCCCGACGCCGATTCCTTCGCCATCCTCCTGGAGGGCTGGGAGAAGGAGGGCAACGTCGCCCGCGCCAAGAGCACTTTCGGCGAGATGGTCGTCCGCGTCGGCTGGAACACCGGCAACATGTCGGCCTACGACGCCTTCCTCGCCACCCTCGTCCGCGGCGCACAGGCCGACGAGGCCGTCAAGTTCCTCAAGGTCATGAAGTCCAAGAACTGCCTCCCTGGCCTCAAGTTCTTCGCCGAGGCCCTTGACCTCCTCATCAAAGAGAATAACCAAGCCAGCGCCCTCGCCCTCTGGGACATCATGGTCGGCGACAGCGGCCTCGTTCCCAACCTCTCCATGTACAATGCCATGATCACTCTCGTAGCCAACAACGGTGACATCGACTCTGCCTACCAGTTGCTTGACGATATGCCCTTTCTTGGTGTCTTCCCTGACTCTCTCACCTACAACACCATCTTTGAGTCTTTGATCAGGAATAAGAGGGCCCGTGAGGCCGAGAGGTTCCTTGCCGAGATGAGGAAGAACGAGCAGTTGCCATCACTGTCCAACTGCGCTGCCGCCATCAAGATGTTCTTTGACAAGTACGACCCATCTGCTGCGATTGAGGTGTGGAACTGCATGGCGGAGGAACACGTGCAACTGGACGAGGAGTGCGCTGATGAACTGCTTGTTGGGCTAAGGGACTTGGGCAGGTTGAGTGAGGTGAGGAGGTATGCTGAGGATATGATTGACAGGGGGATTGTGCTGCGCTCGTCTACAATGGAGAGACTGAAGAGTGCCTTCTACAAGGCACGAAAGGAGGATGCCTATGATCGCATTTCAAGGAAGATGAAGCAACAGTAGGACTGTGACAGTTGAATCGAAGCATGGTGGATGGTGGGTATGTCTGCTTCTCTGTTCTCGGATTCTATGTTAATACTGTATTAAGATGCTATAGATATGAATGCAACTGGAATGCAAGATGAACAACTCTATTTAGGGATCCGACCTATGCTTGTTGTATTGTGATCCCTATTTTAATTGAAATGAACCTTTGTACAGTTCATTTTTGAATGAGTCTCAAGCTTCTTGTAATTCTACTCGCTCTTCGACAAGTTCAATTGTGCAGCCAGACTTATGAGCAATGAGGGCTATCAGTGCTTGTCAGTTATGTATCAAGCTTGCCATTCTTAGGAAGCATCAAGAATCTGCATCCATAGTCCTTGATGCTTCTTAATAAATCTAATATGAAGATGGTTTCAGTTTGCAGATTCCCTGTTCTTCATGATTACTTTCTGACAAGTGCTGTATTGGATATTTATTTATGCTCTTTATAGATGTTTTATGCTGTTTTAAGTACTTCCTTCTGTTGTTTCCCTCTGCACCCCCTTTAAGGAGGGAATTAAGGTCATCCTAGGTTGTAGGGGGGTACATGAGTCTCATATGAGAGTATTCGACGAGCTTGATCTTGGCTCGTTTAATTTTGAGCCACCTCAAGCTCAGCTTGCCTCAGCTCAGCTCAATTCTCAATTTTCTAGATTTTTGCATCAATTCCTCCATGTCTCCATGTCTCACCTCTCTTCTCTCTAGTCTTGCAACCAGATGTTGGCATTGAAGCTCTTAGTGGAGGACCAACTGAAGTAGCAAGGTTGTAGTGGAAGGAGGATGCAAGGATTTAGATACCAGTGGGATGGTGAGGCATCTCACCATCTTGAGTGTTGGGATGGAGCACTATCCTAAGCAAGGTTTGCTATCCTAGTACTGGACTCAGTATTTATATTATCTTATTATAGCATCAATATATAGTACAGTACGAGATGGCGAAATATATCGAGTGTCAGTACAGTATGATACCATGTACTGATTTGATATTGGTACAGTATGATTTGTCCAGTACCATACAATATCGACCGGTGCGGTGAACCTTGATCCCTAGTGTTCAAAAAGAACATCCATCATTTGAATATCTAGATGCGGGGCATTCCATTCCATGGAAAAGCCTGGCCTCTTCCTTTTCACGATATCTAAAACCTTGGAGGATGTCAAGTTGAATGTCTGGATGATGGAAATCTTATCAAGCCACCAAATAGGTGGCACCTTGATACATCCCTTATTCTAATTCTTAATTTAGGGTTGGTCCATGGTAGAAGTTTAGTTATAGGGATAGTCTAAATCTATTTTGGATTGGCTACATTCGAGTTTCACCATACCGGTTGGCATCGTACTGTATCATATTGGTCGCAAATCAGTATGCAATCTTATACCATACCGACATTCGGTACATCCGCTATCTCGTATCATACCATATAGCAACAACTGTAATAGAATGGTACAAATATGGGGTCTGATATTGAGATGACAAACCTTGATTATATGTTTCTTATTTTTTTCTCCTTTTCTAGTAAGTTGAAGAGTCATGGATTGCCAAACTATTTCATGAGTAGAGGCTTTTTCCTATTTTCCATTCCTTATTCTTGTAGGATGAGTAATTTTGATATATAAATATGCAATAATGGTATAGGACGCATGCTTTGTTTATGCAAGAATTTCCCTATCCCATGCTTAAAGAGGATTTGTGTAAATTGCGGAATTGGTGTAGCACGTGCGGTTTTTTGAATGTTAAGTTGGAAAGCCAGAAATACGTGGCCTTGTGTAACTCTTTATGTGCACCAACTTTCACCCCAAATCATTTCCCAGAAATGTGTGGTGCCCTAGGGGCTGTCTGTATAAGCAATCAATTTAATAAAATCAACTTTAGTTTTTTTGGAGGTTTTGATCCCCTCAAAGCAATGGAATATCCCTTCTTTAACATTTTTCCTCTTTTTCTTGGGTTTTCTTTTCTTAAAATGCTATTGGTAGAGATATAGGATCCTACCATTCTACCATATTAAATGTTTGTTGTCCTTGGGGCTTTGATCCAACGCAGAGAGAACAACGGTGGAGTTCAAGTTTAGGGTCTAGAGGCAAAAGAGGTATGCTGAATTTCTTGGTAAGCGTGTGGATATTTATGGAGGAAGATTTTGGTTGAAGATGGTAGAGTGAAGAGATATAGGTACTGCTGCTGTTATTCATTGTTGGAGAGATATAGCGAGAAGAATGGGACAGTTAGAGATTTATCAGACTTTCTCCTATTGATCTCATCCATGAAGTATCAAATGTTGTAGGTGTTAGGTCGAGATCTAGTTAGGCATTTAGTTTACTCATAGGCAGACTGAAAATGGAAAATGTGAGGCATTGAGGTCAATATTTCAATATTTTATTTTTTTTCTTTTTATGTTAAAAGGTTGTTTGTGACATTTTTTGAAATGGAAATACTTTCTAATGAGAGATATGGGGAAAGTCTAGGGGTATCTTGTGATGGCAAAAAGCTTGCCATGGCCAAATTTTGATCTAAAGTTGCCATCAGTGGCCATTCCATCTGGTGTGTTAAATGGTGGTTTCATTATGCAGGCAGTTAGGGGACCACATAGTGCATATGCAGTATGTGGATTGCATATGCGGCTGCATATGTGTGATACTATGCTTTAGCTATCTAAAAATAAATATGATATATTAAAGACAATAATGACAATAATGGTAGTAATTCTCTGGATGGAGAAATAACAATATCAATAACAATAATTATTATTAATTAGTGCCTATTGCTTCGTACCTATTACTTAATAGTAATAATTATAATATTATTATTAATATCTAGATTGGGCTCAGTGGAAATCTACATCAAACCTAACTGTTAGCTTGAACTCGCTTCTCCTGCATGGGGCCACATAAGAGTGACTGTAAATTTTGGTTCTAGAATTCTAAGCGAGCTCTCATATGCAATAGAACAATACTAAGTAGGCCACATATGTGGCCACATAATGCTATGCGGACCACCTTTTTGGTCCATATGCAGTCTAACTGCATATCTACAATGTGGGTGTATGCAGCAGTATGCACCATATTTTAAAACATTGATTCCATCATTTGCATTTGCCTCCAAGGTCCATAGGACATCACTTTATGGATGCATTCTCACAAATTCTTGACAGCACAATATTATAGGTGGCAATACAAGGTTTTGTGGTTTAATGACTTTCTTGTAGCTTGTTTACTCAATGTGGCCCCACATTGGGGAGGAGTGGGTAGATGTTCATCTCTCCATTCTCCTTGGGTTGGATACTTGTTTCAGTCCAGGAATTTAGAATTTGATCATCTTTTCTCTTGCCTTAGGGCTAGTTAGTAAACATTTTGTTCAGCATACTAAGGTTTTCTATGGGAACTAGTTTTTTGACAAAAGATAAGTGATGGAGAGCCAACATTTTAGCCATCCTAGCAGTAGTAGCTCTGTCAATAATGTATTGGAAATTTATATGCACACAATGTTGCCTAGAGTTTTTCTTTTTTTGATAAGGTGGAACATGAGCCCGGTATGAATACGACCAAAAAGATTAGAAAACAAAATATCATGGAATGGCTTTGGAGTGGTCTCGATATCTGTCCATAGCACCTCCCCAGAGTAATCCGCAATGAATGAGGACAACCCAGTCTGTGGCAATGCTCACCTCCTGGTAGTGCCTATGTCCAATGAAGTGTGCCCCTTCAGTAGCTTCGAGATATCCCATAGAAATTGATGTGTGTTGTCCATCCTTGCGTGCCCTTGAATCCGTCCCACCATTGTGGTTGAGTCCCCTTCAATAATGAGGCGATCAACTTCCAAAGTCAACCTTGCATAAGCGATATCCGACTAGGCAGCTTGCAACTTCACTCCTGGTACCATTGGCTCAAGGAGATGACTCCCGCTTGTGGCCACCAGCCTTGAGCCCAGCCCACGAATCACAAGATTGCCTAGAGTTAAATTCCCATCTAAATCTAGGGTTGCTTCTTTTTGGTGCTTGTAATTTTGCATATGAACTTGTGATGTTTTTAATGCAAAAGGGGAGGGGAGAATGGCGTTATCTAGAGACATTGGTTTTTTGCTTAGCAGTCTTCATAGCATATGTTTGAATGTCCTTTAGAACTCTACATTCATTTAGATTAGCCTTAATTTTGAAAAGACAAACTTATTAAGGAGTAGATGGCTGATTCGATTGGCTGATTTTTTAGAGCAATAGGTCATGAGCATTTGCTGATGCATTCAGTAGTTTCAGTCTATAAGAGAGAGGGGTAAAGGTGAAGGTGGGGTTGCCTTGAATAACACCTTGACCTGCCTCAAAATGATTTAAGGGAGAGCTACGAAACTAGAGTGGAAATGCTAGTGTAACAGTGATAATTTAAAGATTGTGTTGCATTGTTTTTTAGGGAGAGAATGTTTTTAAGTCGTTGGATGATGCTCGAAATTTATGCTGTGTTTATATCAATTATCAAAACTTCACAAATGTTTCTGTATCTCTATCCTTTGGTAGGAGTTTATGGTTGACCTAGTTTTAGATTAGCATTAATCTCTTTCTTTGCCAATATGTGGGGCCTACTTGCTAGTTGGGGCCCTAGATTGTTCTTTTTGAGCTTTTGGGTGCATTTCTTAGTGCCGATCGGACTTGTTTTCATTTACCTCTGTTTGGTATGAAGGATGGATGGGAGGAAGGATGGATAGAGGAGAGGATGGATGAGTGGGAGGATGGATGGATCTTCCATTCATCCTCTCATATGTTTGGTTAAATATGAAAGGGATGAATGGGAATAATTCTTTTATCTGTTTGATATATGAAGAATGAAGGGAAGGATGGATGGTTTTTATATATATTTTTACTAAACTATTCTTTGATAAAATGTATTGTTATTATTATTAATTTATAACACTTATTTATACTAAAAATGTAGATCAATATATAAATTATAATCTTTGTAATTTATAATTAAATAAATATTTCATTAGTTTAACTTAACAAATAGTTTTATAAATTAATTGTATATGAATAAATTTATATATATATTAATTATATAAATAATTAATTTATAATTTAATTTAAATAGTTAATTAATTTTATACAAATAATTATCTAAAAAGTAGTGAATATAAATAAAAAAAGAAGATAATTTTAATTATTTACTTATAATTATGGAAATTATGTGCTAAAACTAAAATAGTTAATAATAAAATTTAATAGTATAGGATCAATAGTATAAGTAAAATAAAATATATATATAAACAAAATAAATAAATAATGAAGAAGTGTTAGGGTTTTGTCAAAAAGTTAATAAGGGATAATTTTGTCAATATAGACACCCATCACTCTCATACTCCATCCATCCTTCCTTGCATTTCCTCAATTTGAGAGAATGCAAAATGATGGGCCTGAGTGGATGGATAATTCATCCTGTTCATTCATCGTCCCTAAAATTTTTTGAACCAAATGGTGGATGGAGGTCATCCCTCTTTTCAACCCCATCCATCCTTCCTCTCATGATCCCAACGAAATACATGGTTAATTTAACTCTAGTTTCACTTATGATGTGGGGAATGCCAACTCCTACTTGTGCCATACTTGTTATATGATAAATTAGGTGAGCTAACAAGTATAAAGTAATGGAATCTTGGGAACACTGGACTTGAAGATGAACTAATGGTCAACACTCAAGTCAAGTTTAGATAGAGTTTAGGAGATTCAAGGGTTGCAAATGCTTCACTTAAATTGTAGGCCAATGTGTCTTCATATCGGCCAACCCATCTTTCTTTCCCTTGCTTCTCCTTTTCAGGGCATGCCTATCTCTTCTATGGGCCATCCCTCTCTCTCACCCCCCTCTTTCTTTCTCCCCCCTCTCTCTCGCTGCTTGTGCATGTGCTTCATTCATTGCCTCTTTTGTTCTCTTTTTATTTGCTCACACATTCCCCACTTCTCTTTCTTGCTTCTGTATGGTGGGCTTGCATTTTCTCAGGAAGCCTTAAAGCCTAAAGTCTCAAGGGCTGAAAAATGGCCCCATTTTGCTCAGGTCTTTGTTATGTGAGGCCATTACCCTTTTTTCTTCTTTCATCTTTTCATTACTCCTTGGTTTTTGGTGACTGGATCCATAGGTTGAGGCATTCAAATTATTGGTTTGTATTTTTTTAGGGAATGGATTTTGCATTTGTTGCAAATATTTGTCAGCTGATGATAGTAGCATAGTCATCACATGATGAGTTTCTTTCATTTACTTTCTCATCTTTGTTTGATCCCTGTTGTCAGCTCTTTTCATAATTGTTAATTGACCAATCATCCAACTCTCTTTTTTCAGTTGCATTTTCATTTTATGTTTTCTTTATAAGTATTCATAATATCATGATATTTATGGTGTAATCAAGGATGCGTGATGATAGTTTCTTGACTTTCCTTAAATATTTGTATTACCTATTACCTTGTTTTGGTGCTTTACTATTCTAATTTATTTAGATTTCTGCATGCTGATTATGATTTATTACTCTTTTTTTGAGCATGGTTATTTTTTATTGATGTGATCTTTCAAGCTAAACTGATAAGATTGTTTATAAGATGCTGGATTGGAAAAAAAGATAAACTATAAGTTGGGAGCTGTAATCTTGCTGAACTGAAATTTAAGAATTTTTATGCTACGTGTTTCTCAAAATTCAACATGTAAAATCAGAAAACCATAAGTTGTATCTATAGGTGCCTTTGTAGCACCGGCTAGTTAAACAAGTTTCGATAATAAAGTTGTTTAGTTGTGCCCTAGAGGTAACAAGTTCAAATCATGGGAATAATCTCTCCCCACATGGGGGTACGGCTACGTACATGTTACCCTCCCTTGACCTTACAATGGTGGGAGCCTCACATATTAGGCCACCCTTATTTTAAACTAGTTTTCATGGCTTCAATTGTTTATTGCTTAGGTATTCCATATCTTGTGTTGCATTTGTTTTAAAATCTAGTTTTATGATTAGATTGACTTGAACTTTTCGTATCTAAACATACTTTGAAATTTGAGATTTTTTAGCAGATTTCTCATGCACTAGGCTAGTAAATGGGCAAAGCCAAACTTGTTACTTGACCCATCCAACTTGGTTGAATTCAGCAGTCCCAATTTTTCAGATCTATGTGTTGGGCCTAGGACTAAAAGTTGGACTATACGAAAAAAATTGCTCTAATTTGGGTTGTTATTTTCCTTCCTAACTTGATTTGTTCTTCCCTATTCCAACTTAGATTAACTTGGTTTCATGGTTTGAAATCTTGTGGTACCATCCATACCTACTCATTATTCCCTAAACTGGATGATCCATGTATAATTGGTCAATACAATGCTTAATATAGGCTCACAATTGGTACAATATGATCAATACTTCAAATCTTGTTGATGTACCCATGAAAAACCCCTTATCCACCATGTCCGTTTGTCCTCTCCCCTCTTTATCATTTAGCCTCCTCATCATACCCTCCTTTTTCCTCCAATGTGGCCACCTTTCTAGTTAGCTTATTTTTCCTCATATTAGATTATTGTCTCATATTCCTCCCATTTTATTGCCATCTTACTTTTCTTACATCCCATCCAATTGTCATTTCCTCTCCTTCCCTTCCATATGGGAGTGATTTCCTTGCCTCCATTTTTGGTCCCTATCTTGTCATCTTTCCCTCCCTTACCTCCGGTCTGTGTTGCCTCCTTCCCTTTGACCTCCTCTTCCTCCCACCTTTAGATCACCTTATCCTCTTCGTTGTTAGTTGTGACCTTGTTTCCCCTTCTCTTGTCCCATCTTTGGTTTCTTGGAGACCTAGAGACAGACCTTGTTTGACCTCGACTCACATGGACTAGAGCTTATGGGTTAGCTTTAGGTCATGTTAGAACCTCCCACTATAATTGGCTTGGTGGTTTTAAGTAGACTTACTTATTAGGCGGGTTGGGGTGGGTTTCGGTTGGGCTGGATTCAAGGTACCCATTATTTTGTCAAGCATGGGCCCAACTCGACCCAGCCTTTAAGCCTACCTCTCAGGCCAGAGCCTGCTACCTATCGGGCTTCATGCTTCTACCGGGCCTTGGGATCAAAACAAAAATCCCATTTCCCCTTATCCCCTTCACACCTTCCTCTCTCCTCCAAGATGCCTCCTTTAAAAATCAGAAGTACCTTAAGAGAGATCATGGGGATTCTATGGGTGTGGCCCTCGTTAATGATGGTGTAGTCAGTGAGCATGACGACATTGGGTTGGATCTCCTCCGACACGCACTTGGCCCTTGCTACTAGCAGGCTTGTCCACATTATCACCGTGTCAGGCAAGAGTAGGAGGAGGAAGACAAACCTCATGGAGGAAGACAAATTGCTGGGCATTGGGCACCGCATGGGGTCGCTCAGGATCTTGTCGGAGGACGGGATGGCCGGGATGGATCTCACACTCTATGGGGGCTTTGTCTATGCATACCATGATGAGGACCTCGGTAGCGGCAAGGATATTGGTAGTTTCATGCTCAGAGGAAATGAACCGAAAGTGATGGGATTAGGGATTTTAGGGTTGGGTTAGAGATGTAATATTTAAAACTTTAGGATACTTGAGGGATATCATATTTATATATAATGTATATATATTTATTAATTTAAATAACCAAGCTCAGGCCGAGTCTATGCAAATCGCAGCCCAGCCCGTTTAAAGGTCAAGCTTAAATTTCTGGCCCGATTCGGCCCGCCAGGTTGAGGCCTAAGCTTGCCCATAACATGTCAGGTATTTGACCTTTGCTTATACACAATTCAACCTTACTTTATTAGAAAATGGTTAAATTGAAGTTCAAATTTTAGTGTATGAGTCATTCTAAACTTGTCTTGGCCCATTTGCAACTGTAACCATAGTCATTCGCAACTGTAACCATAGTCATTCGCAGCTTGACACTACACACACACACACACATATATATATGGGCAGACTTGGATAAGGTCGACCAGATTTGGGCTCAGATCTGGTCAAATCAAAATTGGACAATGGGAGTCCTACTTCAATGATTCAAGCCGTTGGATGTGATTTACTACCTCAAAACGGCTTGCACACTAAAAATCATATGATTTGAAGATCTCTAGCCCATGCATCAAGTAATCAAAAAATACATCTAATTTAATTTTATTTAGGTTGTCCAATTTTTGACTACTTGATGCATAGGCCAGGGTCTCCAAATCATATAATTTTTTGTGTGTAGACAATTTTGAGGTAGTAGATCATATTCAATGGCTTGGATTATTAATATAGGACCTCTATTATAGAGTTTTGACCTCACAAGATTCGAGTTCAAATCTGGTTGACCTGTTCTAGCTTGGCTATATATATATATATATATATATATATATATATATATATATATATATATATATATATATGTTTTGACCACTTTTAAAGAGGGCCTGGATCTAAGTCTTTGCATTTATAGGGTAAGATGCTTCAAAACCCTAACATGATGTTTGGTTTATTCTGTTAACATTTCTTGAGTTTTGACTATACTTTCCTGATTATATTTTAAATTGTTCTTTACACTTTAACTTAGTTTCAGATTGAAACTGAAGTAGGAACAAGAACTGCTGAAATGTTTTGCTTTTGCTTCAGAGCATTTATGAACCCTTTAGGTTGCTGCTGAATCTCAACGACTAGGAATTAATCTCTTCCTATTTTTGTTGTTTTCCTTCCTTTATGAAAAAAATTGACCTCTGTCAAATCACTAAAGCTTTCCTATCTGAGAAAAATGCAAATTATATTGAAGTTAATTATTGCATCATCTTGATTTTCTTTGGTGGAAAAAAGATATAATTTTGATTATAGGCAAGATGCATGTTTTTCAAATCACTTGTTTCTACACTGAATTTCATGAGTATTGGTATCACCATAATATGCTGCAGGCTATGATCATATGTACTACCTCACATATTTCCAATAGGATACCTGGATGATCTGTAAGACTGCTGTGTGTTTTTCTCCTTATTTGATCATTCCTCGACTTTCTCCCCCATATTTTTTTCTCTGGAGGCCCAACTTCACAAATTCACTTGCAATATGGTTAATAGTGCACATGTTATTGATCACTGAAGTGCAATGTCCTATATAACAAATGGCAATGGTAAAAAGTCATCTCACTTCCAATCTACACTTAATTTGTTTACTTTGGCAGGTGCTCTCTAAAAGGCTCCTCGATTATTAGTATGTTCAACCTCTTGATCCACTTCTGTCATGTTCATCTTTGTCAGCTACCATGAATACTAGCTTTCTTGTAGGATCTCTAGCTCCAGCTATTAGCTCTTCTTCTTCTGTTGCATCTCTTTGGTTATTCTTAAGAAGGTTGCACGACTGTCTCTGTAGTTTAGATTGATAAAATAATGTTAGTAGAAAATGCTTGTGAATAGCAGTGCGCTGTTCATATTCCCATTTGCTTGCAGTCTTACCTGCTAAGAGTATTTAACCCATAAACTAAAACCAGTGATCCATTATCCACTACATTTTCGGGTCCTGCATTATACTTAACATCCAAAATGTGATTTTTACACCCATTCCTAATTACTAGCATAGTATTTTGTTTTTCATATGTCATAGCTATTATTTGCATGATATAAACTTTATGAACTTTTAATCAATATCATTTGATAGTTATCCATAAATGAATGCCCAACCCATTCCAAGTTGCAACCTCTCTTCATCTACCTCTTTTGCAATGCTTTCTCTACCTCACTCAACATATAGGTTGCTTTTGATCTGCTTCTGCATAAGCAGATTACACCCACCTGACAGCTGATAAATAACTTTTCAGCAGTGACAATATGATCTAATAATATATTGGGACCAATGTTGCCTTTAAAACCTGCCACCTTAGTCTGCCTCTGTTGCAGCCATAGAATAGAATTCAATGCAATTCTGTGAACCATTATTTAGGTCTTTTGAGTTCTGCAGGAATCTGTAAGTTGTTCTTTGTGCTTGGTGAAATATAATTGTTGTTGCTTTTTGCATACAAAAGCAACATGGTGCTTTCATTTTAAGCTATGCCTGATTTATGGAAAGCAAAATTCTTCTAAAAAAGTTTGTGATCAACTTCTTGTTGTTTGGACTCATTGTAGAAGTTGGATAATCTAATTTTGTGTTGGGGATCACATCCAATTTTCAGTTTTTGGTTTTCAGTCTTCATGAAAATTAAAACCAGTTTCTATTTTCTTTCTTCTTTGTTTTTTATTTTTTTGCTTGAAACTGAAAAACAAACCTTGTTTGGTGGTTGTGTTGGTTGTATTTAATAGAGGTTGCAGTGGTGATGGCAGTAGGGTTGGTTGTGAGTGGCGGGTGGGGGCTGGTGGCGGTGGTGGCTGGGGAGTAGTGACGGTATGTAGTGGCAGGGGCCACTAAGGTTGGTGGTAGCAGTAGCAATAGAGGCAGTGGTGTCGGTGGTTGTGGTGATAGAGGTGGTGGTGGTGAAACAAGGCGGTTTTGGTTTTTTAAAAAAAGTGAAAAGTAATTTTTTTAGTTTCCATAATTTCTAGAAACTGAAAAAGGATTTTCAAAATACTAAAACTGGAAAATGCGTTACCAATCACCATTTATGGCATGTTTTCTATGTTTTTAAAGTGAAACTGAAAACTGGAGATTTATGGTGATGCCAAATGGGCCCTAAGGCATCACCTTGCTTCCTGGACCTTGCCATGCCATCATGTTGCATAGACCAATACAAGGTAGAGTTGGAGCTTCGGTTCCTAAGGAGCTTGAGTTGTCTAAATCTTTTCTTGTTTTTTTCTTCTTTACTTTTCCTTTTCCTTTTCTTTTTCTATCTCCATCATCATCTTCATTGCTTCTAGACTTTGGTTGCCACACTGCCTCCTATCAACAACAAAACCTATGGTTATCTTTGAGTTGACTCACCTCACCGTGCTATTATATTGTGGCCACTTCTGTTTTGATACCTGGAGCTCTCTCTCTCTCTCTCTCTCTCTCTCTCTGGCAACTTAGTATAGATTGCTTTACTTTTTTACAAAATATATGGGGTGAATGCTTCTTTCTAATTGGTTTAATCATTGGTCCCAATTATTATCATCCAACTTTTGATGTGGCATCATCATATTTTTATTATTATATATATACTTCTTTGACTAAAAGTGAGTGCTTTGCATGTTTAAGCTAGTAATGACATGTTTTATTCTTCTCTCTTTACTCCCATGTTCATTGGTACCAAACTAATCGAATGTTTACATTTTAATGATCTTTATCTTGCTTGTCATCTCTTGTATTAGCTCCTTAAAATTTCTCCCTTTGATAAAATCTTTTTTTATATATTTCTAAGCATCTTGATTAATTATATGGTTGGAACTATGGAGATCTTTTCTTCTTTTGCTTGCAACATGATAAGGTTGAATATTTTCAATTATCAACTTATCATAGACTATAATCTTGAGGATGAGGTTGTGATGACAAACATTAACAAATTTCTTAATAAAATGCCATTTTGAAACTCTTTTCTTTCTTTCTGACTGAGAAGCTTTTGGGTAGACTTCCAGAGCATTTTCAATTATTTTGGAGGATAAAGTTGTAGGTTAGCATGCCGTCCAATCTTGACAAAGAACTTGAAAGATTCAATAGAGACAGGGTGTGGTAAGGCTAGAAGGAAGTAATGCTTTCAATACCATGTTAGGTATTTGTGAAACCCTTGTTAGCTTAGGAGAACGTGGTGTGTCTCTTTAGGCATGTAGAGAGAAAGCTTGCAAAATGTCTTGTTGTTATATATTTGTTAGTGATTTGGGGAGTAAATGAGACTTTTCAAGCTTGACTCGAGCTCATTTAAGTGGAGAAGACTCAACTTAAAAGCTTGGGTCATTCAGTTTTGAGCCATCTTTGAGCTTGAAATTGCATCGCTTTCTCAAGTTGAAAAAGCCTAAAGAGAAGGTGAGCTTGATTTTTTTTCTTTTAGCTGTATTCTGTTAGCTAAACTCTTTGGCAAGAAGAGGAAAAAAATGAAGAATAAGAAGAGAAGAGAGAGCATGAGAGGAAAGGAGGGAGCAGCGTTCTCAGAACCATCCCGAATCAGATGGTTCGAGGCGTGTCGAACCAGACCGGCGGAGAATCGGGATGGTTCCGGCAGAGAAAACGGGACAAGCCGGTGCTGGAGAAAAAGAGAGGTAAACAGAGGTAGAGAGAGAGGATGAGAGGGAGAGGCCATCGAAAGCCGGCGGTGGCCCTCTGCGGCCGTCGGAGGGCGACGGAGACCGCTTGGTGGAGCTGTGGCTGCGGAACATTTAAAAGACTAATAAATAGTGAAGCTGGTAATCGGTTTGCCGGCTTTACTTAAGTGAAATCGACAAACCGATTGTCGGCTTCACTTTTTTTTCATTTTTTAAAAAAATCTATGAAATAGAGGCGATCGCCCTTGTTTCACATTGCGAAGCCGCATGCGGCGTTTATGCTACCTGACGGATAAGTAAAGCCAGCAAACCAATTGCCTGCTTCACTTTTTTTTTTATTTTTTAAAAAAATCCGTGAAATAGGGGTGATCGCCCCTATTTCATGCTGCGGAGCCGCAGGCGGCATTTATGCCGCTCGACGGCCTCTCCGGCGGAGCTCCTTATTTCTTTCTCTTCCTCTCTTTCCTTCTCTTTCTCTCTTTTTCTCCTCGCTCTGTCGGTTCGTGCCGATTTGATCCGGTACGAAACCGTACCGGATCGTGTCGTCGACCGACTGAAACGGCCACCGATATCGAAACTGAGAACCTTGGGAGAGAGGCTTGCGAGGCAATTGCTGGATGGCAGTGGGATGGTGATTAATGATAGTGGGCTTGGTTGGGAAGAGGAGAAGAGGAAGGAGAAGAAGAGCGCATAGGGGGGCGCGGGACCAAGGTGGTGAGGGTGGGGTATGTATGTGGAAAGAGAGGGGGAAGCGGGGATCAGGATCCCTTAGGTTCAGGGTCTAGGCTAGTTTGAGCCTAGGTTATGGGCCTCGGATGGTCTAGGGCATCATAGACGAATTGGGAGAGTCCTAACCTTTGGCCTTTTTGCACCAAGTGGTTGCCCTAGGACTTGAACCCATGCTGTTGTGCTTGTCAGCCCAAGACTTTTACCATTGCACCAAACAATGCTTCACAATACATTCAAGTTTTCAATTTGTGAAAAATTTATGTCGCATATATAATAGAAAAATTTTAAGTGTTGTTAAGATGCTACTAGTGTTGATGGTAAATATTTTAAATCTTCATACTAGTGACCACATTGCATGTTATTGGAGTCAAAACAAAACCTATACCATGTGTCTGTTAAGGGGTGTATTGAGCTTTTATATATTTATGCCAGTATATTGATAGGTCAGTGTTGTATGCCTTTTACCCCTCCATATAATTTGGTACCTAACCCCTATTAGTATGCATCAGTTGTAATAGTGCATATCAAAGCGATATTCATCAATATGAACCATACAACTTGATCTTGATTGGTGCACAATATAGTCATAATGCACCTTTATGCCAATAACTTGTGAGCCCCATACATATGCAGTTACAATGAGATATGGATAGACGCTTTAACCCTTACTTTCGACATCAAATAGTACAATTATGTAACTCCAACAGTTGCTTTGCAACAAGTCTACATCCTCTTCCATGCTCTATATTGTTCTATCCTTTTCTAGGTAATATTTATCAGCAAGACTAGCCTTTTCTTTTCAAAAAACTATATTGGTTTGGTTCCATGTCAGGTATGGGATTCTATAAAGCATTCTTGTCCTTGTCATCTACCTTATACATTTTTTAATCTCTTTCAAATTTGCTTTCGGCTAAAAGAGAATCATCAAGTAGCATAGTAACCTCTCCGCTATTTGTATTTTAGGATAAAGATGATGGAAGAATTGATAAAGGTTGTGAAGTGAGAGTTATTTATCAATTACAGTTTGATGCTGTTGGTGCTGTTGCTTTATCCACTGTTGTAGTGAAGGCATTGCCATCATGGTCACCTTTCACTATCGAATTGAAAAGGCTTATTCCTACTTTTGGAACCAGAAGGTGAATCTCCCAAATTAAGAAAGCATCATAGGATTTTCTTTTCTTCTAAATGGAACTCCATAGTTGTTTCTTTCATTGTTAAGTTATTCTGCTTTCAGGAGTCTTCGCAAGTTTCAAATATTCAATGTTTCAATACGATGTTACTTCTTTAGATAATTATTTATGCATGAATTTGGTTATACTTGATGAAGGATTGTTTTAAACTTTTTGATAGATTTCAAAACTTGTCTTCTACAATGGTCAATACACAAATATAATATTCAACTATAAGAATGCAGAGAAATAAATTTATTTTGTACTTTAAAGCTTGTGTAAACAACTAGAAATTGTTCAAAAAGTCTTCTGCAATTTTATATAAGAATGGAAGGAGTTGTTTAGAGAACATTTTTCATAAATCATATTGAAGAAGATGCTTTTCTGCAGACATGCTAAAGTTGTGGGTTGTAATGTTCTTGATGTTTCTTCTCCATAAAGCATTTTTGCTAATACATTCTCATTTTCTCTTGTTTGGATTTGCTACTATGTGATCTTGGTTTTGAAAGTAACATGGTTCCTGCTTCACTAAATGCATCTAACTTGAATGTTTAGGGGCCTAAAATGGATATATGGCTTGTCATCGCCAACCTTGCAGAAGTTTAATAGTTCTGGCATTATCCTGTTCGAACCTGTTCCTTCTATTTCCTTGTATGGAGAGCACCATTATACCCACCTTTGTTCTTTCCATATAGCATCATATGTTCCCACTGTTCCAATTTGATTTTTCGCCTATTTCTCAATCTGCTAGAGTAAATCATAGTTAGTAATATACAGAAGAGCATAAGGAGTTCCAACAATGATAGTCTACAGGCCAAGAAGATCTTGATCTTCTCATTACTCAAGGGAATCGTCGAGGTATTTCACATCCCATCTCAAATGTCTTCCATCTATATGTTTGCTGCCAAATTGTAGTTTGGCACTTCATATTCTTCTGTCTCAATTTCCAGAACCTTTTTGAAATAATCTCGTAGACTATTTGGTTGCTTGCTATTTGATAAGAGTCAAATGCTCTTCACTTGAGCAATACATAGGACTTGGTTATCTTTATGAAATTGGAAGCAGATAGAAAGTCGAGGTGGGTATCCGCTATTGAATCCTTTCTAGATAGTTCTGTTCGAAGATTGAAAGCCATATTAGCATTAGAGTCTTGGGCACAAACATATGGTGTGTAGACTACCATAAAACTTTTCCACCCAAATATATTGTGTAGACTACTTTAGGACCATGATTTTTTGTGTGGGCTTGAGCAGGGCTGAAAACAGATCATATATCAGCATATCCATATCTATATTTGTTTTTAGCTTATAACTATAGAAATAGATACAGATATCAATTGGATACTGAAATTTATATCCAATTTGTTTTAAATGAAGATAAATTGGATTATTTGCAGTACAAATATAAATGCAGATGTAACTCAATAGTTAAACTTTATGAACTGCCAAATTAAATATATCACTTTATGGAAGGTAAATTAAGTTAAAGCCATTAATATTGTTACTCGTTTTCCTTTAAAATTTATGAGAGTTATGCAAAAACTAAATAGATTGCAAAAATAACTGGATATTCAGATATGGATTGGATGGTTGTCTATCCATATATGTATTTTCTTCCTTTTTTTCTTCATGGATATGGATACAAATACAAATATAGTTGGATGCGAAATTTTGTATTTATATCTGGATTAATTCAGATCTAGAAACAAATTTGAATGGATATTATTGGGTCAATTTTCACCAGTAGACAGTACTGGTCCATTTCAGGCAGTGCATATTATGCCTTGCACTGTACCAAGACAGATTTCCTTGCCGATCTATCCCTTTCTTGCAGCAGGGGAGGTTGGTTCTGAGGAAGGGAAATGAGAACAAGAAGCCAAGCCCCTCGAAGAAGCCTCTCGTGATCAAATAGAGGCAGGCTACTCTTGGAATGCTTGCTAGTACTAGCACTTAGCATGAGTGAACATGATATCTGTTTAATATTCTTAATATTTTTTAAATTAAAATAAGGACTTTAAAGTCTTTTCTTTAGTTCTTTGTTGAAACATTGGATGAGGAAAGTGCCGGCATGGCAAGGCAAGGAAAGGAAAGTACTGTGCTTGCTGTTGGCTGGCATATCTTGTGCCACCAGCACCTAAATCCTCTTTTAAGACCTTTTCACTATACAACTTAAAGTAACCTTTGCTTTGGTTGAATGTTTTTTTCCCCTAGATGGAGACTTCCATGAAGTTATATGAAGCAACCTTTGCATTTTAACTTTCATGCAAAAGAAAATTTTCAAGATAAAGAAGTCTACTCATGGACTTAAAAACAAATATGCAATGCATAATTTGCAAAAATCATAAATAGTAATGAATACAAGTTTACAATAAGCCACGTAGATGATCTATGGCGTAATACTATTGACATATTATTGTCATTGTGGATGTATTGAGTGTTGACAGAGCTCTGGAACTGAAGTAATTTCTGTGAAGTATTTTCACAGCAGAATTTGGAAACTTACTATCTTTGCTAGCAGTTATGTAGCACAGTCGAAGGAATAAATGTTTAGAAACTGAGTCTCTGTTTTGGTTGGCTTGACAGGCTTGCCAAGTGTTGGTTTTTGGTAATTTTGGTGGCTCTAGTAATTTTTCAACTTGAATTTCAAATTTTGGCTTGAGAAAAATGGAAAACAGAAATGAGAGAAAAATAATAACACAAATAAGATATGTCATATAATTTTAGAGCATGTTATATTTGTTTCAAACTGTTGGTTTTTTTGTTGATTTTGGTATATCTCAATTGATAGTCTGAGACTATGAAAATGAAATCTCGTAAGAAGTAGTGAAGATATTAAAGTATAATATTGTATTCAATTGTTTGATGAAAATCAAATTATTGAACACCTAACATTTTATATTAACATTACTAACATAAAATATACTAGCATAAGGTGATGTATGAATATGAACTTGATATGGTGATTGCCATCATACAATTATCAAGTACCAGCATATAACATATAGTTTATAAGGTACAAGATAGGACTAAAATTAGATCAAGCTCATTTGGACACCAATTAGCTCATGTCAAGTTCTAGCAAACCTGGTCATATGTTGTGGATTCACCATTATGGGTCATTGACTAATTAAAGACTGTTTATCCTCTTTCAGCTTAAAAATAAATTTCTGAAAAAAACCCAAAAGTACCTTTTATGCCTCGAAAATTCTATCTATGTCTTGCATTTCATCAACCAAACTTCAGATTGCTTTTGATGTTCTGTAGTGAAAAAAGTTTCATTATACTAAATCATTTGCTAGATATTAGTTTTATTATCCATGAGCAAATACCCTCCCCTTTTAACTTAATAGTAAGTGAAAAAAATGACAAAAAATTGACACCAGTTAGCCAAAATTGCATAAAGAAATGAAGAAATGGCCAAGAATCGCATTAAAGGTGAAGATGATGAAAGATGTTGGCAGTGAATTCTTGATAAAGGTGAGGGATAGTATATAGGTACATCAATATCAGACCTACTATGATTTGTTTTGAAATTGGTAATTGATTAGATAGCAGCAGGAAAAGATTAAAAGGAATCGTGCATGAATCTGGCATACTTGCATTTGTGAATTATTGTACTTCATTTATGATTAAGCCTATATTTGATTGAAGTCCCTAGGTGATTCAACCTTGCTCTAGTTGATATTTGTCCCTGATTGATGGTAAGTATGATAACATGATATGGTCTCTCTCAGGGTCCTCTGCAAGATGATATATCAACTTTGTGCCGGTTATCTATAATGAAGGCTTGTCTTATCCAAATAGAATTATATGATTTTTTGAAAAGAAAATCATCAACCTGTAATGCTTAATATCCATGCAGAAAATCTTTTATTTTGATCCTTATTTACATTGTAAATTGATATGGTTATTCTGCAAAAATTCTTCTATTTGTTGAAAGATTCAGCACTTTTGAGCATCCATTACTGTTTATCAGATTGCTTATTTTTTTAGGGAGACCATATTTTCAACATGCATAAGCGACTCCATTTTTCAGAGTGGATGATTTATGGTTGTTTTAGAGCTTTCCTTTTTCCTTTAAGGGGGGATATGACAATGTTTGATGATCAAGGAAAGGAAATTTTGTTAAAACCTGACTTTGGCCAACTGGTCTTCATTTGTGTCAGTTGGTTGTCTGGCTTGACGGAATCACTGTCTTTAGTCAGAGAACAATTATTATATCGCACTGCATGCATGGGACTTGAATTTGCCGATGCACCTGTACAACAGGTTTCACTATAGTTTGCATAAGTTTTGTATGTCCAAGACTTTAGAAGGAAAAGAGGAATATGTAGGCAAACAGAACAAAGATAAGTGAAGTGTCAATAGAAACTTCCTTTCGTGCTTGTTGTGGTTCTGCACTAATGGTGCAGCTATCCAGTTTAGCGTTAGCGTGTATGAGAGTCTTAGGCTATTCGGAGGCCACTCATCCATGGCATTCGATCTAACATTGATTAGAGAAACGCCAGTCGATTTCCTTTTTCACTGTTATGTACTATCGGCAATTCTGACTCAGTTGTGTGATCCATGGTTCTCTTTTATGAAATAAACAATGCTTTAGGATCTGGTCCGGGAGAGGAAGTAAACTGTATTTGCCGTTGGTGTTCTGCTTTCTAGATGAGGATATCAATCATGTGCTCAACAAGAAGATTCTGTTTCCACGCATTGTTGAAGTTGACATTTATGACTGGAGTTTCTCTTTGTCACTAGAAGTCCCAGATCCTGCAAAGGGAATTTTCTGCTTCATGAATTGGTTACCATCTTATATGATTATTGGAACTGTTTTCTCCTACAATTTCTTCTCCTTTCTCTTGGTATGCAAGTAGGTGATCAAATTAGTCCGACTCTTTACAAGGGCTCTATTAGTTCATCAGGTTGCAGTTTATGAAATGTGTAATGCGGAGTAACAAAGATGTGAAATGGTTATTTTCGGTAAAATGTGTGCATTGTTATTGTTAACTTGTGCACGATTGAATAACTAAAAGAGAAATACTTTATGCACGGTGGCTTGCGAGCGTGATGCGTGATTTTTTTTTTTTCCCTTTCTCTAACTAAAAACTGTTCGGTTACCGTTATGCCAACCAGGTTCATTTTCCGCCCTCGACTAAATTAAACTTGTCGAGACAACCTTAATTTAAAACTCCAAAGCATAAGCGAGTTATGTTGCAATTTCTTATGGTTGGACGCATGGCGTCGCATAGGTCTCGTGATCGGAGGGATCGTTAATTGGACGTGCGCCCTCCGCCACACGATGCCGCCAAGAGTTCAAGGAAGTAGAAAATGCGCAACACGCACCGCCCCCGCCGGCATGGCGCCAGCCTTCCATGCGATGTTGACCGCATAAGAAATACGTGCTGCAGAATCCTTCATCGTCCGATCATATAAAAACCATGACAGGCTAGACGACGGAAGTGTCGACATCCACATAGCCCTTGGATTGTGCCCACCCATCGTTCCATCTTCCCCACAATTCCATCGGGGCCGACGTAACACACGGAATGGATTAAATTACTTGCTGTATTATAATTTGCATCCGATCTGTGTTCTTTGCTTGTCCCCCAACAGCTGATCGTGATTGTCAGCGGGTCACCGAACACCATTCCGGACCGTCTGATTGGTGGACCCCATTAAGAATTTTCCCTCATTCTTTACTCGTTCCTCCCTCGCCGTGACCTCCTCCTCTTCGCTTCCTGCATTTCGAGTTTCGACCGCCAATTCTTCGTCGTCCTTTCCAGCGAAAGAAATAAATAGAACAATCTTGTTTCAATTTCTCCCGGAATTCGATTGCCCCCGTCAAATCTCCTCGTCCCCTTCTTCCCACGATTTCTAGGGTTAGGGTTTCTGTCGATCCTATTCTTTTTTTTCGTCTTCGCCTTTTGAGAAGGATTAGAGGATGAGCTTCGAGGAACTGGAAGCGGGGCGGCCGCTGTCAGGGCGGAGGGATCTGGTGAACGGGAGGCAGGACCCGACGCAGGCGGTGGCTGCCGGCGTCTTCCAGATCAACACCGCCGTCTCCACCTTCCAGCGCCTTGTGAACACCCTAGGGACCCCCAAGGACACCCCCGAGCTCCGCGAGAAGCTGTGAGGATCATCATCACTTTCTCCATCACCCCTTGTGCTTTGCGAAATAGGATTGCTCGTGCACGATCGGTTGCTCCTGATCGCTTTCCTTTCTATTGTTTCTATGGCTTCTATTCGAAGCCTGCTTATCTATCGTTGCTTATTCGATGGTTTGCGTTCTTGAATCAAGTTTTGTGGTATCTGAAGGTTCGGAAGGGTTTTTATTTTTTATTTCTTAAAAGGATCTCACTGTTAGCGATCTTTTGCTTCTGTGATATAAACTGTTAGATATTGATCCAGAAAATTATGGATCGCAATGTGTTTTCACCAAGGATGTTGCTTGCATTTGTTAAAAGGTAGCTTATTTATTTTTCTTACGAAAAAATGTAGCTTACTTTGGGCCATGGGTTTATGCTCTAATATCTTTTGTTTCTTGGCGTGTGTAAGCTCTTTTTTTTTTCATTTCGCTTGTCAATGCGAGAGTTTTAGGACTATTTCAAGGAATGGTTGCAGTAACGGGCTCGGTCTTTTCGTTGTGAATGTGGGCAAGCCTCTTAGTGACAGAACAAGAGTTTCCTAACGGACTAATTGGGAACTTTGATGGACATAATTATGATTGGGGTAGAAAATGGTGTCATGGCTAGGACATTGGAAGTCGTAGAGAGCACATGTCAAGATAATGCTTATAAGAATCTGGTGAGAACTCGAGGCCTGCTACAGATTGGGATACTTATAGCTTAGATGTTATTACACTTTGGTTTTCGAATATTTAGATTTTAAGTATCGTCAACACCCATGCATTTGTCTTTGCATGAGAGATTTTTAAACATTCGTAATATGATAACCATAACTTGTCAGTTTTTGCTGATGTTTTGCAGTAGTAACAGGAATTCTTCCGTATATGCAACCAAGGCTTTAGTTTGAAGGAGAGATGAATTGTTCCATAATAATGATAAAAAAGAAAAGAAAGTTGGACACTTGAAAGAATAATATTGTTATAACTAAACAAGGATTGCCACGCATATAGTGCTGTCTGTTGATATGAGCAGCTCGAGTTGGTCTTGAAGTAAGCTCAAAATAGGCTAAGTTTAAATATAATTCAGTTGAGCTTGGACCCAGTTCATAAGCTCGAGAATAGTTTCAAGGCAAGCAAAACCTGCCTCAATTAGGCTCGGCTTGATAAGGCTTGAAATAGGTTTGATAAATTAGAACATATTATATGTTTAAGATTGTATTAATAAACTATTTTATGTAATCCACATCACCTTTGGTTTAGGTAAGGAATAAAGGATGGATGAATATAATTGAATGATATAGGTTTAAATTGTTTGGATCAGTTAAAGGCTAACTGAAACTTGAACCAAGCTTGATAGAATGTTGACATGATTTCAGCTCGATTTGACTTTATCAAACTGATATAAATAGGTTTATGTTTGGGTTGGTTCCAAATTAAGCTTTTATTAGGCTTAAATATAAAAAATGAGCCAAGCTTGAACTTCAAGCTCAAAAATAATTTTAAAGATGAACTAAAACAGAACTAGAGGCAATACACTCCTACCCACATGGTTTTCAAGTGTAGATGCACAAAAGTTGAGAGGGACTTGAAACATCATGAAGTCCCTGCTTTATTTGTTTAAATCATACTGTTTCTTTTTTATTCAACACAATCATGAAAGATGGACAGTATGTACCAAACGTCCGCATTATTTTTTGGACTAGATACATTCATAAACCTACACTTGATGACGTTCTAAAATTATGTCAACTTACATTTAGTTGGTATGATGAGATGGAAAGTTTGTCTCTAAGACCTGGTGAGCGATGAGACATTAGATGCTTCTTGTGTCATCACTAGTTAAAAATCTCAAGAAGCATCAGTCACATCTTATGTTGGATCCATGACCATGGGTTCTTCTTTCTCTTATATTAGGTGATAATTGATCTAATCCTGTTGTCCTTCCAAAAGTTTGGAAAGGATTTCAATTAAAATGTTTCATTTGAACACACCTAATATTCTACTTGTTGTAAGATTTCACCATCCACATAATTTTTTATTAATTTTGGCTCAATGAGGAATCCATTTGCACCCTCCCCTTGCTATGTAGTTGCTTACTTTAAAAGGTATAGTGTTGTTGGTCAGTCTTAATTAATATTCTATATTGTATTATTGTTCTCTTTGGAACATGCATGTAATTTTAAGAAAAAATGAATGTGATGCAGTGTTATGGGAAGCTTGCCTTTCCAGACCATGTTGTAAACTTCATGAGAAGAAAGCATTAGACGGTGTTTTGTAGATATTTTATGCTACAAAATTATATTTGAATAAGCAATGAAATAACTATTAAACAAGCTTATCTCACATATTAAATATTAATGTTGGATCTATGAATCCTTATTTGTCATCATCATTTGTTCCTGATATGATATGTCTTCTGCGGCTATTCAAATCTGTTTGCAAAATCTGTGTGTTATTTCAGGGCACTATTTGACCAAAATCCATGCTCTTAGGGAAGCCTTTTTAGACTCATGGCACATGAGAGTGCTATCTCGACTTATTCTATGATAAATTGTGTGTGCTTCTAAGGAAGCCTTTTTGGATTCATTGCACATGAGAATGCTGTCTTGGTTTTTTCTGTAATAAATTCCTCATAATTTGATCATCTAATTTATTTCTAAAATCTTACTTCATAACTTTACCAGCAACTCAAAATTTTCATTTGCATGATTCACATATTTTGTGCCCAGACTCTCTTTATTAACCAAGCCCAAACATTAGGTTGGTAACGTAAAACCCTCATAGATTCATATGATGATATCATATTGTTACTGGACTAAAATAATTAGAAACTCCATTTCTTTGACCTATAATATTATTGTGTTATAAAGGCAGTTGTTAAACATTACAAGAAATGCTATAATTATTTTATTTCTTAATTCAATTTTTCAAGATATAACAACCTCTGCTAGTCATTAGACATATTTTGATACCATTACAATGAGTATACCATCATGTTGTGGTCATAATTCAAACAATATATTTAACCTGATGCAGGTATGACTGGATAAGGGCCCAAGTGCAGGCTGTTCTATTAAATGTTTATAATTTCATTGTAATTATAATTTTTCAAGATAACAACATCTGCTAGTCATAAGACAGTTATAACAGTGGTTATATATACATGTTGCAATGGAGGTGTTTCAACACCATTATAATGACTATATAATGGTGTTGTAGTGTCATAATTCCAAACAATGCATTTAGCCTGGTGCAGATATGAGTGGACAGGGCCCAGGCTCATGTCTGGGCCATGTTAAATAACGTTTTTGCTTAACAGTTAAAACCAACTTTTGAAACCCTTCTCAGCTTTATTGTGAGAACAGAGTTCTTGCATCTACCATATGGCTATGTAATGATAAATATATTTTTGCTGTTTTGCCTGTAACTTAGCTTTGCTCCTTGATCCAGTCTGTAAGGCTTGATTGTTGAATGTTTAAATGGTTATCTATTTTGAGTCTATTTCTAAAATTTTTACCGGGTTAAAGGTAATAATTTAATAAGAGAGATAAAATTGACATCTAGTGCAATCTAAAATTTATTTAGTTTTCTCTTATTCTTTTTAAGAGCGTGACAGGGTCATTATTTGCTGTTTTTTCATTCCAAATGGACTATTTGGAATTCTGGAGTTGTTCAGAGTTGTCGAATATTTCTATCTGTTGCTTGGGGATTTTGAGGCCTAGCATTTAAGGCAAGTGTTCAGCATTTTGTAAGAAATCTGTAGTTGCTCTGTATATTTTCTCAGGTGTTGTATTGAAGAAACATTGGGAAATACGAGTTACCGGATCTTTTGTCTAATTGCCTCTGATATTTTTAGCTTATGGAGAATCCTGAGAGAGAGCATATACCATTGTACTGTTTGGCAGGTTGGCTGCTTCACTCCTGAGAACGTGACCCTTTAAGGGAACTTATTGTTGATCATACTCTCTTGCTTTTTTACTTCCCCCCTCTTCTGTTTTGGCTCTTTAGACCCATTTTTGTGTACCTTTATGGTTTTAATGAATTTTTTTTTGTTAAAAAAATTCCAATAAAAGTATATCTGGAGATGGCCTATGTTACCTGAACCCTTTGATAGCCTAGTGTACCACACCAGACACTTAAACATGGATATTGATATGACACTTGGACACAACTTTATAAGAAGAAATTCTTCTGTGGCAACATGATCTGACACTTAGACAGACACTTGCACCTGACACACGAACCTGTCCTTGTAACATAGGAGGTGGCTTAACATTTTGAGTCATGTGGTATTGCCTGCATTTTAACTTTCAAGGAAAGTTGTGAAGAGACAATTAATTTTAAGGCATTTCATTTTCTTGACACCCCTACCACTCACCAGCTTCACTTGATGTTTATTTTTATCTAGTTATCTCTCAACCTCCATTTCTAATCACCTTTTATGGAAAATATGGAAAGACAAATATGTGAACATTTTGTGTAGACCTCAATATTTCTTCAATTTCATCACTAGATTTGATGTTAAGGAATCTTGATTCTACATAACCTTACACATTCTTTTTTTCTGAAAGATCGAATTTGTAGAGTATTTAATTCTTATATGCTAAAATATTACGACATTGATTTCTCTTTGTGCAACGTGCTAGTTTTTGTTGCCATCATTGGTTATGTTCCACATTGATGTGAAGAAGATGCATTCTGGTTTATTCACCAGCTTTTATATGAAAAATATGTGAACAATTTTTGAGGAGTGAGCACACGAAACCTAGTCTTTTTTCTTTTTCCTTTGCCATTTTTTGGGTTGGGTGGGGGACCAATAATGTGTATTATGATATCCATATTATAGTTCTTTGATGCCACCTTTTTGGTATTAGGTGTTTTCGTTGTCTTCTATTTTCATCGAACTCCTTTCAAGTGATACAATTTCACATGTGTTTATGCTTCGCCTTTTGTTCTGGCTTCATTATGCTGTAACATGTATTATACGAGTATCTTAAATGTTTTAACAACACCTTTTTTCTGGACTTCTTGCTTTATGTTCCTTACATATTTGCTGCCTTTGTAACACCTCCTTTTGTTTTGATCTAGATGTTTTAAATGTCATTTTCTTGATGAACCTATACTGATTAATTTATTTGCTGGCAGGCACAAGACAAGGTTACATATTGGACAACTTGTGAAAGACACATCAGCAAAACTTAAACAAGCTAGCGAGACAGATCATAGCACTGAAGTTAGTGTGAGTATTTATAACAAATTTTCATTAAATGGTTTGACTCATTCATCTGATTTTGGGATGTAAATTTCAATGTTTTAGCTGTTTTGAAGCTCCTTGGCTTTGGATGATTGTATCCTAAACATTCTACCTAAATTAATAAGCTCTGGATGAGAAATTTGGCTTTAACATGACGTTGGTTTTCATGTTTTATGGTGGAGGCGTGGAGCTATATTTAAGTGGGTCATGCCTAAGTCTCAACTCAACGCGTTGTGCTGTAGTTTTGATGTGCATTGGATTTTAGACTTAAACTTGAAATGCACCAACTTTTGTACTCTGATACTGACTTGGTTGGCCTAAAATTGTGATACACATCTTTATCTTCCTTATTTATGTACCACTTCACTGAATCTTTAAATCAGATCAAGGAAAATGAATTTTGAAGAGTTTACCGAGTATGAAACTACTTTCAAAAAAACAATTGAGAACAGTATTTAGTTTTAAGCTACAAAATGAATGTGTGATTGTAAACCTTTCCCTAATTTCTCGGTGATCTGGGTTTGCTAATGATTGTGCTTCATAGGTATTTAGATAGTTCTTTGTTAGTGCCTTATGAAGCCTTTTAAGATTGTCTTATTTGTCATTAGGGAATGAGGAATGGGCAATCAAAGTGATTCTTTTTTAAATAAGAGTAAAAGATGTTAATAAATGGGTTGGAAATAAGGCTGCTCGCTTATCATATCAATCAGAGGAAAGCATTGAACTGGTGTCATTAGCATGACCGTGCATGCATAGCGTGACATCTGGCTCATGACTCATGCTAATGGATATGAGAAAACTCTTACCAAGAACAATCTTTACAACAATAGTAATTCTTTATGATAGTGATGCAGCGAAAAAAAGGAGAAAAGTAGAGGTACAGTAGGACATTCTGAAGAAAAAAACTATTAAACAACTAAAAAAACAAATCTTTACCCTTCCATTTGTATTTTGGAATAAACAATATGGAATAATTAAGTATCATACCTTTTTTCCTTGAACAAGTACGTAGTGTCCCACCTTCTTGAGCAAGGCCCTTGTCTCTTCTTATTCAGTATTTATGTACTTGTGGAATTATGGCATATCCTTCAGAAATATATCCTGTCAAGTTGTTCAGGCTGTGTTTGGTTCACGAATAAGGAAAATCTTTTAGTTGTTTTGTTTCTCCATATTCTTCTGCATTTGACTTTATTTTGTTTTCACATGAATAAGTTTGTAATTCTGTTTGGTTGGAGACTCGGAACAATGGCTGCAAGTGTTATTTGGTTGGATAACTTGAAATAGATAATAAATGTTAGATTTCTTGCAATTTGATATGAATAAAAACTCTTGATAGTTGATTTAAGTTGTTTGACCCCTCACCCACCCAACCGAATAGATTTGTTGATGACCAAAACTAGCTTATTTTGGTTAAACGAAATATGATTTTGGGATTTGACTTTAGGGTTTATCCATGAGCCTGAGATGGCATTAGTAATTAGTTGCTGTAATTGATCTCTTGAGTTGTTCGACCTATTTGAGAGCTATATCATGGTTGTACTTTATGTAGGTAATTCACAAACTTGTGCTTGTCAAATGATGTAGGTGGTCATGATTGTAATTACTTCTGGGGTTTATCCATGAACCAAAGACAACCTTAGTAATTAATTGCTGTAATTGATCTCTTGGGTAAAACATATTTGAGTTCTAGATCATGGTTGTCCTCTTGATTGATCATTCATAAGCTTGTGCTTGTCAAATGATGTAGCGGTCATGATTGTTAGATCTGGTGCATGGTTTTTAAATTACTATGGGATGGTTGCAACTATTGTTTGGACTTCCAGCTATGTAGAGGTGACATATTGTATAATATGCTTCATTTTAATAAGGCCTTTAAAACTATTGGTCTCCACATCATGCCGATTTTTCCCCTTAATTCTGTGATTCTTAGACATGAATTTCTAAATGCAGGCAAGCAAAAAGATAGCCGATGCAAAGCTTGCAAAAGATTTCCAAGCAGTTCTGAAAGAGTTTCAGAAAGCTCAAAGGCTTGCAGCTGAGAGGGAAACTGCTTATGCCCCTTTTGTTCCTCAAGCAGTTCTTCCGTCAAGGTACATTAGTTGGACTGATTTACTCACTCAGCTCTTATAGGTTTTAAAAGGTTATGAATAATGATTGTCTGTTGTGTGTTTTTTTTTTTTTTTTTTTTTTTCCTTTTTTCTTTTCACTGGTAAATAGTAGTTGTCATAGTAATTGGTATATTTTCCATGCTGAATTTCTGCATCTTACATTATCAATACATGATACATGTGATCTTTATGTCCTGCTGATCATCTGCTTGCTGTGGCCTGGTTATTTTTGTGCAGCTATACAGCTAGCGAGATAGATGTCAGTGCTGATAAAACACTTGAACAGCGAGCTGTGCTTGTGGAATCTAGAAGGTGAGAGGTCTTTCAATTTAATCTTTTGATGCATAATGATTATATAGTTGAGTCAGTTTGTGAAATTGTCATGCTTGGAACAAAAGACTGTAGTACTGATATTTAAACACTTCTAGGTTCTGTGCCAGATATTATTTGGTGCTGATCTCTTGCACATGCGGCTTTTGTGCATCGCTTGATAAATTCATCTAGTCGACCTTGATATGACATTTTCCCATCATTTTGTGGAATCCAGCTAAATTCTGTATTGTTGCTATTTTTCTTGGCATCATCAATGTTTTTGGATTCTACTCTCTTTCCTTTTTGTGAATTTATGATTATTGATCACTTAAAGTTTTGAGATTGCTGCCATCTATTCTTGGATAGAAATTATCCCCTATTGGTTTCTTCCCTAACATGCGTCTCTGACAATTCTCAGCTGATGTTGGAGATTTGTGTTTTAATTTTTTAATTTTCTGGGGCATTATAGACAAGAGGTATTGCTACTGGACAATGAAATTGTCTTTAATGAAGCCATCATTGACGAGAGAGAGCAAGGGATACAGGAGATTCAGCAGCAGATCGGCGAGGTGAATGAAATTTTCAAAGACCTTGCTGTGTTGGTTCATGACCAAGGAGCTATGATTGGTAAGTTTTACATCCTACACTGCCATTTGAAGTAACTTGCAGTCAGTTGATTAATGTTGCTATATCACCTGCTGCAGATGATATCGACTCCAACATTGAGAACTCCCTGGCAGCAACCGCACAGGCAAAGACTCAACTTGCGAAAGCATCCAAAACACAAAGGTCCAATTCATCTCTGGTATGTTTAATCCATCGAAAATGTCTTGTTTAGATATAATCTAGATCCTTTTCTTGACGAGGTGCTGTTGATTTGTGCAGACATGCTTGCTCTTAGTGATTTTTGGGGTTGTGCTACTCATTGTGATCATAGTCCTTGCAGCATAATCATTGGAAGGGGAGGTCGCATCTGATCAACAACTCCAGCAAAAACTCAGAGAGATTGTCGTATGCTCTCAGGTGCTGTGGCGATCGTGGCCTAGTGGGGGTGATGATATGTGGACATCTCGTTGAGGTTAAATGGTATATATAATGCAGTGGTTTTTGGTGATGTGAAATTATTTCAGTTTGTTTGTCTTGCGGTTCCTTTGGTATCGTTTTGGGAGTCCAAAGTGTGGAGGCCTGGATATGTCTGGGCGAAGAACTAACAGCTGACTTTAATGATTAATATATGTCAATAAAATTGGTATTCTTTGATTATGTTTCTCTTTCTAACTGAAAGGAGCTTCGAAGGGCAAGGTAGTCCCACTCTTCATGAATCTTTCGGTCGTATTAGTTGTTAGCTAGACTTCATACGCCAGGTGTATCCCCTATTCATCATTGTTGTGCATCGAAATTAGCCTATTTACTGATATTATGCCGTGCTAAATCACATCCCCTGAACCAATCGGTAGGTTATATCTCCACTGTCTAAATTTCTTTTCGTAAAATTTTCTTGGTAAGAACAATAACAATTGTATGGGGCTTTGGTATTGTTTTAGTTTTCAGTTTTTCCGTTTCCAAAAATTCAAGGAAGATGAAGTAGACCGAACAAGCATTTATGATGAAATTCGATGTTCTGTTAAATTCTGTTTGTAAATCATTAGAGCTCCTGGTAGCTGCGATTTATGGTTCCAATGAAGAGGGGAAGTAAAAGAATGGAAGCTTTGCTCAACTTCAATCTTCATGCGAGTAGAGAAGCAAAAAGACAAAACACCTACAATACGTGACCGGCCTCGGGCGGTCGTGCTGGTTTAGTGTGGAGCGTTCGTCTCAAGCTGTTCCTCTTATGGCTGTGTCGTCCAGCTGCCTTCGGGCTTTTTACTCTTTTTTATTCCTCCTTGCACGCACTTTTGTACTTCTTTTTTCTCCGTGTTACACTATCTTACTCTGTAAACTCTGTGACTGTTACTCTAATATAGCCTCTGGCTCCCCCGCTTACCCCAAGAAAGGAAGAGAGAGAAGAAAAGAAATCACGGCAATTATCTTGCGGTCATTTTGTTTTAGCATAATTGGAATGCGGATGAGAAGTCTTTTGGTTCTCCGTGATACGGGCGTTCCATGAGGTTACCCATGATGTGTTTCGATTTTGACTTTGGAGTGTAAAGTCTGATTAGTGATGAGATCTTTTGTAGTATTCAGAGAGAACGATCTGATAGTTTGGTAGGAAATTATGTGATGAGCCCGAGAATCCGTTCTAACGAGATACGGCGATAACGGAAACTCTTGGGTGTTTAGCGACTCCGGGGCAGCACCGATGAGTTCCTCGTTCATTGGACTGGTGGACGGCTGAGATGAGTGCTTCCCATTGGAAGACGAGGATGAGGTTTCCACGCTGGAAGGAAGATCCGCTCTTAGAAGTTTAAAAGGCCAGTTCTCGGTTCTCGACAGCTCGTTCTGCACGTGTCCGCATCTCCTTCTTCCCCTTCCGCAACGTGTCCTCCTCTCTCTCTCTCCCCACCCCCGTCCCCCGGTGCTCACCGATATCCCTACGCAGAAAGAAGCAGGTCGCCGATGGACTTTCCTCGCCAGCTCCATTTTCTCATCCTCAGGTCTTCTCGCGTTCTTCCCCTTCTGCACCCTTTCCTCTCTTCTAGTATAAATGTATATATTCTTGTTATTTTAGTTTCAGTTTTTCCTCTACCGTTCTAGTGTCTGGGTTGGTGGAATTTGTTAGGTTTACCCTTTTTTTTTTTTTCCTGCCCACTGTTGTGGCATCAAGGAATAGAATCCCCCTTGGAGCTTCGAAAGGAAGAGCTTCCGTACGTATCTCGCTGCTGCTGTTAGAAGCTCACGTCCTTGGTGACCGGCAAACCTATCCCCTGTTTGATAAATAGGTGAAGGGATTTGCTTCTTGGGCTGCATGTTGCTTCAACCAGTCGTGGAACTGGAAAGCGGAACAACTAGTTGTAGGCAAGAATGTTGATGCCATGCCAAAAAAAAAAAAAAAAAAAAAAAAAGAAAGAAAGGAGTAGTCGGGTATAAGTATATTACTGATTTTTTTCAGCCTGTTATGTTGGTTCTATTTTCTCATTGGCATGTCTCTGCTACCTGACAGTTGTGGAATAAATCCATATGATTGAAAAGAGGATATCAACTTCGACTGGTGCATGGGTGAGTACTTTTGAACTGACTCTTATCAACAATATGTCTTCTGGGGCTTTCTGTTTGGTTTTAGAAGGGATGGGTGCCTGTAAGTGTATTTGCTCCCAGCAACTTGCAGGTGTTCGGGCATTTGCAGGCTTTTCGGCACTGTTATGATATAATTATACGAAGTAATAGTGCATTATCGTGCAATATACTAGGAGGCTATTGCTTCTATGGACTCTTACATGGCCGGTAGTTGGTCTCCATAGCCTTATGAGGTTGTTGCAGGGTATGGTCCCTCTCTTGCATTGGACAACCATGAGCATTTGCAGTCGTCGGTTGCAGGGCATCCGAGCAAAAAGCATTAGCTCCTGCAGCTGCGACTGTGAGTGAACCAGGCAGAACAAGCAAATTGAATTGCAGCTTTCTACAACTTTAACCGCAGGCAACTGGCTGTTTTTCTGTGCATCTTAGTTGCATCTCCAGGGACCGGAGAGGAACATGTATGGTGGACCTGACTGGAACATGTCTTGATCTAATCACGAACATGATATTTTTTGTGACAAAGCCTCTCTCATTGGTCCAAGTTGTTTTACTGCTCGGTGTGAGGAGCGTCTTTTTTGTCACCCTTGCATGGTGGCGGCTGGTGAATTTGATCATCAGTATCCATGTTAATTTGTGCTGGCAGATCATGGTTTGCTTAGTTGCTCTCTTGACCCTTCCCATCCGGATATTGACTTCTCTAGAAAGGGAGAGGAAGGTCAGTCTTTATTTGGTTCATTTTCTAACTTTTATTCTTGGAACTACTATAGATCATTTTTCTGAAGGAGTTATAGATGTGCTAGTTATTGATTTGGTGGTTGGTATCCTAAGACTCCAGTATCTTCCCTGTGTTCTCATTTAGACCATTGACCCCTGATTATTATTGTAATGTTTTTAACAAAGACTTCAAGTAGGATTGGTTCGACAAAGTTTTGGCATGATGTTAACCTGATGTGTTTTATGAACCCAAGAGGTTTCCAGGTTGAATCAAGTCACATATGGTCCAAACATAAAGCACAAAAAGTATGTATACATCAAGTCACTTTGTTGTGTCCTAAATGCGGGGTGCAAGCAAACAACAATTAGAGTAACATTTAGCCATTATTAACAACTCATCCATTACATGATTAGTTGTAGGAAATATCTATACATCATCATTAACAACACATATTAATGGTCAACAATTTAAAATTAATTCGGAGAAATTGATTCTATGAAATTTACCAATCAGCAAAGCCGGAATTAAGTTTCTATTTAACGACTCTGAAATCTATGCTTTTTTAGATTCAGGTTTCACATAAACTTTGTAGAACCAGCAATCAAACTGAGCTTACTCTAGGCAGGCAATGAGAAAGCGGGTGATCTGGAAGTTGGTTCAGCACTATAGGTAGAATAATGTTGATAAAGAAATATAACTGAACACTCTCAACAAAGAAATGTCTTAGAGTTGTTAATCTATGATGCATGTGTTAAAAGAAAAGGATTTTATTAATAAGATTTTGAAAGTTTTCTGGTTCTTGTTTCAATCTTGGAAATGAAGCAACTCACAGGTTCCCACTGTGAGACACCATTAACCTCAACTCATGCTAATCTGTAACTGTCTCTTGATGCTAACTACCACCTCCCCACTTTTTTCTGTTCATTATCTGATGTACGCCAAATAAACAAATATGTTTTGCCAGATCATGGTACTTGCTGCTACGCTATATTGCTTTGCTTTTTATCTGCTTGTTATTTATACTGTAATAAAGTCCTTTCTATCATCATTTGTAACCATCAATTTTCCTTTTTAATGATTTATGTGTGGTTACTAGATTCATGAACTTGTTTATTTGCTCTGTCGGCATATAATATTGCTATAACAATTCTGATCAACTTATTGACTTGTTTATTTTCTATTATTTAGAAAAAAATCATGACATTTCTCAAAATAGATTTTTTCCGCTTTTAAAACTTGTGGATAAAGAATGAATGTTGATCATGTGCAGCTAGAGAGGCTCCTCAGTGAGATGCAAATTCAGTTGGAGAGCTTAATCTGGGAAAACAAGGAACTTGAAGAACAACTGCAAATGGCTGTCAAAGACCGAAAGGTCACAGGGGCATTGCTTCAGGAGATCGAAGAGGAGAATGAAAAGGCTCTTGCTAGAATTGATCTACTAGAGAATGAGGTGAGATTCAGTCTTTTTCAAATCCCCATTATACACTATAATGCAAACTCTATATGAAAGGAAAATCAGTTAGTCATTTAATTCTTGAGTTTTACATAGTGAAGAAACTAATGTAAATTATCTGTCACATTGTGGAAATGAGTTTGTAAGCTTAGGAAAGCCTTGAATCAATTTTGGCTTTCTTTGCTTGAATTTAAGCATTGACGGGCCATTTCAAAATCAATATGTTTAGTTTTTGTCAATACAAATTTTTAGTCATGCCAGGTCAATGTACTGAGAGTACAATCTTTTTCCTTTTGATAGCTTTGCTTCTCATTTATCTTGAACTACTCAATTGATATACATCCAAAAATAAATTTTCCTCATGAGACGGTGCCCCTCCCCTGAAAAGTCAGGTATTCTAATATTCAGGTCTGCTTACAAATCTTGCACAGCCTAATTCACAGGATGCTAATATGATTTCTTCTTTGTTTTTTATCTTTTTTTTTAACACTTTCAGATGAGACTCTCTCTCTCTCTCTTCTCTCTCTCTATCTATCTATCTATCTATCTCTATCTCTATCTCTCTATTGTGTGTGCGCATGTCTCGTTGATCCTTTGGGTAAGTTACTTCATGGTCAAGAGTTAAAATTTTTACATGTAAGAGAGAATGTGAAGCTGCTTCACCAAAAAAGTGTAGCATTTTGGTTTAGATCAGATTAAATGTGTTGTACAACCTATTCTATGATTTTGTTGGTTTTTTGTCCTACTTTATTTTTTATCATCAACTTCACTGTTCTAGATTGGATTTACTTTTGCTACTGGCTTATCATTTGTATGAGTTACTTTGTCATCTGAAGGAAGTTTTTCATGTGTGAGATAGTGCCCTTCATGCAAGTCCAATAACTTGACTCAAGTTGGCTCATGTCTTGCACAGCCTACTCCACATGCGCAATTTTTCATTTTTATATGGTATCTAATGTGTTTTCTTTCCATGTTTCCTACTTATATGTTCTTGCTGTAGCTTATCAACCCTGTCTTGCTGTTCTTTTCATTTTTGGTTTCCTCTTCTTCTGACATTTTCTTCTTCTTTGATTGGCTTGTTTTGACATGTGGCTTTATTGAATCTAAATGTCTTGTTTTCTGTTCGAGAGATGGAACTAGCTGTTAGTTTTATGTCAATACGCTTGTCACCTTTTGCAACTGTTAGAAATTTTTTGTTGAAAAAACCTATAATATCAAAATGTCACAGCATATCTTGAACTCATATGGCAAGTCTAGTGTAAGATATAAAATTCTAACAGAGTAGATCGTGAAAAAAAGTGATAGCAAGGACTATTATACACAACAACCTCCCTTAGTCCACAAACAATATTAGTCACATTTTGAATTACCATACCAATTTCAAAAATATGTGACCAATGTATGAATAGAAAATTATTAGACAAAGTTACATCTCTTGAACATTGGATAATACGATTTAGGTTTTAGACTTCATAGAACTATGTAAGAAGAAGAGGAAGAAGAGAGGCAGAGGAAGTGAACGTGGTGAGGTTGATAGGAAACAAAATCATGGAAAGAAAAGCCATCAGATATGACATGAAAAAGCGAAGACTTTACATGCATAGTTAGTTGTGCAAGACAGAATCAGATTTGAGCCAAAGTATCTAACTCCGCTTATAAAGGGTGCCTTTTTTCATGTGAAAAAACTTTATTTTGATCATGGTTTTAAATACATGTGCCGAATACCTATGCATTCTTTCATCAGAATGGTATGGTATTGACATGGTGCCTTGAACCTAAATGGTTGAAAGAAGGTTGAACTATGACGATTCTTCATTCACGTAGGATAGAATGAAAGGCACAAGAAAAGCTCAATCTCTCTTTGAGAATCAAGTGATGTGATCCATCACAGCAAAGCATGTCATTATCTTATTCATGAAAGAAGGGGGTAGCTCTCGGTATTGATAGTACATACTGAAACTGACAACTTCAAAAAGTTAAAAACCTTGACTTGTTGGTAAGGTTTGCTATCTCAGTACCGGACCTCGTGCTAGTACCATCCTATTACTGTATTGGTATACAGTACAGTATGAGATGGGGCATATCTAGTGTCGGTACAGTACGTCTAGTACGATACGGTATCGACCGGCATAACAAACCTTGCCTATTGGTATAGTACTATTGGTTCGCATGGATAGGTATGGTTGGCACATGTCAAAATAGCTGATTTCAACATCATGACCCATTCGCATCAAAATGATGCAATATTGGTTGCACCATTTTGTTCTAATGGTTTTTGATACTGCAATTTTGACTGCAAAGTAACTTATTTGAAGGACAAGTTGGTAGGAAAAGTAATCTTATCACAAAGGCCAAACTTGACTGAAAAATTAAGGGGGGAGAGAAAAAATACTATGCAACTGTGGATGGGTGAGACATGTCTGCTATCTAACTCTTGAATTTTTTTTTTTTTGATGGTGTATTAAGTTGCCCAAAGGATAAGCTAGTGGAAAAGTGAAGTTTATTGAGAAAAGTAAGACCAGGAAAAACATTTCAGAAAACAAGAAAAGAGAGAAACTGTATGACTTATGACAAGCAAGGATAGAGACTTGTTTCAATTCAGAGATGACTTATGACATGTTGAGTAGGGTTTGATGGCATGTGGTGACCAAGGATATGTTGAAAATCAGCCATCTTAGCATTTGGAGTGCTATGGGTTTCCAAGTTTGGGGACTAGAAGGTAGTGGGAGTTGGAGAAATGGAAGTAGGAGGGGGAGATGGTGGAATTTGGACAAGAAAAAGATGGAGGGAGGTTGGTGGTGGGATTTGGGGGCAAGGAAAAAATTGAATCCTTTTTTGGAATATTACGCTTCCCAAAGTTCCTATTTCCACACTAGGGCTGCAATTTGGGCAGATTTGTTTGGTTGAGGGCCTTCCTAAATCTAGCATTTAAATCTCCCTATCCTAACCCAACCCATTTCAATCCCCTCTTAAGCTATATTTGGTTGGTTTGGGTGATCGGGCTAGGTTGTATTAGGTTAGGTTAATCACATTAATTTTGTTGTATTGAGATTTTAAGTTTGGGAAAAAGCAGTGGACTCCAGATATTCCTATTTAGTTGATATTTGAGTTGTGTTGTATCTCAATTAGGAGCACTTGTAGAGTTCTATAATAAAGAGCTAAAGATATAATTTGTTGAAAGAAATTAATACGCTATATAAACATAAATACATAAATGCTATAAATTATTTAGTAATTTAGTTAAGGTCGAGTTCAAGTTGGGTTTAAGCTCAACTCTAACCCAACACTTAGGGTTGGGTTGGAAATTTTAAGAAAACAACCAGACCAAGTTCACAAGACTTTGGCCCAACCTAACCCAATAGAAGGTCATGGGCTTGTTAGGTTTGGGATGAGCCCAAGCAAGTCGCACTCCTATTCTACACTGGTTGCCAAGATCTTTGTTTTTTACTTTGTTCCAATTTGCACTGGCTGATGTGGTGAGTGATTTCATCTTTTTGTCTCAGTAACATAAAAACATGACACGGATTTAGTCAAGAAGGGGGACTACAAAATACGTTAGGAAAAGTAAAAAGGTCAGGAATGTGCTACCTAATTATTATAATAGTAGAGATATATACTTTATATAAAATACTTAAAAGTTTTAAGTGAATCTAGATGCTACCTGATATATGTATTTTGCATTTTGCATATCTACTAAAAATAAATATGAGGCCTTCAAGTTATTGTAATTATACTCTCTAGTGTCTTGACATGCGATGCATGTGGTAGCGAAGTGGGTATGCTAGGATGAGAGACTAAAGACCCGCTTATTCATAGAAGTTATTTCTTTTCAAAATAATACCAGAAATTTGGATGCAAGAGCTATTTCTTTTCAAAATAATACCAGGATGCAAGAGCAGCTGTATATTTTGTGAGCTAGGTCACTAAATGGACTTAAACGAGGGCTGGTTGTGGGGACGAAGATGATTACTGCATGCATTGCAAAAACAAAGAAGGAATAAATGTGATGGAGTAAGTTAGATTTAGTTTGTAGCCAACCACTTGGATTTCCTCTCCCCCTTGCCTTCTTTCTTTTTAAAAAAAAAAAAAAATATTCTTGAGTTAAATGACTTCTATATTTTGATCCCTTGCTCAATTCAGCTTGTGTTTGAGCTTGACAATGGATAGGAAACACAAGCATCTAGTTGTTACGTGTCCACCGTCCATCCACTGCAAATAATTATTTCCACCTTCATCTTCTTCCCCCTTTTTGTCTCCTTTTCCCTTTCTCACTTTCGTTCTTGCTCCTTTATCTACAATCTCTCATTGCCTTTTTATCTCTAATGGCCCAAACAAATTGCTCTAACAATTTCTTTGTTTTTTCCTTCCCTTTTCTCATCATCTTCTCCTTCACTTATTCCACCTTTCCATCCTCTTAAATTACCTTGTTCCCAACTTTCCACTTCTTTTTCAATTACCCCTTTCTTTCCTCTTATAATTTTTTTGTCTGAATATTTTTATCTCCATATTCCTTTGTTAGTTCAAATTTCCCCTAGTTTTCACTTGATCTATCTGAATACACAAGTTGTCCATCCCTAGGTGGTTAACCCACCTCCATATAGACAACTTTTAATCTGATATTAATTGTAGAGTACTTCATGTACGCGATATATCCAAACGACATAACTATATCATAATCAAGACCTATACTGAGGTCTTTGGTTTCATACCTACATCTGGCCTATCACTGGATGCCTCGACAAACTGTCGGTACTGTAGCTGAAGATAAGGTTTTAAAAACCGTACCAATGACCGTATTAATTACGGCCTGTTTGGTATCTTACCGACATGGTATGATAGGCATGCTGGTCAAACTGGCATGTGATTTTTTTTAATATTTTTTTCTTTATTTTTTTTAGTGTCCAATCAAATTTTATTTGATTTATGAATGTTTTAAAATCCAAATTAATATTTGACAGTATTAATTAATGTTTGTATCACTTTGATACACCTTTAATTGCGTGTGACATGAATTTAAGTGTGACATTGTATTATTTAATATCCTAAATAATCAATACATGTACTAAATATCATTTGATCCTAAAATGCTTAATTCAATTAAAAAAAATCTAAAAATATTCAATACGTGCCAATCATTAGAATCTGGTTGATCGTGGATGTTCATAAATAGTAGGATCATTTTCATAGTTTGAAGGAATATCAGTCCATCCCTCTGGCCAATTTGCATTATAATCCATAAGACATCCTCAAACTCTCACTAACGTCAAGTGAGATCCTGGCTCTGAGGCATCCTCGAGCTCATAGTATAGTTATGAAGGGGCCCGTCCAAATATACCGGTAGCAAATTCCGATCCGTAAGATGCTATGGGTTATATAGGATAGTAGCCAGAAAAGACGATGTCTTCGATGCACCATATCCATATCCATATCCATAAGGATCATAGGCTGCATGTGACTGCGGGTAAGATGATTCAGAATATGGGGATGAACCTGATACATCTATGGATCCTACTCTATATGCAAGATCATTTGTAGCTGCATCATGTCCTAAATGACCTTATGGAGCTCGTCATCTGTATGAAATGGTATCCTTGCGAGCTCTACCAACTCGTGTATGGTGGTCTCTATCCTATATGGCGTGCGTAAATTGAGACACCAATGAATTGAAGACTATAAACTGGCTATGTCTCTTATCCTTCGGTCCCTCCACAATCACTAGATCCATGACTAGCTGAAGAACTATCATCATCGCTCTACCTGGTGTCTAAATCAGAGTGAACCGAATGCTCCCTCTCTACTGGAGCTGCAATTGTCTTTTTATTTCTTTTGTTTCTGTGCGTAGCAGCTGCCTACCCTTTAGTTATGCCTTGCTTTAGCTGCCTAGGCTACAAGAGTGGATGCTGTGGTGTATCAGTTGGAGGTTTATGTGGAATGCTGCTACTTGCCCATTGAGAGGCGTCCACCCCAACCTTGCTAGCAAGAAAACTGATTAGTTGTGGAGGCGATCTTGGCTCATCAAACTCTGGCTCCTGTTATTGACTTATAATCTATCCAATCATCGGATTTTTATCTTCATCAACAAAATCACTCGTAGTTTGATCCGAGTACTTCAGCTAAACTTTCTCCTCAATGAATTTGAGCCTCAACCTCAAATTATAGTACACATATATAAGATTATTGAGGCATTTTTGTTTGACTGTTCCTCTGTTTGTTGTAGATAAAGGCAAAGGTTGACCAATTGCACTTACATCCATGTGATGAAATTATCTGGGAGAGGATCTTGATGACAAGATTCTTTAGATTTCGTGTGGATCCACCGAAATGCACCTACCATTCAGTTACAAAATCATTGAAATTTTGCTAAATCAAAAGAAGATTGAATATGTCAATATGATAATAGATTTATTAATACATACCTAGATTCGTCTTTGTTTTTTTTCTAACCGCTACATTACTTTCAAATAATTCTGTGCTCTTCTTAAATATTTTCGTTTGTAAAAAATTTATTTGTTATAATGTCTTATTGAAGATACAGCTAAATTAATAAACAACACTTATTCAAGACATATAGTCATGATGTTTGGATTGAGCTTCATCTTGTCTATTATATTTCGTAGGACGGACAAAAGCTCTTCATCCATGCTAATCCCAGGTATGGAGTACTGGAACCTCGAATTCAGATAATAAGTTGCACATAGATTTTCATAATTGGTTATGTTTATTTATGCAAATTTTTAAACTTCCTACCCATTTAATAGCTCCATCGATAGTCGATGATCCTAATGTACTCATCGACATGTTGTGGATCTATCATCTTGATTTATTTTTTTGCCCTCTCCATCATATAATACAAGAAGTTTATCTAGGGGTATCACTCACCATCTATGGTCCGAGGCATTTTATATAGAGGCTTGATAGCCACTATTATCTTTTCTCATCACTAAGCTCTCCACATTGCTTTCCTTAGTGTCTGCCCTGGCATATCTGCTCTATTACCATTCAGGACTGACAAACATCTGATGCAGCTATATTTTCTTATCAATCATGCTATCAAAGTGCTATATAATTAGTAGTAAACTGTGTGACTCCTGGTTTCAATATATTGCCCCTAACATAATGTTGCATCAATGATGAGATCCATGTATTGTTATAGATGAATTTGGTGATGCTCCGTGTTGGCTTCACTACCTTCTGCATCTTATAAATCTTTCCAATCTCTATCAACATCAGATCAATATAGTGTATAGTACGGGATTCAGAAAATTTATGGTCGCTGCTCCATCAACATCTCTCTTGCAATTCTATATTGTAGTCCATTATCTTGGATAACCTGCACAATATTCCGCTCTCCTACCTAATCAATCACCTCCTCCATCAATCTAAGGATGTAGTTACTATTGTGCACCTCAGTTGAAGCATTAATAGACTTGTGAAATAATGTTCATCCATCATAATATGTCAAGAAGTTGATGATGCTTCATCTAGTAGAATCAGTTCAACCATCACACATTACAGTCAACCCGTACATGGACCACTTGCTCTGATACGAGACAATCCATTTTTCTAGATCTTCCTTATTATCAAGAAGCTCATAACTGATATCTTTTGGTCCTAAAGGATCTACACCTATAGATAAAATGGTAGAGCGATAATATAAGTTGTCTACTACGTTCGTTGGGATGTGACTAAAATGAAATCAAGATCCAATAGGTCGTCATATATCTTTCTTATCTTTTTTCAACATAGTATCAATCCTCTGTTGCTTGGAATCTTTGTTAGGAAAGGTGTGTGGGCCCAAGTCGTGGATAGTGGTTTCTGCTGGAATCTTTTTAGAGGAGTTCTTTCTACTGCCAAATGCTCCCAATATGGATGCAAGATGGCTGGTGCCTTTACCTACTGGCAGGCTCTTTAACTGAGGATGTTCTTCTAAATCATGATTCAGATTCTGTTGCAGTGCTTCCTGAGCTTGACCCTTCTTCATAAGCTAACGGCCCAAATCGAGCTCTATGCTTGGCTACATTCTCTAGCTGCCACTGATTATCCAAGCTTGTCTAAATGACAGCCTCGATCTGTGCCTACTCATCATCTGGAATGGATCTTTTCTTTGACTTCCTGGAGTGATAAGAAGGTGGCTTTGCTGCTCGATGGTTTACCTTTGTCTTTTTTATCAAATTTTTTTCTTCGCTGCTTTAAAATTAGCAAAATACTTCATTAACTTCCATGACTTTTTGTGGACATTTATAGCACAGATACATCCGGATAGCTGCCAGTTAAATGCTACTTCAATCGTGTAATTTTTCCTCTTTTGAATTCTATGCTGCACCATTTACATCTCTAATGATGCCGATCTGAGAGCATCTTACCATGCTCCCAACAAATGTCACGCTCGGAATCCTTCTTCTTCCTCGATGGATGTATTTCTGAAAATTGACAAGCACATTACTTTAATAATTACATAAAAATTAAAGATTTCGTTTATCTATTTTTTTTATAAATTTTAAATTATTTAATTATTTTTAATTATTTTTTATAATAAATTATATTAAAGATTTTTAAAATTATGAAAAAATTATTTGATCTTAGATCCATGTAGAATCTTATAATGGATACTATATATAATTTTCTTAGATAGTAGATATGCATGAAATGCTACTTTTTTCTAAATTTAGGCCTTGATCACTATGCGCAAGATGCATGAAAATTTTGATAAATGGGTACCAAATTTATATCGAAAGTAGCTTGCAAGTTCGTAAACAATAATCTAATTTTATAATTATTTTTTTAATTTTTTTTAATTATTATTTATTCTAAAAATATATTTTTAATTTAAAAAATTATATATTTAATAAAAATTAAAGATTTTAGTATCATTGTGTAGATCATCCTTAGATCAACAACATACACTAAAATGATGTCAAAAAAAAATTGACATGGTTTCCTTTTTTTTTTTTTTATTTTCACGAATTTTTTCAAACAAAAAAGGAGAAGAAAATAGAAGAGAGAGAGGATTCAAAAACATACCTTAAAGAGCTTTAATCCACTTTTATCTGGACTCTTTCTGACGCTGTCGGTGTTAGAGAGTGAGAAACAGGGAGAAGGATTGAAAAAAAAAGAGAGAAGAGAAGCCGCAGAAGCTTTCTATCCCTTAATAAACCGCCGGTTACCGCCAAACTGGACGGTTCGGCTTGAAACAGTAATGTACCACACGAAACCATCCGGTTCAGGGCCAAATCAGGTGGTTCAGCAATTTTGCGGGGGGGGGGGGGGGGCAGTTTTGAAAACTATGGCTGAAGATATTATGAAATCATGCAATTGAACTGGGAATACTTACAGGAGCTACTTGCTCTTTTTGTGATGGTTGGAACAGAATAATTTGTAATCTTTTTGGGTCTAGAGGCAGCAGTGTTGTGTGTTGGTAAGTGGAGGCCTTTCAAGCATTACAGGACTGATTGATTTTAAACTTCTAAAGACTTTGTGAATGTAGAAAATTAAAATTTTAATCCTTTAGAAGCAGTTTCTTTTACAGTAGGCATTACCGCTCAACAATGTTCATTTGCCTTCTGTGCTTTGTTTCATGAATGATATTTTAAAATTGTGGATATTACACAGTAGGTATAACAGGTGTGTGATGTGTTCTGTCACCAACCACCTCTTAAATCCATGCTGTTGTTAGGAGTAATCCATCATATCTAGTGCATAGCAATTGTCATAATGATGGGATCACCGAAGGAATCTCTTTATGTATGTGAATACTTGACTCGTCGATTTGCATCTCCCACATGGACACTTTAGGGGAGTTGGCGATATATGGTAAAATAGATGTTTAGCAAATATGCAGTCATGCAATCATAACTTTTTGAACAAGATGCTAGCCATAAAGGAGGGTTGGTGAGACCTGTATTTTTATCTCATCGCTGGTTTTAATTAGCAAACTTCTTAACCTAGTGTGGTGTTCAGACTAAACACCATTAGGTTCTGTAGCTTGATGCTGCATTACTGTAATATGCGCAAATGTGAAACACATTGCAGCCACTCACATTTGTGTAATGCTTCACTGCAAAAATATTCTGAAGCTATGGGATTGATGCTTCATATCATTGCATTAACATCTATTTAAATTAATATTTAATATTGACAGTAATTAATATTCTTTCTTACTATGTATTACCTAGGAGAAAATATTTCAAAATCATCACAAGCCTCCCTTTTTCTTTTTCTTTTTTTTTTCTTTTTTTTCTATTGCAATTTCTCAATTATTATGTGATGATTTCTTAGTGTATAAATGAAATGTCTTATATCAACGACAACAAAGGGAGTAGTGATGCCATATGCAAGTAAGAGACTCATAGAATGGAAGAGGCAAATATAGCTTTTGCACATTTTTGTTATCCATGAACAGGATCTATATAGACACATAGATCCATGCTACCGACCGGAAAAGAGGGGGGCGGATAGAGCTTTTGCACATTTTTGTTAATCCATGAGCAGGATCTATATAGATAGATAGATCCATGGATTTCATACTTCTGGATTGGAAAATAATGAATAGACAAAAAAATCAGATGATAGTTGTCCTGTTTGTGTTAATTCTATAATTCGTCAGCATAACCTTTTATGGAAAATAGCGGATTAAGGAAGAAAGGGAGAAAATACAACCATTTTACCGATCTCAGATTTGAGGCAAAGCGAGCTGCTACTTTATCTCTCACCATCCCCATCCCCACGCTCCCCACCTAATAAAAACAACAAGAGAAAAAAAAAAAAAAGGGAAAACAACAATAGCAGCACATACCACCTCCAACAACGGAGGGGTGAAAAAAAATTGAATAACTGAAGTCGCTACTTTGTGATGCATCATAAGCACAAGTTTCAAACAATTTTCTTCCATGGGGTTGCTCTTAGTTTTCTTATATTGAGTTTGAACATACCATGGGATTTCCATGTGAATTCTTAGGGATCGAACACACCGATACTCTGGCTATCCAAACTGTTAGGGAGGAATCAAATTAAGTCCCCAGATTTCTTAACGGATCACCCGGCATTGGTCATATTACACTAACTGCCTACATTTTGACAGTTGCAGGATCTTAAAGAAGAGAATATGCGACTGAATGAATCCCAGGGGAAGGCCTTATGGAGTTGCAAAAGCTGCGATGACGAGGATGAGAATGTACATGATGGCTTGCCGCTTGGCACTCACCATGGCGTTCCCTCATGGAGTCCCGGTTACAATGAGAGTGGGATGAATCCTCAGTTGGATGGGGACTCGTGGTGGGCTGGTAAAGAAGGTAAGCCCCGGCGGCAGGACTTGTTCAGAGTTTGTGGCTCGTGCTCTTTGCCACACCAAGTTGTTTCAAGCAATACAATGATGGATGAGTCACTGGAGCGACAAAGGGTTGTGGCACTCCACCGGAGTCTGTTCGGTGCAATGTTATCACTCCTTGTTGGCATGATCATCTGGGAAGCTGAAGACCCATGCCTGCCCCTGGTAGCAGCACTATTTACGGTGGTAGGGATGTCCCTGAACAGTGTGGTCCGGTTCTTCTCAACCATAAAGAACAAGCCAGCTTCCGATGCTGTTGCTTTACTGAGTTTAAACTGGTTCATGCTCGGTGCTCTCGCCTACCCAACTTTGCCCATTGTTGCTCGTACGCTGGCACCGCAGGCTATCAAGTTCGCAGACCAGGTGGTTAGCTGGCTTGGCTATTCCAGCTAGCCTGATAGCGAGCTGACATGCAGCTGTGGATGTGCCCATCAGGCACCTATTTTGATCCTTCCGGATTGTGAGCTGTAAATTAGCAAGCTTATCTTTTTAAAGTTTTCGAGTGCGGAAAAACTGCACCAAACTCGATCTTGACAGGCTTGGCTGCTGTGTAAATATATATAGATGTTGAGGTTTGGTTTGGGTTTTGCTGGTATTTTGTGTAGCCGTCCTTCTTTTCGTCATTTTCCTGTCTCTTCTAATTTATTGTGAATATGGATGGCCAAAGAGATCGCGGCCAGAAGGGTGTGGCGCAGGGTGGAGAAATTATTGAATGCACCAGGTGCAAGTGAATCAGGGCAAATCCCGAAGTAGATGCACGGTGGATAGCGCGTAATCGGGAGTTGGTGACGTACAACGGGTAGCGTCGTGGGATTTACGCGGTCCGATTGCAATGCGGAGGCAGCGTGGTGGGACACCTCGCGCGCACCAAGCCGAGGTGACGACTAGCAAGGAATTGTCTCTTTCTCTCATCTGGTTTGCATTCGTACACCAACGTTTTTATAGCTCTGCACTGGGTTTTTATCTTAAAGAGATCTTGTCGACATGATTATAATTCCACAGGGCTGTTCCGTCAGCGTGAAATTAATTAGTTGGTGTTGGTACCACGGGATGGGGGTTCTCCTTTGTATTGTGATGGTTTTATTTCGAATGCGAGACATGCGCGTCATGAACCGAAGATACGGTTTGATTTGACAAACCATGCGTGTCTGTAAATCAGTTCAATTTCGTCACCGAGCCAGAATTTTGATATCGCACAGGTTGTTGGGCCGAGAGGCTGAATGCATCCCGCTGCATGCACACGTGCGTGCAGTGGGGAAGCCCAAAATAATATTATATATATAATATAATTTAAAATCTTTTATTATTATATATATAAAAAATTAATTTAATTAGGTTGAAATTTTAAATAGATTTTTATTTCATCTCACTGAATAATCTCACGTAGATATAAGAAAAATTAGAAGAATTTTTAATCATCGGAGATATAAGAGAAAGATCTCTTTTCTTTTGGCTAGATCCACCGTCATCTTCTTGAAAATTATTTTTTTTATTTTTTTTAAAAAAATCAAGTTTTCTTTGCTTCTGATTAATTATTCATGATTAAATTTTGAGCAAAAAAATGACCTAAAATAATAATAATTAATAAAAAAATTATACATAAAGAAAAAGCAACTCACTAATTTACTAATTAATTATATAAATTAAACTAAATATTAGAGAGTAAAATATAAATCATAAATACATCAATTTAATTAATAATTTTAAATTAATATTTAGTAAATTAAATTTAATGGAAAGAATACGAATGAATGTATATAAATTATTTAAAAATTATTTAATTTTAAATTCTTAATTTAGATTTTTTTTTTATCATTGAATCGCTGATATTTTTTTGGTCGATCTGATGGAGGGCATGCCGATGCTTGGATAAAAAGTCATGGATGTGCATTATTTGCCGCATGGTCTCTCTGCATGCGACTCCAAGAAAAGTTGCAAGGAAATGTTCCCATTCCTGTCGCGGGATGCATTGCCATCCGACCATTAATCTTTGGTGGAACTGAGGCAGCCACAAGCATTAATTTGTCAGCATGCTGATGGCTGTTGGCTGTTGGCCGTGGTTGTCATCCCTTCCTTTCTTTTATATATATATATATATATATATATATATATATATATATGTGGATGCATGCATTTGTATGCGCATATATATTTTCTGCTGATGTGCATCTTGTCGTAACTTGGCATGCATCTCACCATCAATCCTCTGATTTGTGGTTGTCAGCCTGTATATGGTCGATATCATCATGTTCTCGAGATGCCTTTCCACGGCCGGCAACGCAAGGAGAGGGAAGCAAAAGCAGCATCCTTGCTTTTGTTCGTTCCTCACCATGAAAAAGAACCGAATCCAGGGCTGTTGCTCCTTGACGGTGCCTCAGGTTGTCATGGGAGCAGTAACGGGCAAATGCCCGCGGTTGCATCCTGGCGGGTGAAGAGTAGTGTAGGATATGGGAATAAGGCTATTAAATAAAGTGCGTTAGTTACGACAGTCGAACATGGGAAAGTGTGGGGTCTTCACAAATAGAAGTCATGGAGAGAAGGTGGAATACACAAAGTTAGAAGGGACGCTGCTAAAGTTGTTCGTTCGATTGTAAGGTATTAGATGGGAAAACAACAAGCACCCCACACGTAATAGATCTAAATTTGGATCATGTTCATTGGACCGGGCCTTGGGCAGTAGCTGGAGTAGGCCCCATGTTGTGGAATTAATGCAAAACAACATGGTGGCGCTCTCTTCTCTTTCTTTCTTTCTTGGTTACAGGTTGCTTTCCTTCCATTGAGGAAAACTTTATTAAGTTGCAGAGCTGATTTAGCAAATAATTAATGATTAGTATTGTCCGGGTTCTATTCCACATGTTTGCGGCCAAGACAAATATATTCCTAGAGATCTCATCGTCACGGTTGGAGGGTATTTTTGATGGTTGAGGGGCCTTAAAGTTAACTTCGTGGCATCCAAACAGCATGCATGATTCTGCTCATTTCCCCGCAAGCCCCTGGCATCAAGTGTATGAATGCATGGGCGGAACCTACCTCATCCATCTCTTGCAAATTTGAATAATATCTGGTTCAAATGCAACTCCATCACGTTGCTGCTTGGACCTGTCTTTTAGACAACGCAACGCCTCGTCGAAAGCGTAGGACCGGATTTTTAGATTTTAATTTTGAATTTGGAATTAATTTTTAAAAATTTTGGACTTTGAACTTGGATCTGGATTTAACGTTATAAAATCTAAATTCAATCCAAAATCCGAACTATGGGTTCAAACCAAATCCAATCCATTATTCTAGTTTGAACTTTTGGATTTTACGCACATATATTTATATACGTGCATGTGTGTATGTTTCGAGTTTAGCTTCTTTTAAATGTTATGGGACATTATATTTTAGCAATATAGTTCTTCTCGAAAATCTAGTTATTACGTTTTTTTTATACGATGCTATTATAGCACGACTTGTAGATATCTTTGATATTGAAATTTATATTTTATATTTTTTATTCATTGCTATCACAATATTGGTTGTTAGATATAGGGCGATATCGTAGAGTATCTATAAGTGGTATATGTTTTGAATTCATGTAAGTTGCTTTTGAATTACGATCCAAAATGTATGTAAAAGTCCAAAAATTCAATCCAATCCAACTCAAAATTTTCGGACTGAATTGGATCGGACTAGTAGAGCATTTGGTTTGGTTTTGGAGCTAAGTTTTCAAGTCCAAAATATTTTCAATTGGAGTTGGATTTAGATATAATCCAATCCGATTGGCTCCAAGTTGCAACACGTGTAGTGAACCAGCAATGACTCGAGTGATGATGGAAATGTCCGTCTTCTCACGTATGTGTATTGTCTTCCAAGCTGCGGCATTTTGATGTCAAAATAAAGCAGAGGAGCTCGAGTATTAGAATGTTGAATCAAGTTTAGAGACTACTAATCAGGTATGAAATGCCATGCAAAGAGTTAGTTTCATAGTGGATCAATTTTGTCCTCCATCCCGCGAAGGGACAGGGTTCTTTCATCCATTTAAAGACGGTACCTATCTTTTCTTTCAGGTAAAAACCAGGGTGAAAAGGAAAATTTTAGCCTGGCATGTGCTCTTCAATTAGATTGACTGAGATTGTCAGAAACAAGTTGCTCATCTTAAATATCGCCACAAATACATGCTCATCGTATATTCTGACCGCTCCTGTAATGCCAGTTCTGCAATTTCCTCTAAAATAATGCGAGGCTTGCAAGGTCCGGGGTGCTTCCACTCCTGGCCTCAGCCTCTCTCCCATATACTTTCCGTGCGCTACTGCATCCACTAATTTCAACTTGGCCTTCTTAATTAATTAGCCTCAGGCTTCATTCGGTTGCAGCGAGGGAAAACTGGATTACTTGAGTAGGTTAATTTATGCGGTTCATTGGGTACGTAAAAGGCGGTGTTGGCCGGGATGCTCGTCCGTCCATATAAACCAGGATAGAAATAGTTTTATGCTACGAAAGAATTAAGGTGGGCCTTGGCGCAATGTCTTCTTCTTCTCTTTCCTCCGTGCTCATCTGTCCCAATCCCAGTCCCTCCCGAACATTCAAAAGCAGCGGTACCGTCCGAGTCCAGAAATAATGCACGGTACCGACCATCTGAAGGACAACAAATTAGAGTTATTACGAACAATAAAACTGAGCGTCCTGTTGCGGTGCGGATTTCTCCGGAAGAATCAACGCAAATCAGCAATATTGCAAAAGAATCCATTCGCTCCCGCATAAATTTGCTGCACCTTCCATCCCAAGCTTTAATAGCAAGGAACGGAGTGGGTGGCCTCCTTCCTACGAGTTCGTTCCAAGTCCTTCAGCGTCATGTCCTTGTTTTTCAACATAAATAGATTCTTTCGGGAGATGCGGGTCCACGGCAGATTTACCTAAAGCGATCGAGACAACACTTTTACCGGGGATGAGAGTAGCTAGCATGGATAATTTCTTTTCATATCTGAATAGAGATTTACCTGGTTTACAGGAAATTGGGTCCTCAAATATTTTAATATGATTCCATCAATCATCTTGTTTGAAGGTACTCTATCAGATTGAGCACGGGTCATCCATATGGCTTCAGCTGGGCAATCTTTTGCAACACGATTCTCTAATTGAAGAAAGTCTGCATTCCCAAGCTTAATCTAAGTAATGGCGACTTCATTTCTTTCACGGTTGGTTCCCGAACATCTCCAACAAAAACAATCTGCTAGATTTACAGAACTAGTTTACTCTAATGATGATAATAATTGATGTTTCTCGAGGGCTTTAGAACTGTCTATACGTAAACCCTCAAAAAAAAGAAACAAAAAAAAAAGAAAAAGAAAACTGCCTGTACGTAACAAATTGATTAGAGAGATAGAGAGAGAGAGAGAAGGAAAACAAAACCACAAACTAAGATGTGAGAGTCATCCCTTTTTATTTATTTCTTCAAAGCAATAATTAATGCAAAAGAAAAAAGTACGATGTCTGCTTAATGGAGTTAATGCAAAAGTAAAGAGCAAGGCATCTGCTAATATTGTATCGATCCAAATAACCGATGGTCTTAACCCCCCTGGCTTCGTTGATGCACCCTCATGCTTTAAGTGGCATCAATCCGCTTCAATGCAAATTTGTTTATTTATATATATATATATATATATATTAGCCCAAGGAGATGTGTGATGCATGGTATCTCATCTTTCTTCCAATTGGGACAACCGTCTATTAGCTGGAAATCCACCTTTCTAGATTTGATCCCTAAAGTTCCTACTGCGGTCGTCTTCTGCTCAATTCCATCCGATCAGTTTGCGTGCACGTTCTTGAAAACGAGACTTTGATGATAACAAATCGAATTTTGATAGTGGAAAAGAGGACTCGAGGCAAGACTGCAGCACTCTTTCATGGTTTTCCTTCAATTCTATTCTATTTTAAAAAAAATATTGATACAAGCTGACGGGACGTTTTTTTCTTCAATAGAGAAAGGGGAGAGACGAGGTCAAATGCGCCATAATGCTGTTCAGCGATGGCAGGTCAGAGTATTACATCCGCAATTGAAAGATTATCGATCGCAATTGAGTGCAGTATAGATCAGGTAATAAAGGATGAAAATAATTCCTCCTGCCCCTTCCATCCCTCAAATTGAATGCTGCGGACGCCCGTATACTTTATATATATATATATATATGGAAGAAGGATGGTAAATCTGTCTGGGGCTCCGGCCGGTTAGAACTAAATAATTGAGAGCATCCTTCCCATAAAAAGTTTCAATCGTCCTTTGGAATCCAATCCCTTGCATAGAAAATGGGGGCATCCAGATATCCGCTGCACTCCTTTTCCAACCATCATCATTTTCCCTTCTTGATAGGTGACATGGTTAAATCACAGACCATATATATATATGGGTGGGACCCAAGTCCGAAGGATCGTAGCTGTCATTCCTTAATGGACTTCCTCCTCCAAGCTGCCAAATGATAGAGACCGGAGCAACTCCTGTGGGTTTGAGTTGTCAGCTGTGGTCTTAATACGAAAACATGGGGGGTGGGAGATCTAACAACTTGATAAGAGTCCACTCAACAAAACACCAGCAGTGCATATTCCAGTTAAAGAGAGAACCGTCCTGGACATCCGTGGAAGGAAAGAAACAAACTCTTTTCTTATTTGGACTGAAATGAATAGAAAGAGATTCCATTTGAATCAAAATGCCTCACCTCCTTCAGGTTCGAGTCTTTTTTTATATGGAACTTCCAACAGCTATCTATCTCCACCTTTTGGCCGGTCAAGAATAACTCGTGAGTTGTAAATCTCAGCCCCCCGTGGAATGCTACGAGAAAGGAAAGAACGGTATGGATCTGCATGTCTTCAATACGTGCCGAGGGCTGAGCCGGATGTAAATTGAATGCGCAAAGAGGATTTGCTATCAGTTTTCCAACTTCTCCACCATTTCAACTTTTTCTGTAACTTAAAATGTCGCCCTCGAGAATGCTTGGTGAATGTAAAAATGGAGAGACAATTTCATTCAATGAGTGTGTCGAGCCCACGTCACATTATGTGGGGAATTCATTACGTAGCAAACTCGGAAGCTAGGGAGTTACCAGCTTGAGCCTTCGTGTAAGGCTCTGATCTTTCTTGGGCCCACTCTGGGCCCAACGAATCAAACTTGGAAAAGTCCCTTCATGAACGCCGGTTCGTGTTTGCTTCTTCTCCCTCTTTTTTTTCCTCAAAAGAAAAAGAGGAGAGAAGAAAAAGGACATCCACAGTGTCCATCTTCTTTGCAAACCGCAATCAACCGAATGCAACAAGTCATAACATTTGAACTTTATCGGCATATGAGGGAGGAAGCAATTTTAAAGGGATCGACGTGGTACACGACATTTGACAACCCACCCTGCTTTATTACCGAACCAGCGGATGCTTATTGATTCCGCAACAGATCGGTTGCATTATATTATCCTCGGGCTATTCCAAGGGATGCTTAAAGAGCAACCAACGGACAACCATGTTGATCGATCATCAATTCCGACTTTTTTTTGTTTTTCTTTTTAAGTTGATTGAAATTATGGCTGAAATCGGATCGAATATCAGCATTTTTAAATTCATATTTATTTTATCTAATCAATATAGATATGAATACGGATATTATTTATACTTAAAAATTTATATGTATATTTGTTTTAAACGGATACGAATATAATTCGGATACTAAAAATATGGATATAATTATAAATATAATTTAGATAATTAAATTTTATGATTATAAAATTAAAAATATTACTAAATAAATGATAGATCAAGTTAATCATATATTTATATGATTATATATTTTTTAAAAAAAAATTAATAAGTACTATATAAATTTATATAGAATTAAATATAGATTTGAATATTCGAAAATAGATTGGATAGTCATATTCGTATCTATTTTTTTTATGGACGTGAGTATGAATACGGATATTACTTAAATTCTTAAATTTTTATTAATATTTGGATTAATTCGGATGTGAAAATGAGATAATATCGATACTATTTTTATCTCTGATTGGAATAGGATGTACCTTGACTGTCGGCATGTGTTAGATCAACGGACCTCATTAAGATGCCACCTTAGCTTTTAGCAAAGTCTCTTTGCACATGTACTAAAAATCTTGGTTCAAATCCCACTTTCACGAATTGAGACGGTTCTAGTAGCACTGGGGTGTGGCCTCTTGTCTCGGGCCCTTTTCCGCTTAAACAAGAAAAGGCATTGTATGGGATCCTTTTTATATGTATACCTTAGAGTAAAAAAATTAAGGCTCACAACATCCCGACGAACGTTTTGCGCCCTATGCTGCATAAATTTGGGTGCAAGCCCGTGGTAATCCCTCGTAGCAGCAGCCAATCTGGACTGCAGGAATAAATCATGGCTGAATAATGATTATAGTACTGCAATGATGCTTTCCAACTGGGCCAGCCACCTGTTTTTAATTCTCGAGAAAGATCAGAGGTTACACGTATCGATCATGCAATCCAACCAAGTAGTCCAAATGGCACCGGTGGACTTGCGAATCACCCAACGAGAAACCTAGAATTCGTGGCACAGCTCTTCGAAAACTCATCAATCACACCTTTGAGATGGTCCGAAAGTTTTAGAATATATATAATCGAGGTGCAGACAATGCCAGCATCTATTGCTTTCATGCTGTTCTGTAGATAAACTTTGGTTACGGAGGCACGATCCTTCCTGTCTTTTAGAACATGCATGCTTTGAATTTATTCTGACGAACTTTGTAGGCACGGCACCAAAACACGGCGTGGCTAACAGCAGTCATGACAACCAGTCAAACATTGCTTTCGGTGGGCAGATTTTTTAAGTTATTTCCCCTGATCAGGTACTTGGGGGTAGCATATTATACTACCAACTTCTCTACGAAACTTGTTGCTTCGAGTAACGGCTTATAGTTGCACCCTCTATTTTGAGGAGGATCAAAATTCAAAGCTCGATCGGTGGACGTTTCGCTAATCTGAGATATTATTGTTATTGAAATATACATACCCCAAGTAAATGAGGAAACTAACATGAAATATATATTTGAGCTGACACCAATGGTTACTCCAGCACAAAAAAATTGAATGTCAAATAGCTGTTTTCTTGCATGCTCAATTACCATCATCGACTCAATATAACTTCTTTTATTAATTAAGTGTCGGTGCGAAGCAAACACGGCAAATTAAGGAGAGAGGAATGCTCCTGCATGCACTCAAGTATACGAACATAAAAATTATTGCTTCTGGATCTTTCGGCTTGAGGTCGGCCGACGAGGTTGGAGGAACTCGGCCACCGAGGAATATGAGGCCGAGGATGAGCTTTGCTGGAGCTTCATCCGTTCACCTGCAATAAAGTTTCCACCGGAGTGTTCTCCGGTGAAGATCCTCCGATGCTCAAATTAGGAGATTGGAGAACAATGAGAAGAGAAAGCGTCGAATTGAATGGCATACTTGAAGAATCCCGGAATCTTTTTATTTATAGGGAAGGAGTTGGAGTCGTATCCGTTTCGGACTCTAACGACTTTCCGAGTTAGTCGTCCTGGATTGATTCAGAAGATTTCTTTCCTTCTTAGGAGACGGGATTGCAAAAGACTCCTCTTTATCCGAGTTTTTCGATTCGGAGAGGACGCAGTTTCAGCAGGAATGGTTGTAGGTCGGTCATTGACGAGCTATGAGCCTATTCATGTAGCTCGACGGTCGACCTGAATTCGATGAGAATGAGATATGAAGGCCTACCTTATCTTGCCAGGAGGTGATCTTCAGTAGGTTGGTCGGAATTGTAGGTCGGCTGAAATTATAGGTCGACCAAAATTGTAGGTCGGTCGGAATTGTAGGTCGACTGAAATTGTAGGTCGACTTAAGCCGATCTACAGCTAACCGTGAACGAAGTATCGCATTGTTCTGTTTGGACGATCCAATGGAGCAGGTCGGCGATAGACCCTAAACAGGCCGAGGCCACACCAACCCCATTTTACAATAGTGATCCTCAGCCGTAGCCAAGAAGCACGCGTTGGCGAGATTTGGTGGAGATGCGTTCCGCGCCTCGACCGTGGTCGAGGAGCACGCGTTGGCGAGATTTGATGGAGATGCATTTCGTTCCTCGACCGTGGTCGAGAAGTACGCGTTGGCGAGATTCGATGGAGATACATTTCGATCCTCGACCGTGGTCGAGGAGCTCGCGTTGGCGAGATCCGATGGAGATGCATTCCATTCCTCGGCCATGACCGAGGAGCACGCATTAGCGAGATTCGATGGAGATGTGTTTCGATCCTCGGTCATGGCCGAAGAGCACGCATTGGTGAGATTTGGTGGAGAGGCGTGGATTTGGTTGAGAGGCGTTCCACTCCTCTCCACCAAATCTTGCCAACACACGCTCCTCGGCCACGATTGAGGATCGGAACGCATCTCCATCAGATCTCGCCAATGCGCGCTGGCTGAGGAGCATGCGTTGGCGAGATCCAATGGAGATGCGTTCCGATCCTCAATCGTGGTCGAGGAGTGTGTGTTGGCAAGATTTGGTGGAGATGCATTTCGCTCCTCGACCGTGGTCGGAGAGCGCATGTTGGCAAGATCTGATGGAGACGCATTCTGCTCCTCTCCACCAAATCTCGCCAATGCATGCTCTTCGACCACGGCCGAGGAACGGAATGCGTCTCCATCAGATCTCGCCAACGTGCGCTTCTCGACCATGATCGAGGAGCAAAACACATCTTCACCAAATCTCGCCAACACGCGCTCCTCGACCACGGTTGAGAATCGAAATGCATCTTCATCGGATCTCACCAACGCGCGCTCCTCGGCCATAGCCGAGGAATGGAACGCATCTCCATTGGATCTCGCCAATGCGCGCTCCTCGTCCACGATCGAGGATCGGAATGCATCTCTATTGGATCTTGCCAACATGCGCTCCTCAACCACGATCGAGGAGCGGAATGCGTCTCCACCAAATCTCGCCAACGCGCGCTCCTCGACCACGATCGAGGATCGAAAAGCATCTCCATCAGATCTTGCCAACGCGCGCGCTCCTCGGCCACGATCGAGGAATGGAATGCATCTCCATCGGATCTCACCAACGCACGCTCCTCGACCACGATCGAGGAATGGAATGCGTCTCCATCAAATTTTGCTTACGCGCACTCCTCGATCACAGTCAAGGATCGGAATGCATCTCCATCGGATCTCGCCAATATGCGCTCCTCGACCACAGCCGAGGAGCGGAATGCGTCTCCATCGGATCTCGCCAATGCACGCTCCTCAGCCATGACCGAGGATCGGAACGTAACTCATGAAATTCATGAAAATACGCTCCTCGACTATGGCCGAGGATCGTAACACGCCGGCATGAATCACCCATCACTTCATAGACACGTCGCCTAAGATCTATGCTAATCTATGTCTCGAAAAAGGAAGATCTGATGAAGAACATATGAACTCAACAACTTAAGCAAAAGAAGGCTTTGTATTAAAGTTCAATGTTTACAAGTGATGGTCGGCCCATACAAAAATACCTTAGCAAGGACCAGGGGTAAACAAAAAAGGCCGACCTAAAAAAAAATGGTACATTAAGCTTCATCTCGAGCTCCAGATTCGTCAACTTCTGCTTGGTCTGGCAGGATGATAACGGCCGGGGGTGGTACCGATGCTGCATCCTCAGCAGCCAGGTTCGTGCACGGGGCTGAAGACATCTTCCATCTGAATCTTCCGATCCTCAGCTTCCTTGGCCTCCTCGTCGTCCGACTCCAAGAGGTCCAAGTTCAGATCGGAGAAGATCCTCCGAACCTTCTCTTTCATATCTATGCCCCCTTGCAAGTAGGAGAATGATGCAAAATCCATCTTGATGTTGCAAAATTCTTCTAAGGTGCGGAAGGCCTCGACCACCTCTACCCTGGCAGCCTCCGCTCATGCCTTCCCGACCTTCCTCTCTCCCAGCACCCGAGCTTCAGCCCTAGTCAGCTTGGATTTTAGCTACTTCACCCTCTCCCTGAGGGACTGGGTCTCGTCCTCAGCCTTCAGCCGAGATAACTGAGCATCGTTCGTCCTTCGGTTGGCTTGGACGGCTTTCTCCTCAGCTTCCTTAGAGATGCACTGAACCTCTCTAATTACTTCGGCAAAATGGTCCACATGATGGACGAGCTAAAAAAAAAGAGGAAGAAATAAGTTAAGCCGAGGAGTGAACAAAAAATCTAAAATGAAGGTCGGTAAAGAGCCAACATGTATCCGAAGGAGAGAATCGTAGGAGTCCTAGATGCGGTGGGCACCCTCGACCTCCTCGAAGGTCTGGGCGTCGATCGGTAAAATGATCGACTTCAGCAAGGAACGGGCAACACGGTAGTCGCCAATGCCCTTCCTTTTATCCTTGGTATCCAAGGGAACTTCCACTGGAGAGATACTCTCCAGAACATCATATCCATGGTTGGACATTCGGATGGAGTTCTTTGGCCCATCCAAGCTTCTTTTAGAAGAGAATGTAGAAGGACGGAGGATGGACTCCCCCGGAGCAGCGGACTGAATCGACGTCACAGCCTTCGTCGATGCCGACTTCTCCTTCCTCGGGGCATTGGCCGCCCTCGAGGAACCTCCTACCACGGGCTGCGCCAGGACAGCCTCAGTACGAGCACGTTTGGGGGCCACAGCCACGCTTGTCTTCCTCTTCTTCGCCATCTGATGAAGAGTTTCAAGATCAGATGGGTTCATCACTAGACAGAAAATACAAGACTCGGTCAATGATAATGACAAGAAAAGAAAAGATAATCCAAACAAAATCGCATGAGAACATTTACTCCTCGGGTCAGTTGGAATCAGTCCGACCTTAAATAAGTTTTTCTCGATAAGAAATCTGGACAGCGGGAGAGGAGCAAGACTAAAGATTTGACTCAAGACCTCCTCCTCGATTTTGGACAGTGTTGGGGGTTTGACAGCCGACCTATGAGATCGCGCCCATGATGTACTAAAACTCCATAGTTGCTTGGCTGACATGAAAAAGAAGCGCTCCTTCTAATTATGCATCGAGGAAGGAGCGCCTCGAAAAAGATGGTATCCTCTCCGAGGAGAAGCATATCACCATCCGATCTTCGTCGGATGCTCTTTTAAAGTGAAGCAAGCTCAGAGATGACGGAAGATAGGCTCGATCCCGAGGAGGAGGCAGTGGATGAAAAAGCGTAAAATCGATCGTCAGGAGTTCGGCATCAAGCAACAAAAGCTAATTCTATATAGGTTCAGAAGCTCGATAATTAAAAATGAAAAGGCAACTTGAGGCCGGCTTTTAACGATTCCTTGTAAACACCAGTCCGCCCAGGCTGAGGAAGAGCTATACGCTCCCTAAGACCGACGATCTCTAACTTAAAATTATCGGAGATATGGTACTTTATCCTAACGACTTCCAGGTCCTTCGAAGTGAGGATGAAATCTATTCTGTAAGGGCCATAGTCCAGAACTTCACGTTCTTTGGATTGGCCCGGAGAACCAACTATCCCAAAACCATGGTCCTCACCGGAAGGGTTATCCGAGCTCCAAGAAGATTGGGACAGATTAGATTGACTCATGAGTACGGAGGAAACTGACCTAAAGGGCGAGGAGGCCAAGCAACAAGGGGAGTTAAGGTGGGATCGACGATAGCTCGACTAAGTTCGAGCTATTCCTCGCATAAAGTATCGGAGTTCATCCTTTAAGCAATAGTAGTAGTCAAAAAGAGTTATACGGACCCTATTTATAAGAGGCATGGACGGCTTCGATCTACTCCCATTTCATCTATCCTTTTAGATCTTCGTCAGGTGTTAAATACCCGTTGGTCGGGATGGGCAGACCCGGAGCAAAGCAACGGGCGATTAGATTGCGTGGTTGATGGACTTCTCCCAATCTTAGCATGCTACCGATCTCCAATGCTGCAATGCGGGCACGATTTGAAGATCGGCCTCGACTTCGATATGGTACTTACATCGATCGCTCAAAGGTAGATTGACCTCGTAAGTGGGGGGTAAACTATTATGGAATGAGGCTGGTGTGGCCTCAACCTATTTAGGATCTGTCGTCGACCTGCCCCATTGGATCGTCCAAGTAGAACAATATGACATTTCATCCGCGGTTAGCTGTAGGTTGGCTTAAGCTGACCTACAATTTCAGCCGACCTACAATTTCGACCGACTTATAATTTTGGCCGACCTACTGAAGATCACCTCCTGGCAAGATAAGGTAGGCCTTCATACCTCGTCCTCGTCGGATTCAGATCGACCGTCGAGCTATATGAATAGGCTCATAGTTCATCAATGACCGACCTACAACCATCCCTGCTGAAACTGGGTCCTCTCCGAATCGAAAAATTCGGATAAAGAGGAGTTTTTCGCAATCCCATCTCCTAAGAAGGAAAGAAATCTTTCGAATCAATTCAGGACGACTAACTCAAAAAATCGTTAGAGTTCGAAATGGAAACGATTCCAACTCCTTTTCTATAAATAAAGGAGCTCTGGGACCCTCCAGATAGACCATTCAATTCAACGCTTTCTTCATTATTTTTCAATGTTCTAACTTGAGTGTCGGAAGGTTTTTACTAAAAAATACTTCGGTGAAAATTTTATTGCAGATGAACGGATAAAGTTTCAACAAAGCTTGTTCTCGATCTCATATTCTTCGATGGCCGAGCTTCTTCATCTTCGTCAGCCGATTTCAAGTCTAGAAATTCAGGGACAATAAAAATAGATAAATTTATTTTATAATTTTTTTATAATTAGGGTGGGGTGGCATGTCATGCTGTAGCTAGGTAGGTGTGATTCAAGAGGAGCGCTGTCGGATTGGTTTTGCATAAGATGGATCACCCGCCCATCAATCCTCCACTTGTAGCGAACACGGCAATCGACCAAGATCCAACAAGTACATGATTTATGACATCACCTGACAGCCATGGTGATGTGCTGCTTATAGGGAGCGCTCACCCACGTCATCACATTAATTATCTTTGTCTCTTTCTTTCTTCGTTTTTAACCGTTACCAGCTAAAATTTACGCTTCCACGTTTAACCCCCTCCCCACCGTCGGACTACTCTACATGGACGCAGCCGGAACGCCACGTGTCTCGATCCTGCGCGTCCAATCTCTCTATATATACACCCTTCCCGTGGCTCTTCGTTCCGCCGCGGTGACGACCAGAAGTCGAGGGAGAGAGACGGAAGGGCGAGAGCGGTGGGAGAATGGATTGATGGATGGATAGGGTTTAGCTTTCCCCCCGGCCGTCTCGTCCGCTCGCTCTTCTCTCTCTCTCTCTCTCTCTCTCGTTGTCGCTGTCTTTTGGATTGATTTCAGGATTTCTAGGGTTTTGCTGTTTATTGTGGTCGCCGCCGCCTCTGATTCGCTTGGTGCAGGTCGGGAACGGCTCCATTTTTGGCCTACCGGCGAGCTGGATCCCGCCTTGCATCAACTGAATCGGAGCCGGAATGCGACGATCGATGCTCCGGATGCTCCTGCTGCACCGCATCCTCTGAAAGGTTGGATCTTTGCTTTTGTTTCGATCTGATTTCTCTTTCTTATTGATCAGATGGACTGGTAGGCTGTTTTCCCCTTAGCCGTCCGTTAAAGATGGCAACTTTATGCTTAAATATGTGGTTTTTATGGAATTGATGGATTCGAAGATTTCGATACTTCTATTGCAAACACTTGCACTTAAGGGACTGGATGTGGGCTCAACGTGTTCAGCTAAATTGCTTGAAATAGCTTGCCGGACGATGGATTATAAATACCCACTTGGGTGCTCCATTTCCTGCCGTAGAGGTCGGGTCTTTGTTCTCATTCCTCATTGGATTTCTCTGCGGCGGGCTTATTGGATTGGTTCCCTCGTTTTTTTCGTTTCTGATTCAGAGGTTTTCCCCAGATGGTGTCTTTATTTCGTGATGTTTGCTTTTTGTTGAATAGCGGATTCTTTTCGATCGACCGGTTCCTGTTCTTTACTTGCATTTAAACTTTGAGAAATAAGTGGATACGGATTTCCTCGTTCCAAACTAATTGATTAAACTAGCTTGGAGAGTCATAAGTTCATGGACTGTTAAATACCAGCTCGTATACTTGATTCCTCAGTTTAAAGTTCAGATCTTTGCTTTCTCGTGTTATGGTATAGAATTCCTTCGTTTCGCTGTGTTTCCACGTTCAGATCGATTGAATGACTTGGATCCTCCAATTTCTTGGTTTGTTATGTCAGTTTTACCTTGTTCATCTGCGACATATGGTACCTTTGTTGCTTGAAATGTGGTGTTTATTGATTTGATGGATTGAGTTTGGGTTTCTTTGTTGCTGCTGGTTTTGGTTCCTTCCTGGTAAAACAGTTGGCCTTTGCAATACTTGAATAGAAAAAAAAAATTTTTTTTTTTTTGGGTATGATGATATAAGAGGCATTGAGCCACCTAGTTTTGTCTGCATGGTGGGCACAGAGCGAACTATTCTTTCACCTTTTGCTGAAGAATATTTAAAGTGATTTGAACAGATGACTATGTTATTCATGACCAAGAGCTGGCTTTAGACGGACAAATCAAGAAAGGCATTAGACTATCATCTTCTTGGAACATTGACAGAGGATTGTTTTATTACGTGGATTTTTTTTATTTTTTTGGAGGGAAGTAAATTGCAGAGATTTTTTTGATGGTTCATTGTGAGATTCTTTTTGCTGGATATGGATTACTGCTATTTAGGCAACTTCTTCAGCAGCTATTATTTATCTACTTGGTTTATCTTCTTTCTATCTTTTAAGATTTGCTGCCAATTGGGATAATCTCAAGTACCTCGGATGGCTGCTCTAGCTATCTATGTTAAATCTACCCAGCTTAAATAATATGTGCCTTTAATTAATTTTTTAAAAAATATCCTTCTATGTTTAATTTATTTGAAATACTAAAAAAATCGTTTTAAAATCCTTTTGTGTCAAGATCTATCAGTCTAAAAATTTTGTGGTGCAAGAAGTCTAGTAGAGAAGAGATGGGGCTTACTAATGTTGCTTAGCTTCAAGATGGAAAGGAGTCAATTGTTGGTCCTATTTTGCCTACTAATTCTTAATACATGTTTGTTCTTATTTGCTTTTCATGACAAATGTGTAACTAGAAATAAAAAGGGGCGTCCCCCCATATATGAAGCTCCCACCATTGTGGAGTTCGGGGAGGATTGGATGGATGTTTGCAGCCTTACCCTAGCATGTGGAGAGGCTGTTTCTATATTTTAAACTCCTGACACCAAGGTTACAGTGGAGCAATCTTACCGTTGCGCCAACATCTCTAACTTGAAAATAACTTATCCATTGAAAGCTTTGACAATGAGTGCAGAAGTAACAAAAAGATTATGCTAAATGCCTTGGATAGTTGGAGAGAAGGGTTGAACCACTACAACGTGAGGTAGGTAGCCTTCTCTGTTTTCTTTAGCTATATAATATTTAAATAAATTTGGATGCATATGGGCTTGGTGCATCATATAATCTGTTTGTTCCTCCACTCTATCAGCCTTTTTGATGGGGTTGAAATATATTAAATTGGTGTAAGTTGAGACCTTTTCCTGTACCACTTGTCTTGAAATAAAGAGTCTTGAACTTAACAATCTTTTCTCCTGGATGTTTAGGTCGCAAATGATATTAATGTCTCTGCCGGACCTCTTAGTCTCTGCTTTAAGCTGTTATTGCTTAACACGCTTTCAATTTGCATGGAGGATATAGCATTTCTTTAATCATTCCTTGACGTGGCATGATGAGATGATATCATAATTCCTGTACTCTCTGATATGAATTATCAATTATTAGTTACTAAAATAATGGATATTAACATGTTAAAATAGTGGATATTAGAATTTCAAGACGTTTGCGTTTTGTCTAACTTTATATGTTACAACTTCTAGAATTGTTTCATGTTGGCTAGAGCCTCATAACTCTCTTTTCTACATACATAACTCTCTTTCAGCACGCCTGTTAGACTTTGGGACCTCACATGGCACGCATAGGGAGGATTGAATTAAAGAAAGAAAAAGCTAAAGAAGTCCATTTGCGCTGGCTCTCCGATTTCGGTCTCTCTAAAAATCTTTCCTTTTAGAAAGTCTGTGCAGAGTGCACATGCTAAGTGACTGTGTGAACCTCGTTTATGTTGGCCCCTACCTTTGTGGACGGTAGTTTTCATTAGCAAGTTGATGCAGAATTTGATCGTCGTCGAAATTCGTTGGAGTGGAGGCCGATGAGGTCGCTGTCGGAGACTTACAAAATAAAGTTTCGTCCGAAGTCGGTGGGGATGGTTCCGGCAGGATCCTCCGACGATCAAATCAGCTTCAGTCAACAGAAATGGAATGCTCAGTGTGGAGTCCAGTAGAGTTTAGAGAAGGAGAGAAGGATTTTTAGAATCTAGCGTAAGCGTATCTGGAGGATCCTTTTTATAGAGGGAGCTTGTCGTAACTGTCTTGATTAATGATTATCGTAACTGTCCTGATCAATGCCGATCGTTATTAACTTTAAATATCGATCGTTATTGATTTGATAAATGCCGATTGTTATTATCGTATAACCGTTTAGTAGTGGGATCGCCTGCAGGAATTCGTCAATAGTCTGTAAGAAGTTCGGCTTCCATAAAAGTTCGGCCACTGAGAAGTTCGACCGCTGGAGGAGTCCGGCTTCCGTAGAAGCCCGGTCGAGGAGTAAGCTGAGAAGTTCGGTCGAGGGACTACTGTTTAGGAGTTCGACCGGCTAAAGGGACGGCTGCCTGAGGAGTTCGGCCGTTGGGAGTCCAAAGGGGCTCGGCCGCTTAGCAGTTTGGTCGGCTGTAATAGTTCGGCCAAGATCCATCCGTCGAAGTTCTTCCGTGGCTACTGACCGCATCAAGCTGGGTCCGAACTTGACTTCGACAGGAGCGGGATTTATTCCCAACACTAGTTCTCCCACTCTCGAGTTCGAAACTCAAATAAAGGGAGTGCAGAAAAGATGACTGCTGAAGTCTTCTTCTAGGCTCCGTGCTGGTTCAGGTCGAAGCTCGGGGGAGATCTCATCTTCGGCTAAAGTTGATGTTGAAGTTGAAGTTCGAGGAAGATCCCATCTCCAATCAAGATTGAGGTAGGCCTCGTCTCCTGCGATCGAGGTCGGAGGTTGAGCTCATCGGAGGCGACATTGTCTCCTACAGCCGAGGTTGAAGTTGAAGCTCTCTAGCCGAGGTTGGTCCGATCGCTCGGAAGAGATCTTATCTCTGACCGAAGTCACTTCTCGGGAGAGATCTTATCTCTGATCGAGGTTGTCAGCAGTCGTTTGAGAGAGATCTTATCTCTAGCCGAAGTTGCTTCTCGGGAGAGATCTTATCTCTGGTCGAACTTCTCGGGAGAGATCTTATCTCTATCCGAGGTGGTCGCTCGGAAAAGATCTTATCTCTGACCGAACTTTTCGGGAGAGATCTTATCTCTAGTCGAGGTGGTCGCTCGGGAGAGATCTTATCTCTGACCAAGGTTGATTCTTATCTCTAGCCGAACTTCTCGGGAGAGATCTTATTTCTAATCGAGGTGGTCGCTTGGGAGAGATCTTATCTCTGGCCGAGGTTGATTCTTCGGAAGAGATCTTATCTCTGGCCGAACTTCTCGGAAGAGATCTTATCTCTAGCCGAGGTGGTTGCTCGGAAGAGATCTTATCTCTGGCCGAACTTCTCGGGAGAGATATTATCTCTAGCCAAGGTAGTTGCTCGGGAGAGATCTTATCTCTAGCCGAACTTCTCGGGAGAGATCTTATCTCTAGTCGAGGTGATCGCTTGGGAGAGATCTTATCTCTGACCGAGGTTGATTCTCGGGAGAGATCTTATCTCTGGTCGAACTTCTCGGAAGAGATCTTATCTCTAGCCGAGATGGTTGCTCGGGAGAGATCTTATCTCTGGCCGAACTTCTCGGGAGAGATCTTATCTCTAGCCGAGGTGATCGCTCGGGAGAGATCTTATCTCTGGCCGAGGTTGATTCTCGGGAGAGATCTTATCTCTAGCCGAGGTGGTCGCTCGGGAGAGATCTTATCTCTGGTCGAGGTTGATGGTCTTTGACTTGCTCATGTTAGGACGAGGTCTTCCTTCTGTTTCTAACACGGCGACTATTGACTGCTTCTTTCCCTGTCATTATATAGTTTTGGCGTCCAAAAATAATATACTGTTGAAAGGGTAGAACTTTATTGAAAGGAAGTTACTGGCAATGTATTCCCGAATTCTTTGTGATTCAGGGTCGTGGTAGTGTTGTTCCTTCGTGCTTCTTCATGCGGATGACATTTTCTATCTCATGCTGGCTTCCTCACTTTGAAGCATGCTTCTTTTGGCTTCGACGCTAGGACCTGTGGTAATGTTGACGATGTTGTGAAGCGGCCGACCTTATCGTTTCTTGTTATGGCAGCGTCCTTTGCCGATCTTCAGGCTGGCATCCAATGAATTTACCCAGCCGCCTCTTTCTAACGAGCTCCTCGATTTTATCTCGGAGTTGGATGCACTCCTCAGTGTCGTAGTCGTGGTCACGATGGTAGAGGCAGTACTTGCTTCGATCACGCTTGTTTGGGAGAGACCGTAATCCTTCTGATCTTGGCAGTTGGTTCTTAACTTCGGTGAGGATCTGAGTTCGATGAGCATTGAGGGGGGCGTAGTCGCGGAATCTTTTGAGAGGAGGGCTTCTTCGTGCTTCTCTATGAGCTCGAGGAGTTCGAGCCCGCCTGCTATCGGAAAGAGTCCGTGGGCACGGCCGAACTTCATTCGGGTCTCCATTGCCTGCCAACCGCTCCTTTAAGACTTCTTCGTCCTTCAACTTGAAGGCTTCTTTCGCACGGGCATATCTCTCATCCCGAGCTAGCAGATCAGTGAAGTCCCTGGGATATCTTTTCTCCAGGGAGAACAGCAAATTATTTTTCTGAAGGCTGCCCTTGAGTGCGGCCATCGCAACAGACTGGTGCAAGTCCCGGACTTCCAATGCCGCGGCGTTAAGTCGGGTGACGTAAGCCCGGATGGATTCTCCTTGCTTCTGCTTGACGTTCATCAGAAAATTCGAACCTCGGCTCGATCGTCGGCTGCTGATGAAGTGGACCGCGAACTGACTGCTCATCTGGTCAAAAGAGAAGATCGTACTTGGCTTCAACGTCGAGTACCAATTTCTCGTTGCTCCCTTTAAGATAGATGGGAAGGCTCGGCACAGCATGGCGTCTGAAGCATCGTGAAGCAGCATCATGGTCCGGAAGGCCTTCAGATGATCAACCGGATCAGAGGTCCCATCGTAACTTTCAAGTTGAGGGAGCTTGAAGTTCGACGGGATGGGCTCTTGCATTATTTGGAGGGAGAAAGGAGGATCGGCGCGGACGTCGGCATGATAAGCCGGGGTGACGTGACCGAGCTCTTCAATCCGCCGGTCCATCTCCCGCAGTCTGTGATCGAGGGCGTCGTCTCTATTGCAAATCTTGGGGGGCTTCTGGCTACAAATGGGGAAGTCTCCCCCAGAAGAGAACCATGATCCGAACACGGATCCTCGTCTCTCTGCTTTTCTTTCTCAGGAGCGACGGGTATGTTGGCTCTGGTACTCTTTCTTGGGGCCGGTTTTCGATATTCCAATGGTGTGTTTTCTAGTGGAGTTGCCACCGGGGGCTGCTGTAAGGCCTGTATTGCCTCCATGAGGCCACGGACCTGTTGGACAAGCAGGTCGAACTGCTTCACATCCACCGTGGGTGCAGATGGAACCTGAGCGGTCGGAGCCGAAGTAGGAACAGACGGATCTGGATGGGATCAGGATGCGGAGGCCGCCGATCGCCGAGTCGAGCCTCTTCTAGGAGGCATTTTCTCTTCGGAAGAGAACTCTAGTGAGGAAGAAGAGGGATCTCTAGAGAGAGAAATCGTCGTCGAGCACTCCTTTAAGAACAAGAGAACCTCGAAGGTTCAAGCCCCTCATTCTAGCGCCAATCTGTTGATGCAGAATCTGGTCGTCGTCGGAATCCATTGGAGTGGAGGCCAATGAGGTCACCGTCGGGGACCTGCAAAACAAAATTTCGTCCGGAGCCGGTGGGGGGTGGCTCCGGCAGGACCCTCCAACGATCAATTCAGCTCCAGTCAACAGGAATGGAGTGCTCAGTGTGGAGCTCGGTAGAGTTTAGAGGAGGAGAGAAGGGTTTTTAGAATCTAACGTAAGCGTATCTGGAGGGTCCTTTTTATAGAGGGAGCTTGTCGTAATGCCTTGATTAATGATTGTCGTAACTGTCATGATCAATGCCGATCGTTATTGACTTTAAATATCGATCGTTATTGATTTGATAAATGCCAATCGTTATTATCGTGTAACCGTTTAGTAGTGGGATCATCTGCAGGAATCCGTCAACAGTCTGTAAGAAGTTCGGCTTCCATAAAAGTTCAGCCACTGAGAAGTTCGACCGCTGGAGGAGTCCGCAAGGAGTCCGGCTTCCGTAGAAGCCCGATCGAGGAGTAAGCTGAGAAGTTCGATCGAGGGACTACTGCTGAGGAGTTCGGCCGGCTGAAGGGATGGCCGCCTGAGGAGTTCGGCTGCTGGGAGTCTAAAGGGGTTCGGCTGCTTAGCAGTTCAGTCGACTGTAATAGTTCGGCTAAGACCCATCCGCCGAAGTTCTTCCATGGCTACTGGCCGCATCAGGTTGGGTACCGAACTTGACTTCGGCAGGAGCGAGATTTATCCCCAACACAGGGGATGAACATCATATGAACCCTGTGTTGAACTCTCTGAACATCTAAACATCACAAAGAAAATGGTGATGCGAGATTTAATCTACAAAGAAACATAAGCCTCCTTCCAGTTAACTCTATTCTTTTTACTTCAGCGCTCCTGAAGAAAATGATGATCGTAGCTAACTGAACAAATGTAGCAGGGTTATGTCTTTCTTCCTTCTTCACATTTTTATTAGCGTGAAAGCTTACACCTTCCTCATTTGTTATTTGCCACATCTTCCTTCATTTGGTCATGTTGCATTTTTCGGTACTCCAGACTTGAGTTACTTGCCTTTTTTCCTTCCTCGCTTTTGTATTAGCTAGTCCTCTACTGATATGGAGCCGGGCACCTTTGAAGCCTGAAGCTTTATCATGGGTGCATATCAAAATACAAACAGGATGATGATTGGTAATGATAATAAGAATAAGAATAAGAACAGCGATGAAGACAACGGCCACAACAATAACAGGCCCATTGCATGTGCATCGCATTTGCTAGGTTTTAGTTTAAAAACTCTTGTTGCGGGGTTTGCCGTCCGAACTAATCTTCTCCTTCTCGAACCATGATTGTACTTACTAGTGACTCGGCAAAACTATCTCAAATATTAGAAAAAATTGAGAAATCTAGGCGGACTGATCCCATGTCATCGGTCTCTTTCCAATCGCAGCTTAGGCATTTACCGGCCTCATACTCAGTCGGCCAGGTGGTCAAGATCTCATTGAGGATAGGAAACGAGTTTCCATGATTGATTGAAGTAAAAGATGATGTCTCAGAAATTTCGAATATGGGCATCAACATGGAGCTTCAGCTCGATACTAGTCTTAAGCTCTTAGCTTATTTATCGATGTAGGTAAAATCGATAATTGATACTCATGACTAATAATTTTGATTCGTAGATTAGTGAAATGATTTTTATTCTTAACAAATTGCCTATAATCTACGAGCTTTATCTCAATATAAAAAAAGTATCAAGGGGATCATCAAGAAAAGCTAAGGAAGGAGAGAAAAATCATGCCTCTTTCTGTTGCTCATCCTCACTATTCTTTATCTTTTCTCTACTGTTTTCAAGCTTTGGCTAATTTTAGCATTGGAGGATCTTCTGTCGAAAAATCTTCAACAAATGCAGACTTTCCTTGCAGGTTTTCTTTGGCATCTTGGTTCTCGGATGGCATTTAATTTCAGCCATATCAGCATCGAGTCGGAGATTTGCAGCAATAGATTGGCGCTAGGAAAAGGATCGTAAAGTTCTTTTAAAGAGAAAAGAGAGCATGGTACGGATGAGAGCATACAATTCCACCATCCTTCACTGATAATCCCTCTGTCGCAACTAGAGTAGCATTGCCCAAGGGTTTGCTACCATGCAGCCCCCTGTTATGATGGACCCACAATCATTTGATGCCCTAATTCATCAGATCTAGGTGTTGACTGGTGTCGTGCAAGGGCTCCAGTAGGTGGTGAAGTAGCAACAATATCCAGAGCTAATTCCTCAGGTAGTTCCTTCTCGACCACCGAAGAGAGTCATAGGCCAAGAGCCCACCTCGATGGTTCAACAGATACCCTATCTACTCATGCCTAGATCCTGGTGAAAATTGAAGGTCGAGGGTATCTTCTTCGACTTCAACCAATAAAGATCCCATTGATAGGAAGGAGCAAGAGAAAATACTGCCATCTCCATTGTGGCCATGGTCACGACACCAAAGAGTGCCACTAACTTAGGGACGAGATAGAAGCCTTAATTCGAAGTGGCCATCTCAATGAATATGTCTGGGAGCAATCAGACCAAGCATCTGAAGAGCCACCTTGGCATCAGTCCATTGAGGAGAACAATGACAATCGATCCACGGCTAGTGTCATCGATATAATGTCTAACTTTGTAGGCAGTAGGGGGCAGAAGACCAAGTAGAGGGAGCGAAAAGATAGTGCCAATAAGTTGCATGTTTGTTGATTATGTTAATAAAAATACCCCTTCTTTAAATTTTGGCATAGGTCTCTCATTAAAGCGATTAAATCAAGTGTCGACTGACATCAAGGGATTAACCCTTCGAGAACTCTACATGGCCACCTGGCACTCTTCATCCGCAAATGAGTCGAGTGGAAGCTACCACCAATAATGATAGGGGCTAACTCTTCAAGGACCCTCCATAGCCATCTGGCGCTCCTCATCCATGAATGAGTCGAGCGGAGGCCGTCGATAACGACAACAGGGGCTAACCCTTCGATGATTCTATATGGTTACCTGGTGCTGATGAGTCGAGCGGAGGCTGTCGTCGCCGATGATAGATGCTGCCGCTGATGATGATATGGGCTAACCCTCCAGGGATCTTATATAGCGCTCCTCATCCACGGATGAGTCGAATGGAGGCCGATGATGATGACGATAGGGGCTAACTCTTTGAGGGTCTCATATGGCCACATGTTGCTTCTTGTCTATGAGTCGAGCGGAGACCATTGACAATGACGATAGGGGCTAATCCTTCGAAGATGCCATGCAGTTACCTTTACACTCCTCATCCATAGATGATGTCGAATGGAGGTCGACGAAGATGACAATGACAAAGGCTAACCTTTCGAAAAACCCGCATGGCCATCTGACACTCTTCATCCATGAATAGGTCAAGCAGAAGCCACTGTCGACGACGATAGTGGCTAACCCTTCAAGGATCCTATATGGTCACTTGGTGTTCGTTCATGGATGAGTTGAGCGGAGGCCACCATCATTGTCATCGATAGCGGCTAACCCTCTAGGAATTTCACATGGCTATCTGGCACTCCTTATTCATGAATGAGTCGAGCAGAGGCCGCCGCCGCCGATGATAGAGGCTAACCCTCTACGGATCCTATAGGGTCATCTAGTACTTCTTATCCATAGATGAGTCGAGTGGATGCTGTCGTTGATGATGATAGGGGATAATGGGAGTCGAGCAGAGACTGACGTTGACAATGACAGAGGCTAATCCTTTGAAGCCCTATATGGCCAATTGGTGCTCTTCATCAATAGATGAGTCAAGTAGAGGTCGAGGATAATGACGACATTGGCTTGGCAAGATTTACTACTAAGGATCTCCTTCGGATATTTTGACTTCAGATCTCCTTTGGATATTTTGATTTTTGATCTACTTCAAATCTTTTTCGGATATTTTGGCTTCCAATCCATTTCAGATCTTCTTTGGATATTTTGACTTTCAATCTATTTTTAATCTTCTTCAGATATTTCGACTTCTTATCGACTACTTTCTTCATCCATAATGGTGAACTACTTTAGATCTGCAAGTGGGGGGTAAGTGTTATCGAGGTTATCCATTATCTGAACCGATCTTTCCCTCTTCGGACCATGACCGAGCACTTATTAGTGATTCGGGAAAACTACTTGGATACCAAGGAGAATCGAAAGATCAAAGTAGATCGACCTTATTTCATCAATCTTTTTTTGACCCTAGCCTGGACAATTACCGATCCTATGGTCGGAATTTTGCCGACCCCATGGTCGAGATCTCACTGAGGATAGAAAATGAGGCTCCATAATCAATCGAAGAAAAGACGATGCTCTAGAAATCATGGGTACAAGTACCAACATAGAGCCTCGGCTTTATACTGACCCCAGGTTTTTAGCTTACTTATCTAAGTGGATAAAATTCACAACCGACATCAACGACTAATAACTTTGATTCCCAGATTAGTGAAATGATTTCTCATCATAATGAGCTATCAGAATGTGGCCTAATTGCCTATAGGAGTAGGTCTAATGGCCTACTGATTCTGGCTAATAACCTATGAGCTCTCCCTCAATATAAAAGAAGTACCAAGGGAACCTTAAGGAAGGGCCAAGAATAGGAGAAAAAATCACACCTCTCTCTCTCTTTCTCTCACTCTCATCATTCTCTATCTTTTCTCCACTATTCTTAAGTTCCGGTTAACTTAAACATTGAATGGTCTTCCGTCAGAAAAATTTTTGACGAGTGCGGACTTTTCAGGTTTTTGGATGTCTTGGTTCTCGAATGGAGTCTAATCCTAACTACAATAGCTTCGAGTCGGTGTCTTGCAGCAACAACTCCTATCTACCATCAAGGATTCTGAAATTATTTTTTTTCTTAACATATTTTGCCACAAATCTCTGTTACATGTAACTTGTTCTTTTAAATTAGTTAAGTGCATGGTTTGTTAATGACATTCCTACTGTATCGTATTATAATCTGCCCTCGCTTTAGTGGTTTGAAGAAATGGATGCCTATTCCTTTAGTAGCAGGATACGATAATAAGGTGTGAGGCATATTCTGGTTCTTAATATTAAATTCAGTGGTTATGGAATTTTGCACCATCATACCTGGTGACCGGAGAGATTTTGAAATGGTCGTTGTTGCAGCGGCGTTGTAAGGTAATTTGAAATGGTAGCTGTTTCCAGCTTCTTTCTTGTGATTTATTTATTTAACGCGGCTAGCGGATTCCAGTAGATCGGAAGCTTATCGTGCCGTCGCATGCCGATGCTGTATGCAAGATAAAGACACGCTGTGCGAGTTCAGGGGGTACATATAAATGCACGTTTTTGCAGGTTGGTAGCACGTGGTCGATGCAAAGGTGATTTCTTGTGACCAAGCTGAACCGCAACTCCTCAGCACTTGGCAATAGACTTCGGGTCTATACTGCAACAAGCTCCATTACTCGAATACAGAACAATTAGGTTCGCATTACAGGATTTAAGAACTAATCTTTTCAGTTGCAAGCGCCAAGGTGATGTCCAAACTTCAACATCTTAATAATTGGGCTCAACCAATGTTGCGAACTCATTAGTTAAATCATCACGAAAGGCCACCCCTCAACTCGATTTTGGAGCATCCATTACAGAGTCCACCTGCCTTGCTTAATAATCACAATGCACGCTCCTACCGGAAAGAGACGGTGCTACTTTATCAACCAAATACCATCGGAGTTTAGCTCCAAGTTGAGCATCTTTTTACGTTATTTTTCCAGCTTGCCTTCGCATGCTGGAAATATAAGAACGAAGCGTTTAAAATGCAAAGACACCGAGGATTGGTGAAGTCGGGAGATCATGGCTTCCTCTCCTCGTCCGAGTGCTCCTGGTTATTTCCTTCAGAAAGGAGGGTAGGATGTTTCATTTCAAAAATGCTAAGTTCCTTTTCATTAGACTGAAATGGCTTTGATTCGCTTTAATGCTCTGCTCAAACACTAGATATGCTCCCTGCCCCTGAGAGATTGCATAAATTTCGATCCATGCGAGGCAAAAAAAACAAGTGGCACTTGTGAAGTAACATCTCAACAATCTTGCCAATACATTTCACCGCTGGTCATGCTCAACTAACTCGGCATATTCATTCAGACTCCGAATCATTGTCGCTGTCTACATACATCTCCACAGCCTCACTGTTAGTGATTTCTACGTCATCTTCTTGTCTTCTCCTCCCGTCTTCGCTTGCTCTCTCTGCTGCTCGAGCCATCGCTGTGTGAAGCCTTGAGCTAACAATGTCCCATGAAACAAGCTTTTCAATAAAAATGGACGCATAATCAGCTCTCCGATTCTGCAAAATGTCACAGACAAGTCAGGGAACATATATTGCACTAGTTGGACGGTCATATGATTGCATGCTATTTATGGAAGCTAACCTCATGGTCAAGGTAGTAAGCATGCTGCACAGAGAAAATTTGCATGGGAACATTAACAATAGATCAGTAGATGCTCTTCGTCAGCCAGAGTACGACTTCAAGAAAAAACACAAAGAAAAAAAGAGCGAAAGAAAGAAACAAAAGAAAAATCACATACCTCCCAAACATCAATCGCAAGGAGGGGCTGTAACAAGGCAACAAACTCTAATGAGGACCTCTACTGATAAATCAATATCAGCAACGCCAATAGTTGCAACACTAAAATTCGTCAATGGATAAAATGTATGATCAAAAGAATATGCAACAAGGCTTTTAACCTTAAAGTTCAGCTAATGTTCCTCCTAGACAGAGGCACATACAAGTCTTCAAAAGGTTGTAGGTAGTTAATTAATGGGTTATTACCTGGCCAACATCTTATGGTACACTAAGCAAAACTGACTAAACAAAATCTATTTAAATGGATGGTTCAAGAAAAGAAAAATGTTGCTTTCATCAACAAAATTCATCTGCAATCCAAGGATTCAAATATATACAACCAAAACTTGTACCGATCGAGATATCTTTGGGAAATGTGCAAGCTTGTGCTGCCACCCTATTACTATATTGCATTTTGAGCGCTACTCCAGGTGCATGCAAGATGAATATCTATGAGATCGGTAAGGAATGGAAAAACTCTATTCACATGTTATCTGCTCATTTACTTATCCAGTCAACATTCATTATGTTACGGTATTGGGATGAACAGATCTACAAGCTTGTTCACTTGGACTCGCACTATATCACATTAGCGACCCTACTCAAGGTAAAGCCAAGATGAGCACATCTGAAGTATCAGTCCGACATGGAAAATCTCTATTCGCATATTGTCTACACATTTACTCATCCATTTATAGAAGTACAGAAATTGTTGACATTTAAGAACAGTGATGCAAAAACTTCTTGCCAGTTCAAGCTTTGAACATGTAAAAATTAATGGCATGCAACTACACCTTCAGTAAAACAAGATCAATTGGCCATTGATCTCTTTTAGCTGCACATCACAAGAAACAAAGTTGTCATGGGGTGATTCCATCATGATCTCAGGACATAGTTTATTATGACTCAATGGATCTTTCTCTTATACATGTTATATAAACCGACTCCAGAGCTTCATCATGATTCATCAGTTTGTTTGCCACATCAGATAGACAGATTAACTATGGAAAACTGTCAAATAAAGTTGAATATCATTAAAAAAAAAAAAAAAAAGCTTGTTTCTCTTGGCATAAGCTCCCAAAGTGTTGCTGAAACAGACCAAGAATTATTCTCAGTGCTCTATCAGTTTCAGGCCTTCAGCCGCAACAGGCTTCAAGACAGGGAGAGCTTGAAACGGGGTAAACTTTTGTCTAACTTCATGCCTAGATTGATCCTCGAGAATTGGTATTCTTTCTCAAAGAATGTTTCGTTCAGAGTCCAAGCATATTATTTCCAATAAAAAATTTGCACTGTTGAGGCCAATCCTTGGAGGAAATAGTGGAGAGTTGATACCAAGTTGGTAGGCAAACATTAGAGGTAAAGCTCTAACAGTAAAAACAAAGATGATGCCACGTGGTTGTAGAGATATTCGGTATTCATTTTTAAAAGTGAAAGGTGACGAAAAACATTTGAATGTCATACAACTTAATTAGTAAACCATAATACTGTTGTTGGACAAAGTACTGGAAAAAATATTTTTGTTTAAAAAATGTCAACAACCTTAATGAACTGACATGGCTTTATTTGGAAGAATAATAAATGTCATTTACCTACTTAGTAACCATTAAAACAAATTATGGAGAAAATGAAGTATCAATGAGGGATGTCCACAAACCAAGAGAATGCACGGGACGAGTTTATGTTGGACCACGAGTGGGAGAGAGGCTTTATTATTGACCCTTCATTCAGGCCAAGATGATTTTTCCATGTATTCAGTTGAATGAACTTAATTAATAATCATATTCTGTATTAGAACACGAGCTTGTTGTAGAAGAAATATTAGGCATAAGCATGGCAAAGGTGCTGAAGTAACTTATTTAGCTATGAATGATTGAAACAAGGATATGCTTTTGGCAATGGAAATAATGTATCTTATAAATAATTTACCAGAATAACATCCAATATAGGATTAGAATGCATCATATGACTTAATATGGTTTAGAGAATCCTCTCAATTAAGCTGGAGCATGATTAAGTAACATGCCTGACCAAGGTGCAGTAGCAGAAGCCTGGTTGAGATTGTAGGCTTTTCTAATTTTCAAGCAATCAGCTATGGTACGAAGAACAGGTTAGGCAAACACCATTGGTATGTGCAAGGAAATGGAAAGACAGAAGATGAGAAGCTAAATAGAAATTAGAAAGCGTCTGCAGCAATGTGCTTACTGAATAATCCCAAACCAAAGGATTCACAGCATTTGGAGTCTTTGCTATCACGAGCTTGTTGTCCTTTTCGGAGGGACAAGGAGTAACAGCATTCCCCACATCTAACCTATTCGCCTTGTCTGAAGGGAACGAAAAGGAAATTTGGAAGAAACCAATCAAGAAATATGTTTTAGTCGGACAAGATTAAGAAACAGAGAAAAGGTTCTCCTCACATGCAAGCCAAGCCCAACCAGAACCAAACTGCGCCGATGCAGCTTCTTTGAACTCCTTCAGCATTCTCTCGAACGAACCAAAGTCCCTCTCGATCAATTCCATAAGCTTTCCAGATGGCTTCCCTCCACCACCTGGTTTCATGGATTGCCAGAAAAACTCATGATTCCAGACCTGCAATCGGATCAACACAAACAAAGCTCACCGCCACCAAAATGAAGGAAACAAGGAACAGAATGTACAAAAAAATGAGATTTTACCGAGAGAAACTAATATCTAAGCAAGAAAGCCATTCCTATTGAACTGGCTCAGAGATTTACCTTAAATAATTCGAGCATAGATACTGAGAGGCAAAATGACAAGCATGTATCGAGCATTCAAAAAAAAAAAAAAAAAATCCTCCCAGCAACTTGAGGAGGAAAAAGGAAGGCAATGAGAGCGAGGACTCGCCTGGGCTGCATGGACGAACGGAGATTGAGGGCTTCCCTTGTTGTAGGAGGCGATGACGACGTCCTCCAGCTCCATCGCTTGCAGTTGGGTCCCCGCAATTTGGGCATTGAGGGCGTCCACATGGCCCCGGTGATGCCTCCCCCAGTGATGCTCCACCGTCTCCCGGCTCATGTGTGGCTCCAACGAGTCCTACAGCCAAAAAAGTGAAGGGGAAAACATCACAATATTAAGAGGGAGGGAGCGATGCAATGTCCGAGTTGGAAGTAGAAGCCATACTAACGGGTATGGAGGACGCTTGAGCTCAAACTGGGCAGTGATGGGTGCGCACCGAACTTTCCTATGTGATCTCCTCCTCTGTTAAAAAGCGAAGAACAGCAGAAAAGAAGATTAGATAGTTGCGGAAGAAACAAGGACATGGGTTTAGGTTTAAAGGAGAAAATAGAGGGATTTCAGAGGGAGAGAAGGGCGGAAGGAGCGAGACCTCGTTGGGAGTAGGCCATAGGAATAAGCGCGGGGAAGTTCTAATGGAGGATGAGCTCACCCCACAAGCAAGGGAAAACAGAAGAGATACGCCATGCATCCTTTGCTCCCTCTCCTTATCTCCTTACCTTTTTTTTTTTTTTTTTTTTTTGCCCCCGTTTAAGGAGATACATCCTTTCCCGCTTTTGATACCGGTTAAATGGTAGCTTGTGGGTCCACTCCACTACAATAGGAAGTAGGAACCCCTCAAGATCGAGAATCGACGGCCACCACCTTTTGCATGATGGATCGATAAAAATTCTGTCATTAAAGATTCCGGTGCAGAAGCCATGATGATGAAATGATGCATCGTTCATGATCCAATACCTATGATTTATTTGACCATGATCAATTTATAGATGTTATGCATGATTGCTTCCACAGAAGGACCATGGTTGTTAGTTCATACCATATCAAGAATGAATCCATCATGAGCAAAGGAAGGAGAACCTCAAGGATCGAGGAATGGAAGATCGTTGAAAGAATGAGTCCACACATACTTTATAAGACAAAGGAAGGAGAACCTCAAGGATCAAGCAATTCACAGCCATGGAGATGACACTCGCTACCGATCGTAGCATCCATGAAGTTTGGATTATAGCAGATTGTTGAAAAAAATCTAATTTAAATATATATTAAGAGTTCGAGATGGTTTAGAATAACCTTGATAACAGGATAAGCAAAATGCAAAAGTAAATACTGCTACGAGTCATTGACGTTGCTCTGGACATTTTAAGGGATTAAGTCCACTCTCCCACCCAATTGCTGGTGGTGATTGATGCTTCAAATAGTCAATTGATAAAATATTATTTGTGTTTCATTTGATATGCCTATCCCTTTCTTCTTTCTACTATGTGTGCCATTATTCCTTAACTCACAAAAAAGAAGTAGCATCCTACTTTTGATGTTCTTCTTCTTCTTTTCTTCAAAGTTCATACAGCATCAGCTATGCTTGAAACAGTCATCAATTATTCTAAATTATAAAGAATTTGTGTGATGATGTGGCCAATAGCATTTTTAGTTCCTAATTTGTAGAATGGTGTAATTTCATGTGATTTTGGTTGAGTTGTACCGGTGTTAGCTCAACTTGAGCTCACTTTGCTAAAGGAATCAACGTGGTACAAGTTTAAAGGCAGATCTTAGACATGTAAAGTTAGTTTTGACTTGTACAACTTAATTCAAGATGAACATTAATTTTCAAGAGATTTTCTATAAACTTTTCTTTGTTACATTTGGAAATTTTTGATGAAAAATATAATACCGTTTTAGGAGACGGTGGAAACTATACAAGTTACGGAGCGCCTTTTTTTTTTTGTCGTCCAAGGAGTGGATGTACATTTAAAAAGACCGGAAGCTAGGGAGCTTTTGTTGAATTTAGGGACTCGCTAGTTTCGTGCATGCGGTACATGAACAAGTTCCGGCAAGCTAATTGCAGGGATTAGTTCAAATGTACCTAACAAAGAAAATTAAAGCATAAATAAAAAAAGAAACAAATAGATATAGGGATCGTAGGTCAAATCTTAAAAACAGTCGTTATCGGACCGGGTCTCAACATGCGGCCTACCGGAACTAGTTGAGTTGACTTGAATAAAATTAATAGAGAACCCCTTGTTCTTCTTGTAATTTGTCAATAGGTATCTAGGTCATTTTAATTAACATCACGGTCACTCAGGCTGGAAAGCTCGAACTCGACCTTGCCCTCCACCCTTCCGCTTTACCTGGTCCTCTTTCTCCTCCTTTTCACCTCGGTCTCTGGTGGCTGTAGCACCGGAGCCTTCGACCCGCCCCAAAACATTGAGGAGGAGGCTGGCAATGCCAGCGAGGTCAAGACCTGATCCACACTCTGCTCGCTTCCTTCCTTGTCGAATACCGACGCCTTCGAGATTCATCTTTGTCATAATATTTTGAAATGCGCGTATAGGTTGGCATAGGTGTTTGGCATAAAATTCGATCTTTGCATTCCTCCTGATGTTAGAAGTCAGTGCCAGGGTTTAATGTTGGAGCTTGGTTCTTTAATTTACTACTATTATTATTTTCTATTTTGGTCAGATAGTGTTGTGGGAAAAATGTCATTTGGCTAAAGACGTGATAGAGCTGAAGACCGGAAGACCTCGAATGTTACTGATCCCTCCATCGTCTGCCAATCCCCTCCTTTAGTTCAACTGTTGATTTCGTGGACCGTCAACCCCTCCTTCAGCTATCGATTCTGTCAGCCACCGACCCCTTCTTTGGCTATTAATCCTATCGGCTGCCGGCCTCTTTTGGTGTTGCTCTAAGAATTGATTTTGATGACTATAAAATATTTGAGGAGAGCACTAATAACTTTTGGCTTGAAAAAAAGTAATTATATATTTTAAATTTTATAAATTTTTTTCAAATTTATTTAAAAATATTAAAGAAGAGAAAAATCATAATTTTACTAAGTTGGAGATCAAGAAAATATGTTTCAGAAGCCTCAAGAGCAAGTAGAAAAGAATTCTGATTTTTTTGAGGCAATTTAATTCATAATTTTTTGAAATCAAAATTGTAAGAAAATCATGTTTGAGCAAAAAGGTCGACCTCTACTGAAACATGCTAATTGACGCGCTGAATTTTAGTCGGCATGCCTCAATTTTTGTTGTTCTATAGGCCAGAATATAGAAATCGATCTTTTTTATTTTCTGCCACAGAAGTCGACCCTAGGGTCGTCCCTTAGCGTCGACCCCTGTGCTAGGGGACGACTCTAAGATCGATCTCTATGATGAAAAATTTTTATAATGGTTAATTTTTTAGTCCATTTTGGCCATATTTAATACTCATTAATGGCTCTCCAATGGCTACAAATGAGCACTATTTACTTTCCAACATTCAATGCAGATATAAAAACATTCAAATGGAGGAAAAATTCAAAAAAAATCAAGCAAATATTCAGCCCTAGTGAAAAGCTCCCTTCAAGCAAAAAGAAGCATTCAATTCAAACTCAACCACCTCTCCAAAGCTCACTCAAGCCTCATTCAATTTAAACTCAACCACCTCTCCAAAGCTTACTCAAGTTCTCATTCACTTAGAGAGGAAACTAAAAAGCTTTTTTTCTTCTTGTGTAAAGTGTATTTAAAGTTATATTGTGCTAATTAAAGGGGCTGATCTTGTATTCATTGTCTTTACACTTATACTCTATTTATATTGCCTTGTTTTAAGTTTTGAGGGTTCCAAAACTTAGGAAGGTTGATCTGAATCTTGAATCGACGTGTATTGAGTTGACTTATTTCTGGAACATAAGTATTTTAGCTTGGAATAACTAGGGTCGGAGGTTATCGATGTTGTATTCATTTTGAATACATTTAGTGGATTTGAATTTTCAAGTAGAAGTTTGGAGAGTGGATGTATGTACAAGGTTAGCATGGAATTACTATAAACCTTGATTATTTATGGTGTGTTGATTTGCTTTCAATCCTCATTACTTTATTTTTTTACATATTTGCTTATTATTTCTTCACTTTGCTTAAATCAGCGATTGCACATTACTTATTTATCTTTTCATAATTTTTGTGGTTCATATTTATTTAAAATTTTTAAAAATCTAATTCACCCCCCTTTTTGAGTTGTATAACTAGGCAACAAGTAGTATCAGAGCTCGATGCTCTAGCCCTTTCTTCATTTAATCGTTAAGAGCCAAAGATCTATGGCAACTCAAGTTAGTATTTCACTGGCCAAGAGGTCGTCCACAAACTGACCTCCATTTTTTAATGGATCAAACTATATCTATTGAAAAACTTGGATGAAAATTTTCATTCAAGCACTTAACTATAATATGTAAAGTATCATAGTAAATGGATCACACACATCCACTAAATTGATTGATTGTATAGAATCAACCAAACCCGAAAAGAAGTAAGATGAGGTTGATAAGAAAATGGTACAGCTCAAAACTAAAGCCATGAATATTTTATATTGTATATTAGATGCAAATGAATTTAATCGTATTTCAACTTGTATGTCAGCTAAAGAAATATGGGATAGGTTAGAAGTAACTCATGAAGGTACTAAGTTAAAAAGTCAAAAATCAACATACTTGTACATAAATATGAACTCTTTGAAATAAATCACAATAAATTTATAACTAAAATATTTACTTACTTTTTGAATATTATAAATGATTTTAAGAGTTTGGTAAGTCTTGTCCTAATACTGATCTTATGAGAAAGATTCTTAGATCTCTATGAAGAACATGGGAAGCTAAGGTCACTGCAATTCAAGAAGCGAAGGATTTGAATGTCTTACCTTTGGAGGAGCTTCTAGGATCACTCATGACACACGAGTTAAGCATGAAATAACATCATGAAGAAGAAGTCAAGAAGAAGAAAGCAATCGCCCTCAAATCCACTACTCAACATGAGGAGGATCCGATCAAACATAAAATGATGAACAAGATGAAGAATTGGTTCTCATCACTAGAAAGTTCAAAAGATTTTTGAAGAAAAAAAATAAAAAATGAGGAGAAGGCCACCAATAAAAGAGAAGCATAGCAAGAAGAAGAACAAGGAGCAGTCTCTTATATGCTATAAATGTAAGAAGTCGGAGCACCTTAGATCCGAATGTCTCTAACTCAAGAAGGCCCCCAAGAAACTTAAGAAAAAGGCTATGGTGGCTACATGGAGTGACAGTGATGGCTCGAGCTCCAAAGAAAAATTCCATGAAGAAGCCAACCTGTGCCTTATGATACATGAAAATAAGATAAATGCTAAAACTTTGAATAATTTTATTTTTAAAAAACTCCAAGAAACATTTTATAACTTAGTAGATGATCTAAAGAAGTCAGGGATAAAGAACAAAGAACTCAAATCAAAAAATTATTCCTTACTAAAAAAAATGACGGAAAGTTTACTATACGCTCCAATAAACTTCAAATAATTATTGAAAATCAAAAGACCATTTATGATAAAGCTGATCTTGGCTATAATCCACTAAAGAAATAAAAATTTTTGAAAAATATTTTTGTGAATTCATCGAGCAATAAATTTTTAAATATTGCTTGCTTCAAATATAAAAAAATAGGACATAAATCATATGCATGCTTTTCTAATAAATTTGAAAACTAAAATGTGAAGAAAATATGGATCCAAAAGGAACCATTGTGACTAACCAAAAATGATCCAAGAAAACTGGGGTACCTAAAGTTAAGACTTGATTTTTTGTGTAGGTGTGTTTTGCATCTCAAGAAATAAATAAAAAATAGTATATTCATAGCAGGTGCTTAAGATACATGATCGGTGATGAATCTTAATTCATCACACTTAATGCAAAAAATGGAGGGATGGTCATCTTTAGAGATAATGACAAGAAAATGATCATCAGTATAGATAACATTGGTATCACTCTCTCGAAATACATTAAAAATATTTTATTAGTAGATGATCTTAAATATAATCTTTTAAGCATTAGTCAATTTTACGATAAAGATTATAAAGTTATTTTTAAATCTTTATTATACATTATAACTAGTCCCAATGATGATGATATTAAATTTGTTGGGCATAGGCATGATAATATTCATATGGTGGATTTGAATGATCTTTCCATAATAAACATATAATGTCTAGTAGCCATGAATGCCAAAATTAATAAGACTAGTTAGCTTTAGCACCGTAGACTTGCACACATAAGCATGCATTCTCTTTCAAAGCTTATTTAAAAGAAATTAGTTACCGGCTTATCTAAATTGAATTTTGAAAAAAATAAAGTTTGTGATGTATGCCAATTAGGTAAGCAAACTAGAGTTTTATTCAAATCTAAAAACATAGTTTCAACTTCTAGACTATTAAAATTATTGCATATGAATTTATTTGGACCTACAAGAACTACAAGCTTAGATGGCAAACAATATGGCTTTATAATTATCAATGATTTCTCACATTTCATATAGATTTTCTTTTTAGTATATAAGGATGAAATATTTCATATTTTTTCAAAGTTTTATTGAAAAATTATAAATAAATTTTTTTTTTTAATTCAAAATATTCGAAGTGATCATGAAATCGAATTTGAAAACTAAGATCTTGAAAAATTATGATAAAAAAGATATAGATCATAATTTTTTAGCTCCTAGGATACTCCAACAAAATAGGATAGTAAAAAGAGAAAATATAACTCTTGAAAAAATGGCCTGTATCATGCTATATGAAATCAACCTCCTAAAATACTTTTGGATGGAAGCAATTAATATGGTATGTTACATTTTAAATCATGCCCTAATTTGATCCATTTTAAAAAAAAATATCTTATAAACTTTGGAAAGAAAAAAAATCAAACATTGTATATTTTCATATTTTTGATTGTCGATGCTTTGTTTCGAATAATGGTAAAGAAAGACTAAAAAAATTTGATGCAAAATTCGATGAAGCTATCTTTCTTGATTATTTCTCTTCTAGAAAAACTTTTAGAATTTTTAACAAAAAAACTTTAGTAGTAGAGGAATCAATACATGTAGTATTTGATAAGACTAATGATCTTCCATAAAAAAAGAGTATAGATATTGATGATGAAAGTCCTCTTGTAGAAGGGATGAATGAGCTCATCCTAAAGGACTCAATAGCTTAAAATACAAAAAAAAATATGAGGACAAACATGAGGATAAAGGTAAAGAACAAGATCTATACAAGAGCAACCTCAAGATACAAATAATCTACCAAGAGAATGGAGGTATGATCATAATTATCCTAAAGAGCTAATTATTGATGATCCTACACATGGGGTAAGAACTCGTTCTTCACTTAGAGATATATGTAATCACTTTATATTGTTTCATTTTTTGAATCTAAAATCATAGATGAAGCAGAAAAAAACTATTATTGGATTAATGCAATGCAAGGAGAGCTTAATCAATTTGAAAGAAATAATGTATAGATCTTAGTATCAAGACCTAAAAATTATCATATAATTGATACTAAATAGGTATATAGAAATAAATTGGATAAAAAGGAAAATGTAGTTAGGAATAAAGCAAGATTAGTAGCAAAAAGATATAACCAAGAAGAGAAAATTGATTTGATAAAATCTTTACACCAGTTTCTAGATTAGAAGCTATTAGACTTTTACTTATTTATGCTCGATTTATGAACTTTAAGTTATTTCAAATAAATGTCAAAAGTACTTTTTTAAATGGATATATTGCTGAAGAAGTATATGTAAAATAACTTTCTGATTTTGAAAACCATGATTTTTCTAACCATATTTTCAAATTAAATAAAACTTCATATGGATTAAAACAAGCACCTAGAGCATGGTATGAAAGATTAAGTAAGTTTTTACTTAATAATGATTTTTTGAGAGAAAATATTGATACTACCCTTTTTATTAAAAAAAAATCTTGATGATATTTTAGTAATACAAATATTTATTAATGATATCATATTTGGATCTACTAATAAAATTTTATGTCAAGATTTTATAAAGCTCATGCAGGAAAAGTTCAAGATGGGCATGATGGGTGAACTTATATTTTTTCTAAGACTTCAAATTAAACAAACGAAGGAAGGAATCTCCATTAATCAAAGCAAGTACATAAGAGAGCTACTAAAAAGATTTGGGATGAAGAGCTTCAAAGTAATTGGCACCCCCATGAGCTCATCATGCAAGCTTAACAAGGATGAAGGAGGTAAAAGTATTAATTTAAAACTTTATAAAGATATGATTGATTTTTTATTATATCTTACTGGTAGTAGATCTGATATCATATTCAGTGTTTATTTATGTGCTCATTTTCAATCTAATCTAAAAGAATTACATTTGAATGATGCTAAAAAAATCCTTAAATATCTAAAAAGAACTCAAACCTTAGGATTATGATTTTCTAGGAGTTCATCAATTGATTTATTAGCATATTCAGATATAAATTTTACTGGATATAGATTAGATATAAAAAAGTACTAGTAAAACTTGTTAATTTTTAGGAGTTAACTTTATCTCATGGTTTAGCAAGAAGTAAAATTGGATGGCATTTTTTATAACCGAAACTGAATATATTATAGCCGAAAGTTGCTATGTATAAATCTTATAGATTAAGCAACAACTTGAGGACTTTGGCATCAAACTTAATAAAACTTTCATAAGATGTGATAATATTAGTTCCATAAACCTTACAAAGAATCCTATATAATATTCTAGACCTAAATATATAGAGATAAAGCATCATTTCATAAGAGAACATATTTAAAATAATGATATAATTTTTGAATATATTTTTACTGAAAAATAATTGGTTGATATTTTTATTAAGACTTTAAGTAAAAATAGATTCTGTAAGATTAGGAGAGAACTAGAAATCCTTGATCCTTCAGCTTAATTATCTATTTGATTCCAAGTTCCACTTATCCAAATTACCTTGAATCAAACTATGAGCTCACTTCTTTATTTTTTTTTAATCATAAAAAGCTCAAATTTACTCTTCCTATAGTCAATCTTGTAAGTGCAATCTTTCTCTTTAATCTCAATTTTTTTTTGAATTTTTCTTATTTTCTTGGATTTTTCTATGCCATGGGACAACCTTAGGGTTGATCCATGAGTCGACCTTAGGGCCGACTCAAGGGCAAACTTGTTGTTTTTTTAATACTTGGCTATCCTTTTATTTGAGAAGAAAACTTTTCTTTTGGCCAAAAGAGGCTGACCCCCTTCCCATCACTGTTGCTTCGTTCCACCCGTGCCAAGCCCTCCTTTCTTTACCATCAACGGCAAAAACCACCAAGATTTTTTTTACATTGCCTCTTGATTTTCCATCCAAAATCAACTCTAGAGAGGTGAATCTCTCATCCCTTTCTCTCTTTTTTTGGGTGAAATCTAGGTCTCTAAAAATCCTAGCTACCTAAACCCCAATCTTCCCACCATCGGCCATTCTTTCTCAAATCCTTTTCTTCCCTCTCAAAATCCTATCCTTTCGTCCTCTCCACAAGCTCCTTTATCGGTTTCAAGCCTTCCTTTGCTCCAAATGGCACCAAGGATGAAGCTCTCTCAAAGAAGGAAGTCCACTCATGGTTTGAAAGAAGAGGAGAGAAGAAAGAGAATGACTCCTACATCTTCACCGACTCTGGCTCCTAGGCAAGGCTCTGCTCCAGCTCCATCATCGTCCCCCAATCAGCCCTAGTAAGGTACCTCTCTCTAGAAGAAAAGTAAAACCTGGATAGAACATAGATTTTTGATTTTTTAAAAAAGAGGATTTTATTGTTGGATCAAAAATTCAAAAGTAGTGTCGAAGTTTCTACTCTCAACTAAAAGAGACCACTTATATTGATCTTGTGAGAGAGTTCAATTTGAATTTGGGATATCAAAATGGTATAGTAAAATTAGTTGTTAAAGGTGTTGAAATTATTTTAGTTTGATCCATTTGGGAGATATTCTACAATTGCCTTGTGAGGGTTACTCTAAAATGGAACTCCCAAATAAAGATGGATTTCAAGCTATTTTAGGGAGTGGTAATATAGGAGACCTAAGTAAGTTAGATGCCAAACTTTTTTCAGTAGAAATGAGGCTCCTACATCACATGGTTACAAAATTATTCATTTCGAGAGGTGGGAGACATGATTTTTTTGTTAGGCAGAGATATTTGTATGATGTATCACATAATTTCTGAGATTTCTCTAAACCTCCCCATTTTGATGATTGAGGCTATGCGCGAGACCTTAAACAGGTCTAAGGCACATCTACCATATGGTATGGCTCTCACGCTTGTATTTAGAAGATTTGGAGGGAGTTTTGAGGGGGAGGCTGCTACTAGATTATTTCATACTGGTACCATCAACCGCTATACTCTACATTGGAAGGATTTTACGAAAGATGATGGCAGTTGGTCCAGGGGACTAAGGAGGATGATGAGAATAGAGCTGAGAGAGGGACCTTTATCTCTACTCCATGATCATAGAAATTCACCAGATATATGGTTTGGTTTTGATTACGAGGTTGGACCTTCAAAGGTAGTTGGAGGCACTTCATCTGAGCATCAAAATATTATTTTACTTTCAGACTTCCTGACGAGAAGCTTCAGACTTTTGCATAGGAGGTTGCTAGGATCGTCATATCAATTGGAAGGACTACTCAGGAGGAGATCTCACACTCGGCACCTTCTACTGACCACTCTGTAGTTCCTCACATCATTACTATAATCTTCAGCATGAGTGTGACACTTGAGCACCTAGTTTAGATAGTTTTTGATCTTAGTTCTAGAGTTTTAGCTTTGGAGAAAGAGGTCAGGAGTCTTTCACTTCCTGCTAGCCGAGATTTGAGTTATCCCACTCAAATTTTAGATTTGTCAGCTGAGACTGTGAGGCTTCATGGTTTTATAGAGTTAGGGATTGCAGCTATGAGAGAGGAGATCAGAGGTTCTGGAGAGGCTATTGTTGCTAGGATTCATTCTCTGATGTAGTCTTTTTCGAGAGCCTTGGGGCAGCTTGATTCAATCTAACTCATCCCTTTGACCCAATCATCGTAGGCCGCTGGACCCTCTCGTCTATTTGCTCATTCTAATACTTCTACTAAAGGTCGAGGCAGACGTGGTTAGGGTCATGCCCGTGGCTTTCATTCTGATACTCCTCACTAGATTACTGACTCTTTTTTTGATTTCAACTATGGTGGATCCAGTCATCTTTTCTACTAGATCTTGACTAGGTAGCCTTACGTACTTTAGGATATAGCTTCTGGCCCTTGTATTTTGGTTGTTTCATGAATATTGTATTTTTTTCTTGTCTAAGACTTATTTTGGTTGTTTCATGAATATTGCATTTTTTTCTTGTCTAAGGCTTATGTACTCTGAAGGCCTATGACTTATGACACTTTAGTATTTTGGTATTATATTTTGACTACTTGTTCTTATTACTCTTGTTACATTTTGAATATATATATATATATATATATATATATATATATATATATATATATATATATATATATAATATATATATATATATATATATATATATATATATATATATATATATATATATATATATATATATATATATATATGACCTTGGTTTCTATGAATGTTGTTTGGCTTATGAATCATGTACTTTGAGCAATTAAAATATCTTGTATGTTTATGGCTTATAAATTAGCTTACAAATACTATGTGTATTCATAATAAATTTTTAATTTAGTAGCAAAATATAGGAAAGTAATTGAGGAGGAGTCTTTCCCTTTCTAAGAGAAACTTCTTAAGATAATAATTGATGATGTCAAAATGAAAGAGTAGTATAATTGGCAATAAGCAAATTATTCAAATGTCGGCAATAAGCAAACTTCAAATGCAAATTTCAAAGCAAATTATTCAATTATTGGCAATAAGCAAATTTCAAAATTTTAGCATCTTTATCTTATATGCCTAGGCAAATTCCTACATAAAATTAATAAATTGCAAACTTTCCTTCTAAAAAGTGATGCAAACTTCTCTTCTAAAAAGGCTAAGAGATCAAATCAAATTACTCCTACTCTTATACATAATTGTGCTTTTAAATTATGAAATTCTTAATAGCTTCCTTTTACCCCAATGCTTCATACATGTCATATTTTTATTTATGCTCAAATATTTTATCATCATCAAAAAGAAAAAGATTATTACTCCAAAAATTAATTTTGATGACTACAAAATATTTAAGAGGAGTACTAATAATTTTTGGCTTGAAAAAAGAATAATGGTGCATTTCAAGTTTTACAAAAATTTTTCAAGTTTATTTAAGAAGGTTGAAGAAGGATAAAATCATAATTTTACTAAGTTGGAGATTAAGAAAATATATTTCAGAAGCCTTAAGAGCAAGTAAAGAAGAATTATGATCTTTTGAAGAAAATTTTATAATTTTTGAAAATTAAAATTGCAAGAAAATCATGTTTGAGCAAAAGGTTCGACCCCTACTGAAATAGACTGATTGGCATGCTGAATTTTGGCCGGCATGCCCAAAGGGGATGACCTTAGGATCGACTCCTATGCTAGAGGTTGACCTCAGGTTCGACCCCTATACCAAGGGTCGACCCCTATACCAAGGGTCAACCCCAAGGTTGATCTCTACTATTCTGTAGGTCAGAATATAGAAACTGACTTTTTCTATTTTCTATCAGAGAGGTCGATCCTAGGGTCGGAGTCAACCTCTGTGTTAGAAAACGATCCTAGGATCAACCCCTATAATGAAAAAATTCTACAATGACTAATTTTTTAGTCTATTTTGGCTACATTTAATGATCATTAATGGCTCTCCAATGGCTACAAATAGGCACCGTTCACTCTTCAATATTCAATGAAGATATAAAAGCATTCAAATAGAGAAAAAAACTCAAGAAAAATTAAGCAAATATTCAGCTCTAGTGAAAACTTCTTTCGAGTAAAAACAAGCATTCAATTCAAACTCAACCATATCTCCAAAGCTCACTTAAGCCCTAATTCACTCAGAGAGAAAACTAAAAAACTTCTTTCCTTCTTGTGTAAAGTGTATTTAAAGTTATAATGCTTATTAAAGGGGTTGATCTTATATTCCATTGTCTTTATACTTGCACTTTGTTTTTATTGCCTTGTTTTAAGTTTTGGAGATTCCAAAACTTAGGAAGGTTGATTTGAATATTGAATCAGAGTATATTAGGTTAACTTGTATCTGAAAAATAAGTGTTCTAGCTTAGGATAGCTAGGATTGGAGTTTATCGATGTTATATTCATTTTGAATATATTTAGTGAATTTGAATTTTTAAGTAATAGCTTGAAGAGTGGATGTAGGTGCAAGTTTGGCATCGAACCATTATAAACCTTAATTATTTATGGGGTGTTGATTTGTTGTCCATCCTTATTACTTTATTTTCTTATATATTTGCATTTTATTTCTCCACTTTGCTTAAATCAGCCACTGCATATTATTTGTTTATCTTTTCATAATTTTTGTGGTTCACATTCACTTAAATTTTTTAAAATCCCAATTCAACCTTTTCCTTTTGAAGACCCATTTACATTTTTCCTTTTGAAGATCCTTAAATTAATAACTCACTTAAATTTTTCCTTTTGAAGATCTATTTACATCCAATGGATTTAATGAAGGGAAATCCTGATTTCCCGGTCTAGGTTCGTCCAGATCTGATTAGATCAAGAGATATATTTCAAAAATTTTCTCTTGATCTCAATCAGATCTTGATATATTTCAGATCTGATTCTTATTATTTTAATAAATAAAATAAAATAAGATAAATTAAATCAAATTTAATTTACCTGATTTGGGTAATCCTATTACCCTGTAGATGATCCTGATTGCAGCGGAAGGTTCTGGATCTTAGCCACGCAAGCGCCTGGCCTCTACCGGTATCCACTCGGGTTGGATCTGGAGAACCTCTTCTTCTCTATCACACCTCCAAAAATCAGATCTGGATCTGATCTGGAGGATCTTCAAAACTCTTTTGAAGATCTGCAGTCGTCCTTTTGCAGCAGCGCAGCCTTCTTGCTTTTGATCGCCTTTCCTTGATCTGAATCGCACCAAACTAAGTCCAAAACACTTTTGGACGTGGAGAGCAAGGGGAGAAGAGAGTATGGCGTGGAGAAGGAGGGGAGAGGCAGCCTTGGACGTGGGAAATCTCTATTGAATTCACTTTTCACTTAGGATTAGGGTTGGGCGCAGGGTCTTATTTATAGACCTCTTGTGATCCAACTCCTCTTCCTCTCAACCAATCACAACCCTTTGTGAAATCAGATCTAAATCTGATTGGTTGAAAAAGAGACCCCTGGATTCCTCCTTAGAGGGCGCCTAAGACCAGTCAAACTGGATTCTTAGTAGAACTCTGATTGGAATCCTAAAGGGAGGTGGAGTCCTTGTCCAACAAGGACTCCTAGGCGCCTCCTACTTGGGCTCACGCCACCCTTGGCGTGCGCCCTTCTCCTTGCCAGGTTCTGGCAGGGGGACAAGCCCCCACCAGCTCTCCAATAGGTGCATGACATGTGGTCAAAAGTCAAAGGGTCAATGGTCAACGTTTGACCAGTCAAAGGTAGACTTTTGACCAAAGTCAAAGAACAAGAAATGGCAGGTGACCAAAAATGGCAGGTAATGTCTTACAAATAAGACAACCTATTCTGACTTGGACAACCTCCAGTCAGACCATATGAAGGCCTCTGATTGAGCACAAACTCCTTTGGCTCAGTCAGGACAACTTATTTATGATAGTAAAAGAAGAACGTTAGGTTCAATCGAGTGCTAGCACGATTTCCTTGAACCTAATTGAATCTCATTCAGATCAATTGAACTAGATCAGTTCAATTGATGATCACCAGATTCAAACCCTTGTTTGTGTGACCCAGTTAGGTTCAGTTCTATATGGTAATGGGATATGTCATGATCTCTATCATAGACATCATCGAAACTCCTTTCGATGGATCAGAACTCTTCTGATTCGAACAGCTAGAATGATCGATCATCTAAATCATTCTAATTGCTCCCAAAATCCACCAGTGACACCTAGCAGTATATGGTGGCAACCCATCAGAGCTGAATGCGAACCTCTTGGTGCAGCTACCTGTGTGATTAAGTTCTTCTATCTTGAGCCCCGATCAGATTAGGGTTAAGGTGAACTCGTCAAACCCTAGTCTCTGTCATATGATGTAATCATTCGATTCGAGTCCAATGTGAAAATCTAAATAGAAACTCTTTCTATTATTTCACTCTACCATGGCCATGGATTTCTGGACTTGATTCTCATGATCATCATAGGGCTGCTCCTCTACCACCGAGGTAGATAGATCCCATCTTGATGCAATCCAGTTCCTACAATGAACATGCTATAGCCAACATACACCTCAGGGTTCCATATGGCTAGGAGACCGAGTAATGGTGTAGTCAAACTATAACACCCTTCAAGGTGAACTGCCGATGCATCTCAGGTCAAAGAACCAGACACACTACTGCAGCATCGAGTCAGTCATTGACGAGAAGGTAGACTTCCTAATGACTACTCGAGGTGGTCACGCTCAGTGCCCTCGTTCTCTAACGAGTACCTGTACTCTCGCTTCGGTGTCTCCACACCGTAGACTCAAGACTCATCTACTAAAGAGAAGCGATCATACACCAACCTTCTGGATCAATCACCATCCTCGTGATGATCCTATGGTCGGGAGCTATTTATGAGTTAATAATGATTATTCATGTCTTAAATTTTCAACTCTTGAAAATATGAATTATCATTACCATTAACTCAAAGGATGTATCACAGACACTAAATACACAGGTGTGATAGAAAATAACCCATTTCATTAATTATAGTCAAAATTACAATTTTGCCCCTAGAAGTGTATTACAAGTGTCAGCCAATTCTGGCTTCTAGGGCACATATATCTAACATTTAACCCCTTCGAGTGGGTCAATCAATGTCCACACAACGTTGACCTTTATGGACTCCATTTTGGATTTCATGGCCTCAAGCCATTTTTCAGAATCGAATCTCTGTATAGCATCCATATAAGTGATTGGATCCTCATCATTCTCATCGAGTTCAATGGGATCACCATCTTGGATCAAAAAACTATAGTATCTATTCGGATGACATGGTTCTCTACCAGATCATGTTAATAGTGTAGGTACACTAGGTTTTGGATCTGATCTAATCAAATTTGACTTAGGTTCAGCTATAGGTGTCGATTTTTCTACCTACTGAACTTCATCAAGTTCAATCTTAGAGGCAATAGTTTCTTCACCAAGGAACTCCTTTTTTAAAAAGATTGCCTTAAGACTGACGAACATCTTTTGTTCATCAGCATGGTAGAAATAGTATCTTTTGGTCTCTTTTGGATATCCTATAAATATGCACTTATCAGATCTAGGTCCAAGTTTATCTATAACTAATCGTTTGACATAAGTTGGGCACTCCCAAATCCTAAGGTGTGAAAGTGCTGGCTTACGTCATGTCCATATCTCATATGGAGTCTTAACTACAGACTTACTTGAAATCCTATTTAATAGATAACAAGTCGATTTGAGTGTATATCTCTAGAAGGATATCGACAAGCTGGCAAAATCCATCATGGATCAGACCATGTATAATAGAGTTTGATTTCTTCTTTCAGACCCATCATTATGCTGTGGTGTTTCTGAAGGAGTTCATTAAGAGAGGATCCCATTTTCTCCTAAATATGTGAGAAACTCATTAGAAAGATATTTTCCTCCTCGATCAGATCGAAGAGTTTTGATACTCTTCCAATTTATTTTTCTACTTTACTTCAAAATCGTTTGAACATTTCAAATGAATCCGACTTGTGTTTCATCAAATAGACATATTCATATCTAGATAGATCATCTGAAAAGGTAATAAAGTAGAAATATCTATCTCTAGCACTTGTTCTCATTGGTCCAGATACATCAGTATGTACTAGACTTAAGAGCTCAGTGGCTCTTTCATCTTTTTCAGTAAAAGATGACTTGGTCATTTTACTAAGAAAATAGGACTCACAGGTTGGAAGTGATTCACTATTACTAACTTTAAGAATTCTCTCTTGAGTTAACTTGTTTATCCTATTTTTATTTATATGATCTAGCCTATAGTGCCATAAATAGATATCTGACATACTATTTAATCTAGGGTGCTTTCTAATTGAATAGATCGAATATTCAATTGGAAAGCACTATGGGCTAGGTCATATCAACAAGAATAGGATAAACAGGTTGACTCAAGAAAAATTTTTTGAAGTCAGTGATTGTGAATCACTTTCAACTAATGAGTCTTGTCTTCTTGAAAAAATGATCAAGTTATCTTTTACTGAAAAAGATGAGAGAGCCACTGAGCTCTTAGGTCTAGTATATACTGATGTATATGGACCTCTAAGTACTAATGCTAGAGGTGGATATCTTTACTTCATTACTTTCATAGATGATTTATCTAGATATGGATATGTCTATCTGATGAAACATAAGTCAGATTCATTTGAAATGTTCAAATAATTTTGAAGTAAAGTAGAAAAATAAATTGGAAAGAGTATTAAAACTCTTCGGTCTGATCGAGAAGGAGAATATCTTTCTGATGAGTCTCTCACATATCTAGGAGAGAATAGAATTTTCTCTCAATAGACTCCTCAAAAAATACCACATCATAATGGTGTGTCTGAAAGAAGGAATCAAACTCTATTAGACATGGTTCAATCTATGATGGATTTTGCTAGCTTATCGATATTCTTCTGGGGATATGCACTCGAATTAGTTTGCTATTTTCTAAATAGAATTTTAAGTAAGTCTATAATTAAAACTTAATATAAGATATGGATAGGGTGTAAGTCAGCATTTTCACACCTCAGGATCTGAGAGTGCTCAGCTTATGTAAAATGATTAATCATAGATAAACTTAGACTTAAGTCTGATAAGTGCACATTCATAGGATATCCCAGAGAATCAAAAAGATATATTTTCTATCATGTTGATGAACAAAAAGTATTTGTTAGCCTTAAGGCAATCTTTTTGGAAAAGAAGTTCCTTGATGAAGGAACTATTGTCTCTAAGATTGAACTTGATTAAGTTCAACAGGTAGAAAGACCGACACTTGTAGCTGAATCTAAATTAGATTTGATTAGATCAAATTCGAAGCCCAGTGTTCTTGCACCATTAAGGTGATCTGGTAGAGTATCGCATCAATCGGATAGATACTATGATTTCTTGATCCGAGATGATATTTCATCAAACTCGATGAGAATGATGAGGATCCGATCACTTATATGGATGCAATACAGAGGCCTGATTCTAAAAAATGGCTTGAGGCCATAAAATTCGAAATGAACTCCATGAAGATCAATGATATATGGATATTGGTTGACCCACCTAAAGGGATTAAACCCATTGGATGTAAGTGGATCTTCAAAAGAAAAAAGAGGTGCAGATGGAAAGGTGAAGATCTATAAAGCCCATCTGGTTGCCAAAGGATATCATCAATGTTATGGTATTGACTATGATGAGATATTCTTTTCTATGAAAATGTTCAAATCTATTCGGATAATGCTTGTGATAGCTATCTATTTGAACTATAAGATCTGACAGATGGATGTGAAGACAACTTTCTTGAGTGGAGAGCTGACCGAAGAGGTGTATATGATACAACCTTAGAGGTTCACATCCACAGATGAGTCCAAGATGTGCAAGCTTCAGAGATCCATTTATGGATTGAAGCAAGCATCTCAGAGTTCGAACATGCATTTTGATAAGGTAATCAAAATATATGGTTTCATTAAGAATGGAGAAGAGCCCTTCATTTACAAGTAGGTGAATGATCCGACAGTGGAATTTCTTATCTCGTACATAGATAACATTTTTTAAATGAGAATGATATCTCTGCACTATAAGGAATAAAGGTTTGGTTGTCATCTCAGTTCTCCATAAAGGAATGGGGTGAAGGATCCTACATCCTAAGGATGAAAATCTATAGGGATAGATCTAAGAGGATGCTTGGATTATCTCAATCCACGTACATAGAAACTATGCTGAAGAGATTCAGCATGGAGAATTCTAAGAAAGGCTATCTTTCAATAGGCCATGAAATTTCTCTCTCTAAGAAGGATTGTTCGACAACTCTTGAAGAGAGAGAACGTATGAGTAGAGTCTCATATGCTTCGACTGTGGGATCTATCATATACGTCATGATATGTACGAGATCAGATATGGCATACTCACTAGGGATAGTAAGTAGATACTAATCTAATCTAGAAGAGAACTACTAAAAAGTGGTAAAAGCTATCCTTAAGTATTTGAGAAATACTAAAATTTAATAGTTGATTTATGGCAAGTCAGATTTGAAACTTATAGGATTTACTGACTCCAATTTTCAATCTGATTTTGATGATAGCAGCAGCATGTCGGATTATGTCTTTATCCTAAATAATGGAGCCATCTGCTGGAAGAGTTTCAAGTAGCATACTGTGGCAGACTCTATTAGTAAAGCAAAGTACATTGTAGCATCAGATGCCATGAAAAAAGCTGTGCAATTGAGAAAATTCATCACCGAGCTTAGAGTAGCATCCTTCCTTGATGGACTGGTCCCGGTCTACTATGACAGCACTGGTGCCATTTCTCAGATGAAAGAACCAAAAGCATACCAACGAATGAAGCACATATTATGCCGCTACCACCTAGTTTGGAAGATCGTGGATCGAGGTGACATTGATTTTTAAAAGATTGATGAAAAGAAGAACTTGGCTGATCCCTTCACTAAAGCCTTAGCGATAAAAAGGTTCGACGACCACAAGTTGAAGATGGATATTAGATACTATGCCGAGTGGCTTTAGGATAAGTAAGGGTTATTGAAAAATGTATCCTAAAGATAATCGTCAGTCTATTGATGATTGTACTATTTTATAATTATAATTAATTCATTATTAAATAAAATATATTTTTGATATTTTCATCATAAAGTCTATATCTTCTAATGAACTTCATTATTGTGATGAAGTTCTTAGTCTATTTAGTTTCGATAAAGAGAGAATTTATTGATTAGTCCTTAAATAGTTCATGATCAAATGATATGCTGTTAATTAGGATGATAGCATTTATCGAACATAGGTCATTATATGCCATATAGGTCGATTGTCCTCTTAATCAAGAAGTATGGAGACACTGGTATGGCATACAAGTGAGATATTTGGATACATTGTCATTGGACGTGACTAACTCTAGAGCATTCTACTGTCAAAAATTATTTTGATGGAATATAGGTATAAATATCTCTTAGACCTGAGATCACCATGTGGCTTGTAAGCAACTCACTATGCTTTGGTATCGAACTAACTAAATTTCTAATTTAGTAATGACAGATTTTTGGATACAGTCAAGTGATTGTAAAGTCAGTGTGCGATCAAGATGGGATTGACCACTCCAAGAGTTGGAGAAGAATGCATCATAGTATTTTAATATAGCAAAAATCTTGGCCAGGGTAATCCATAAGATGGATTTGGTATTTTGAAATACAATGTGGATGATCTAATCGGGGTTGACAGTTAAACTCTGAGGTATCCTACGAGCATTTTAGTTAAGAAGATGAATTATATGAAAACTATATCTACATGGGTTCTAAGGATGTTGTTATACATATTTGACCTATCCGATCGTTGAGTATCTTTGCTAGATGGTCATTTTGATTGGTATAAAAATTTATTTTTATGTTACCAACTTAGGTTCAAATCTATGGAGTCATACACATAAGAGTTCTTGATTTGATCAGATGGTTGTTTGACGATTAAGAATCGTTATTAGGTCAAACAATCAATACGATTGATATTTGATCTAATGCAAGTATTGCAAAAGGATCGATTAGCAATTAGATTGCTAATTAGCTTAATTTGATTAAGCCAAAGAGCTAAGATTAAGTCTAATTAATTATAATTTAATTAGATTTAGTTTGAGCTTGATTAGATCAAGTCTAATTGATTTATTGGATGAGCTAATTGTAAGGAAGAATGAGTCCTAGATCAATTAGGACTTGTATCAACCCAATTTCTAATTTGATTAGAAAATTAAATTAAAATTAAATTAAATTTAATCTAATTTAATCATGTTATTAGTTGGACTAAAACCTATTCTAATTGGGTTAAATAAATTCTAATTTAATTGGAACCAAGGATCAAGTTGGACCAAGTCAAAATAGGAGTCCTAGTATGATTAGGACTTCTAATCCTTGCACCATATAGTCCCAACCCCCCCCACACCTTCTTTGGAAGTTTTGTATGTGGAAAATCCACTCTCTAGGAGTTCACGAGCACCCCAAGTTGCCCTCTTTCTTTCTTACATGGTAAGGTATTGTGGACCAAGTCAAAGAAGGAGTTTGAGTTGATTTAAATTCTATGAGATAGAATTTTAAAGCAACCAAAACTCTTTCCATACCATGCCGCCCACTCTCTATTTTTTTCTAGAATTTTCATGGGTTTAAGAGAGGATTTTGTATGACAAGAGTAGATGGTTCACACAAAAAATAAAGGAGGAACCCAAGAGTTGGGTACTCGAAGTCTAGCCTTATTTGGATAACTCTTGACTAGGTATTTGACCTAGTCAAGGATTATTCTATATCTCCATCTATAAAATGATTTTTGGCTTGATTATTTTTGAGATTCTAGAGACTTGAGAGGACTATTGGGGCATGAGTAAACCTGGGAGAGAAAGGTCTAGGATGTAGGAATTGTAAAGACACCAATCAAGGTGTCTAGGTGAGAGAACAAAGAAGAAGAAGAGGGTCTTCTTCTAGGATTTTCTTCTAGATTTTTTTTTCTTCATTTTTTTATGAATTTTGAGAGTGTCTCTGATTCACAAAATCTTTCTCCTTCCTTCTACTTATTGGAGATTTCAAGTTTTGAAGATGAAAGATCCAGATCAATCATTGAAGAAGGATTAGCACAGTACTAGCATACTGTGCTGATTTTCGATATCGAACTTTTGATCTATAATCAAGGGCTCAATGAATAATCTATAGAGGTCGGATGTATGTGCGGCTTAGAACAATAATCTCAGGCCTAGATCAGTGAGTTAAGAAACTCGAATTACAAAGGTAAAGATGATTTGATCTCCCTATTGCATATCTAGATTAGATTTAGTGTAGATCTATGTTGATGTGATCAATATTTTTTTTTTGATATTTTAATTTTTGATTTAATATCATACTTTGATCATATAATAGTACCATAAATCTAAGATTTTACATTATTTTATTCATCAATTGATGTGATTAATTCATTTTTTTGGCTGTAATTTTAAAAAAAATTTCAAAAGCTAACCCTAGAATCTTAGATTGGTTTTCTTCACTCTCTATGGTCAAGAGTTGCTCACGAAGGATATGGATATAAGTATCCCTTAAATCTTAGATCATCATGATGATTTATACTCAACTCATTATATTTTAGTACTAGACTACCTATATTTTTAATATAGTGATGGAAGGTTTATGGATGCAGTCAAGTACTTATAAAATTAGTGTGTGAGTCAAAATAGGATTAATCCTTCCAAGTGTTTGAGAAAATGCTCTGATGTGTTTCAATTTAGCAAAATCTTGATCATGATAATCATTATGAGGAGTCATAGGATTTGTAAGGTTGAGACACGATCTACATGCATTAATTAGGAGTTGACAATTAAACTTTGATATCATCTTGAGTATTGAGGTTAAGAAAATGAATTATATGGTAACCATATGCTATAAGTTCATAGATGTTGCGTTGCAACTATTCGATTTATTCGAACGTCGGATATCATTATTAGATAGTCACATCAATTGATGTAGAAATTGATTTTGTTGCTATCGACTTAGTGTTTGAACATATGAGGTCACACACAATAGAAGTTCCTACTAGATTTGATGGCTGATCAATAATCCTACTGGTCTAAAACTCTATGATCAAAAGTTTCACTGGACTGAAACTCTATGGTCGAGAATTTTACTGGACCGGAACTCTATCTTCTTGAGTCCCACTAGATTGAGACTTTATTATTATTAAAGGATTTATTAGTAATTAGATTGCTGATTAGCTTAATTTTGTTTATGCAATAATGTTTGGATCAAATCTAATTGAATTAGATTTAATTTAGTTTGATCCAATTAGGTTATGAGATGACCTAATCACTAAGGAACATTGATCCCTGATTTGATCAAAACTTGGACTCAATTACTTCTTGATTTGATTAGGATTTAATTAAAATAGTTTAAGTCTAATTTAATTAGATTTATCCTAATCTAATTGGGTTTAGCCAAATGTGTTTGGATTGAGATCGAGTTGGATAAACTAGAGTCCAATTTGACTGGACCTTATCTTCTTGGCGCTTACAATTTTTTGACCATCACCCTCTCCCATACAAATTCAGATTTCATGTAATTTTTTCTCATGCCTAAGAAGAGTTGGCACCTCATTTCTCTCCCTTTGACTTGGTCTTGGAATTGGGTAAGGATAGGATATATTTTGAGTTTTGAATTCAAGATAGGAGGTTGAAACAACTTCAACCTCCCATCCTTATCTATTTCACACGCTTTCTCCATCTTTTTGTCGACCATTTAAAAGATGTCTTAAGAGTGGGCATGCGCATAAAATAGAAGAGTCCTTCTGCTTGTGAAAAAGAGTTTTCATAGAGAAAATCCAGAGAAGAGGGTATGTAGAGTCTTCTAGGTGTGAGGGTCATTCGAGAGTCCATTCTCTTCTGTCTTCTACTTTCTTATCTCAAATAAGATTTGAGAGGGGGTGTGTGATTTTTTTTTATGAAGGAGTTTTCATGAAAAAAATTAGAGAAGGGCATAAGGAACTTTGGGGCATGAGATCTGAGTGTCAGAAATCTAGAGAATGGGGACTCTTGGGTTTCAAGGTGCGGGCTGCCCTAGGATTTTGACCTAGGGTTTAGAAAGTGAGATCGTGTGCTATGAGTGTCTGATCTTCACCAAACTTTTCACACTTCTTTGTTATCCTTTCTAGTATGTTTTCTGATCTTTTGGAGCATCCAGATGATCAGAAGAAGGAGATCAATTGAGATCGATCTAGATCGACCGTCGAAAGTTCTAGCAAGAAGCTAGTACTCCAGAGAAGTTGATCGAGATCAGAGGCTTCGCATGGATGATCTATAAAGGCTGGATGCTCTGTGTGGTTACATCACAACATGAGGAGCCCTAGACCATAGATTTTAGTCATGAAAATTATCTACCCGTACTCAGGTATCGTATTCTGAACATGAGTAGGATAGTAAATTAGATTTACTATTCTATGCTTTCAGTATTTCATATGCATATATATATATATATCATGTCATGATCCTATGTAGGATTTCTTATGATTAGATCATATGCATGCATTGATTAATTACATTAATCTTAGTCTTCCGCTGTATATTATTTGAAAAAAGTTTTAAAATGCATGCTTAAAATCCTGCAAGTTTTCTTCATAGGCTTCATGCTCACTCTTACTCATGAATGCACCTCCATAAGATGCATCCACCATTTGTCTATATTTGTGTCCTAAACTCTCATAGAAAGCTTAAACAATTTGCCACTTAGATAGACTATGGTGTAGGCATTTTCTAAGAAGTTTCTTAAGTTTTTCTCATGACTCATGAATTTGTTCTCTTGAAAGCTAAGCAAATCTAGTGATGGCTCACTTTATGGTGTTGGTTCAATCGATGGGATAGATTTCTTATGAAACTCTTGTTGCATTTTAGCCCAAGTTTGGATTGGTCTCCCTATTGCACCAACCTAGTGCTTGGCTTCATCCTTTAATGAAAAAAGGAATAAGGTCAGTCTAAATGCATCATTAGTAAAATTTTGGATCTTCATTATGGAACAGATTTATAAAAACTTATCTAGATGTTTGTAAGGATCTTCATTGGTATTTTCATAGAAAGATAAGAGTATTTAAATTATGGTTGACTTGATCTCATAATAGCTTGTCGGAATATCAGGTAAGTAGATATAAGTCGATGAGTTGTAGGTAGAAGAAATAAAGTATTTCTTCATCTACCTAAGTAGTTCTTCAGAATTTTCAGCCATTTAATTATCAGGTTTAACATGATCAATCATTTAATTTCAGGATTGGGTTAAACTAGAACAGAGAAAAGAGATATTCTACTGTGCATGTACTAGTGCAATCCTAATGTATGATTCATAAATATATATATATATATATATATATATATATATATATCAATCATAATGAAGTTAGCAAGTAATTAAACCAAGGACACCTATGGGTTACTTAGACCTATCAGTTCGATGTAGTGTGAATTAGCTTAGATGCAAGTTAAATCTATTCTCACTTCCTTCAACTAGCCATGTAAGAGGTGGGATTGTGGGAGGCTCCCCGTGCTAATCGCAATAGTCCTAATTAATTAACCATGAGTCCACTTAGGCTTAGCCTTCTAACTTCTTGCCTTAAACACTAGTTTTAGGGATGAGTTCAATTTTACTTTGCACTTGACTTCATCATAATACTTGAACTGAACTTAATTGATCCTAGAGACCAACATCTACTCAGTTTTAATTAGGCTTTAGGTTAATGAGGAATGCTGGTTGATTATTTTTGGACTAAGAAAGGATGATGAAATTTTTATCTTATCTTATTACTTAGTGTTTCCCTTAAGTTGATTTGAGATGAATATGCACAATCAATTTTAAACAAGAAGTTCTATGCAACTAAACTTGAGAGACTCATCTTGTCTCCAGCAATTACTAAAAAGTAAATCTAAATAATGGATGCTCTAAGCAATTATAGGATTTCTACTCTTATCATAAACTTTTGATTAGGTTTAAGTGAGTTATTTTTAAGTTAATTTAAAAACGTAACTAATGCTAAAAAGAAAAGAAATTTAGGGTTAGGATTGATCTCACCAAGCGAAATTGAAAACTTTCTTCCTCCCCCCTTTTTTTCCTGCAAAAAAAATAAGAAAAGTCAGTAAGCTGTATTCATAAGATATCAAAGAAGTCAAAAACTTTAGTGTTTGTGCCTTCCCTAGCTACTATGCCAGAAACTTGATATTATGCAATATTGTTGTAGGATAGCATGATTATCAGTTTAAATTCAACTTTAAAAAATAAAAAATTAAAAATACATAGAAAGCAATGAGTTGGGTCGATTCCACAGAGAAGGAAATACTTTTGAGGATTTAAAAACTTTGATTTTGTAGAAGAAAAGAAAGATTTGAATAAATAATTGAAGTTAGATAATAGAAGTTAAAAGTGCATAAAAGAAACTTGGTACTAAGATTTATAATCTAGATCCTAGCTTCTACTTACAATAAAAGTTAAGAACATAAATTTAGAGAGCATGAAAATAACTTTTGCATTGATTAAAATTAGAATTCAATTACAAAAAATTTAAAAGAATAAGTAAAGAAAGTAAGAAAAACTATAACAAAGACTCGAAGTTGATTGATGCAGTCTCATCAGGAAGTGAAGGAACCAGTTCTACTGTTTCAAAGTTAGATCTTAAAACTTTTTTAGATCTAAGTAGTAAAAGATAGGAATTAATCAAATTAATTCATAAAATACTAAAAAAGACCCTAGATCTAGGATCCTATTACATGATTATAGTATGCAATTAAATCAAAAATTAAAAAATTATCAGAAGAGAATATATTGACCATATCAACATAGATCTATACTAGATCTAATATACGTATGTAATAGGGGATCAAATCATTATTACCTTTGCAAGTTAGATTTTCTAACTCACTGATCTAGGCTTGAGGATATTGCTCTGAGCCGCACATGCATCCAGCCTCTAAAGGTTGTTCACAAGAGCCCATGAACACTGATCAGAAGTCTAAGGCCCAAAAATCAGCATAATATGCTAGTACTGTGCTGATCCTTCTTCAACGATCGATCTGGATCTTCTTTCTTTAAAAGTTTGGACTCTCCAATAAATAGAAGGAAGGGAAAAGATTTAAGGACTGAGACAACTCTCAAAAATCTCTAAATAATGGTGGAAGAGGTAGAAGAAAGCAATCCTAGAAGAAGACCTTCTTCTTCTTTGTTCTCTCACCTAGACACCTTGATTGGTGTCTTTAAAATTCTCATGCCCAAGATGAATTTCTCTCTGGTTTTCTCATGCCCAAAAACTTTATATTTGATCTGAATTCACACCAGAAATTAGGTCCTAAGACCCTTTAAATAGGGAGTTATGTAGGAGTCCTTTTCTAGGTATTTTGAGTTATGTAGGAGTCCTTGTCTAGGTCAAATACCTAGACAAGGTATGTCCAAATTAAGCAAGACTTGGGGCGCCCAAGAGTAAGATGCCCCCTCCCTTTTATCTACCATGGATTACTAGCAAAGGATGCACAAAACCTGAAGGAAAAATCTAATTTTTTGGATCAGGTTCATTCAGATCTGATTGGATTAGGAGAGATATTTCAAAAATTTTCTCTTTTGAATCCAGATTAGATCTGAGACATTTTAGATCTAATTTTATAGATCTAATAAAATAAAAATAAATTAAAATAGATTTAATTTTGTACCTTATTGTTTGATAATTAGATTATCCTATGATGATCCTACCGATTGCCTAAGGTTCTGGATCTAGCCATGCAAGTGTCTGGCATCTACCGGTATCTACTCGAACTGGATCAGAAGATCTTCTCCTTCTTTATTACTTCTTCAAATATCAAATCTGAATCTAATTTGAAGGATCTTTAAAACTTCTTTTGAAGATCAGATATCGTCTCTTGCAGCAGTGCTGCCTTCTTCCTTTCTCATTACCTTTCTCTTGCCTGGATTGCACCAAACTGGAGCCCAAATCCCCTTGGGCGTAGAGAGGAGAGAGGAAACCTGAAGATGGCATGAAGGAGGGAGAGGGGTAGCCTTGTGCATGGGCAATGGTCTAAGCTCTTTGAAACTAGGCGTAGACTAGGTTTATATAGATCCTACTGCGCTATGCATTGCCACATCATCTCGGTCAATCATGTCGCTTTGTGCAATCAGATCTAAATCTGATTGATGAAATGATATCATCTGATCTAATTAGATAAGAGCCCCTCTAAATCATCCTTAGATGATGCCTAAGACTGGTCAAAGTCTAATCTTTGGTGCCACCTAGGTAGAAACCCCGAAGTAACTGAAGTTCCATCTGTATGGGACTCTAGGCGCCTCTATCCATGGGTGCATGCCTCCCTAGGTGTGCACCCCTAGTCCACCTATTTTTTAGCAAGTTGATTGGTCCAAAATCAATCTCCTATGGGTGCGTGACACTTGGGCAGATATTTATGTGTCAAAGGTCAACGTTTGACCAAAGTCAAAAGACAAGAATTGGTAGGTGATGAAAAATGATAGATGTTATCTTAAATTTATCTCATAAATTAAGACAACCCTTTTCTGACTTGGATAAATTTCAGTCAAACCAAGTAAAGGTACCTGAGTGAGTACAAACATATTTGGCTCATTCGAGATAACTTAAAATGATAATTGAAGAAGAACATTGGGCTCAATCATGTGCTAGCACGATTTTCTTGAATCTAATTGAATCTTATTCAAATCAATTGAACTGGATTATTCCAATTGATGATATCCAGATCTAAATTCTTGTTTGTGTGATCCAGTTAGGTTCAGTTCCATATGATAATGAGATATGTTGTGATCTCTATCATCGACATCATCGAAATACCTTTCGATGGATTAGAACTTTTTTCTAATTTAGATAACTAGAATGATCGATCATCCAAATCATTCCAATTGCTCCCAAAATCCACCGATGATATCTAGCAGTATATGGTGGCAACCCATCAGAACTAAAAATGAACCTCTCGATGTAATTATATGTTTGATTAAGTTATTTTATCTTGAGCTCCGATCAGATTAGGATTAAGGTGAACTCATCAAATCCTGATTTCTATCATATGATTTAATCATTCGATTTAAGTCCAATGTGAAAATCTTAATAGAAACTCTTTCTATTATTTCACTCTACCATGGCCATGGGCTTATGGACTTGATTCTCATGATCATCATAGGGCTACTCCTCATCTACCGAGGTAGATAGTTTTCCTCTTGGTGCAATCCAATTTCTACAATGAATATGCTATAGCCAACATACACCTTAGAATTCCGAATGGCTAGGAGATCGAGTCATGGTGTAGTCAAACTATAACACCCTCAAGGTAAACTGTTGATGCACCTCAGGTCAAAGAACCAGACATACCACTGTAGCTTCGAGCCAGTCGTCGACGAGAAGGTAGACTTTCTTATGACTGCTCGAGGTAGTCACGCTCAGTGCTCTCATTCTCTAATGAGTACCTATACTCTCGCTTCGATGTCTCTACACCGTAGACTCAAGACTCATCTACTATAAAGAAGCGATTGTACACCAACCTTTCGAGTCAATCATCATCCTCATGATGATTCTACGGTCGAAAGCATTTTATGAGTTAATAATAAAAATTCATGTCTTGATTTTTCAACTCTTAAAAATAAGAATTATCATTACCATTAACTCAAGAAATGTATCACAGACACTAAATACACATTGTGATAGAAAATAATTCATTTTATTATTTATAGTCAAAATTATAATTTTATCCTTAGAAGTGTACAATAAGTGTCAACCAATTCTGACTTTTAGAGCACACATATCTAACAAAACCAACCATAAAAGCCACAAAAATACCAAAGAAAATCTGAATAAAATTGGCACCATAAGGAAAGAGTTTTGGTTTTATAGGATTCTATCATATAGAATTTAAAATCAAAACTACTTACCTTTCTTTGTTTTGGTCCACAATAACTTGCCAAATAAGAGAGAAAGGGAGATATGGGGCGTGTGTGAAGACCCTTGGGACATGAAGCATTCATGCAAAAACAAAGGGGGCATGGAGAGTGGTGTTGGGACTAAGGTGGTGCAAGGAGAGAAAATCCTAGACTTATTAGGATTCTTATTTTGACTTGGTCAAATATGATTTCTCAAATCAAATTAAAATAAATCTAATCTAACCTAATTAGAATAGATCTTAATCCAATTAAGAATCTAATTAAATTAGATTTAAATCTAATTTAATTTTTAATCAAATTAGAGATTGGGTTGACATAAGTCTTAATTGAACTAGGACTCATTCTTTCTTGCAATTGGCTCATCCAATAAATCCATTGAACTTGATCTAATCAAGTCCAAACCCAATCTAATTAAACTATATTTAATTAAACTTAATCTTGATCCTTTGGCTTAATCAAATTAAGTCAATTAGCAATCTAATTGCTAATCGATCCTTCTACAACACTTGCATTATGTTAAATATCAATCGTATTGATTGTTTAATCCTAGAATGATTCTTAATTATCGATCAACCATCCGATCAGATTGAGAACTCTTATATGTGTGACCCCATAGGTCTAAACCTAAGCGATAATACAAGAATAAATTTTTGAACCAATCGAAATAACCATCTAGTAATAGTATCCGACGATCGGATAGGTCAAATGTGTAGAACAATATTCTTAGAATCCATGTGGATATAGTTTTCATATAATTCATTTTTTTAACCAAAATGCTTGTAGGACATCTCAGAGTTTAATTATCAACCATGATTAGGCTATCCATATTATATTTTAAAATATCAAATTCATCTCATAGATTATCGAGGCTAAGATTTTGCTATACCGAAATACAGTGATACATTCTTCTCCAACTCTTGGAGTGGTCAATCCCATCTTGATCACACATCAACTTCGCAAGTACTTGATTGTGCCCAAAAGCCTTTCATTATTGAATTAGAAATTTAGTTAGTCCAGTACCAAAGTACAGTGAGTTGCTTGCAAGCCACTGAGGTGATCCTAGGTCTAAGAGATGCTTATACCTATATCCCATCAGAGTAGTTCTTGATAGCAAAATGCTTTAGAGTTGGTCATGTTCAGTGATGATGTATCCTTGCATCTTATCTGTATGCTATACTAGTGTCTCCATACTCCTTGATTAAGAGGACAACCAATCTATATGTTATATAGCAACTGTTGGGGATAAACCCCGCTCCTGCCGAAGTCCAGTTCGATGCTCAGACAATGCGACCAGTAGCCACAGAAGAGCTTACCCCTTCAGCCAGCCAAACTGCTTAGCGATCGAGCTTCTCGAACTCCCAACGGTCGAACTCCTTGGGCTCCCAACGACCGAGCTCCTTGGGCTGCCAGCGATCGAGCTCCTTGGGCTCCCAATGGCCAGACTTTAGCGGAACTCCTCAGTGGCCAAGCTTCAGTCGGACTCTCGCGAGGGCCGAACTCTCTCCGCGCCCTTCCAGCCAGACGCCTGCAAGAGTCGAACTCCCTTCGAGCTTTTCCTTCGATCGGACTTCTTCAGAAGCCAGACTCCTCTTAGACATCCCTTTCGGCCGACCGAGCTCCTACCGAACTTTCCAACGATCAAGCCTTAGCCGAGCACCTCCAGCCAGATGCCTATGGAAGTCGAACTTCTTCTAAGCTTCCTCTTCAGGAGTCCGAGCTCCTCCAAAATGGGTACACATCAAGGCCCTCCAATCCTTCATTTGATCGGCTCAGTATCAAGACAGCTGCAACCATCACCATTAGTCCATCGAAAGCGACAGCGATCCGCTACCAGGCGGTGATGGCTGTCACCATCAATCCACTGCAGACGGTGCCTACCCCTAGAACTGACTCCGCCGGATCTTGAGTGATCCGCCAACATGCGGCTACAGCTGTCACCATCAAGCTCCACCTATATAAAGGACCTTCCAGATATGCTAACTCTAATCTCTCTGATCTGTAAGATCTCCTCTTCATCTTTAAGCTCTATGGAAATCATTTCCGAGCACTCCATTCCTATTGGCCAAAGCTGACTTGATCGTCAGAGGGTCCTATCGGAGCCACCCCCATCGGATCCAGATGGGACTTTATTTTGCAGGTCTCCGACGGCGACCGCATCCACCACCGCTCCAATCGATTCCGACGATGACTAGATTCTGCGTCAACAAATTGGCACTGGAGGAAGGAAACCCCGAACCTTCGAGGTTCCCTTATTCTTAAAGGAGTACTCGATAATGATTTCTCTCTCCGGAGACCTCTCTCCTTCCTCACTAGAGTCCTCTCTCAAAGAGAAAATGCCACCTAGGAGAGCCTCGACTCGACGATCGGCGGCCTCCGCATCTCGATCCCGTTCAGATTCGTCTGCCCCTGCTTCAGTCCCAGCAACTCAGGTTTCATCCGTACCCACGGTAAATGTGGAGTAGTTTAACCTGCTCATCCGATAGGTCCGTGGCCTCGCAGATGCAATGCGGGCCATGCAGCAGCCTCCAGTGGCGATTCCACCAGGAAATCCACCATTCGGATGTCGAGAATCAACCCCAGGAAAGGGTACTCAGGCCGGTGTGCTCGTTGCCCCTTGGAAAGAAAACATAGAGTTGGAGATCCATGTTCGGATTATGGTTCTCCTCTGGAGGAGACCTTTTTCGCTTGTAGCCGAAAGTCCCCCAAGATCTGCGACCAGGACAATGCCCTTGATCATAGACTGTGGGAGATGGACCGATGGATTGAAGAGCTCGACCATGTCGTCCCAGCTCATCAAGCCGATGTCCGCACCGATCTCCATTTCTTCCTTCAGATAATGCAAGAGTCCGTCCCACCGAACTTCAAGCTCCCTCAACTTGAAAGCTACGATGGGACCTCTGATCCGGTTGATCATCTGGAGGCCTTCCGGATCATGATGCTGCTTCATGGTGCTTCAGACGCCATGCTGTGCCGAGCCTTCCCATCTACCTTAAAGGGAGCAGCGAGAAACTGATACTCGACATTGAAGCCAAGTACGATCTTCTCTTTTGACCAGATGAGTAGTTAGTTAGCGGCCCACTTCATCGCAGCCGATGACTGCGCCGAGGTTCGGATTCCCTGATGAACGTCAAGCAGAAGTAAGAAAAATCCATCCGAATTTACATCATCTGGTTTAATGCCGCGGCATTGGAGGTCTGGGACTTGGACCAGTCTGTTGCGATGGCCGCACCCAAGGGCGGCCTTCAGAAAAATGACTTGCTGTTTTTCCTATAAAAAAGGTATCCCAAGGACTTCACCAATCTGCTGGCTCGGGCCGAGAGATATGTCCATGCGGAAGAAGCCTTCAAGTTGAAGGACGAAGAAGCCTTAAGGGAATGGCTGGTAGGCAATAGAGAGTCGAACGAAGTTCGGCTACGCTTACAGACTCCTTCCGATAGCAGGCGGACCCGAACTCCTCGAGCTCATAGAGAAGCGCGAAGAAGCCCTCCTCCTAAAAAATTCTATGACTATGCCCCCCTCAATGCTCCTCGAACTTAGATTCTCACCGAAGTTAAGAACTAACTGCCAAGACCAGAAGGGTTACGGTCTCCCCCAAAGAAGCATGATCGAAGCAAGTACTGCCTCTACCATCGTGACCACGGCTACGACACTGAGGAGTGCATCCAGCTCCAAGACGAAATTGAGGAGCCCGTTAGAAAGGGGCGGCTGGGTAAATTTATTCAACGCCAGCCTAAAGATCGGCAAAGGGCGCTACTGTAACAAGAAACGATAAGGTCGGCTGCCTCACGGTGTCATCAACGTTACCCCAGGGAGCTTGGTACATCGGCGACTCATCACCTCCCAGCATCGAAGCCAAGAGAAGCATGCTCCAAAGTGAGGAGGCCAGCATGAGATAGAAAAGGTCGTCCGTATGAAGAAGCGCGGAGGAACAACGCTACCATGACCTTAAATCACAAAGAATTCGGAAATACATTGCCAGTAACTTTCTTTCAATAAAGTTCTTTCCTTTCAATAATATACTATTTTTGGGTACGAAAACTATGTGATGACAGGAAAAGAAGCAGTTAATAGTCGCCGTGTTAGGAACAGGAGGAGAACCTCGTCCTAACATGGGCAGGTCAAAGATCTTCGACCTCGACTAGAGATAAGATCTCAACGGAGCGACAACCTCGGCTAGAGATAAGATCTCTTTCGAGAAGCAACTTCGGCTAGAGATAAGATCTCTTCCGAGAAGCGACCTCGGCCAGAGATAAGATCTCTCCCAAGAAGCAACTTCAGCCAGAGATAAGATCTCTCCCAAGCGACAACCTCAGCTAGAGATAAGATCTCTCCCGAGCGGCAACCTCAGCTAAAGATAAGATCTCTCCGAGAAGTGACCTCGGCTAGAGATAAGATCTCTCTTGAGCGACCTTGTCTAGAGATAAGATCTCTCCGAGAAGCAACCTCGGCTAGAGATAAGATCTCTCCCGAGCGACAACCTAGGCTAAAGATAAGATCTCTTCCGAGAAGCGACCTCGGCTAGAGATAAGATCTCTTTCGAGTGGCAACCTCGACCAGAGATAAGATCTCTCCCGAGAAGTAACCTCGATCAGAGATAAGATCTCTCCCGAGCGACAACCTCGGCTAGAGATAAGATCTTCATCCGAGAAGCAACTTTGGCTAGAGATAAGATCTCTCTCCGAGCGGCAACCTCGACTAGAGATAAGATCTCTTCCGAACGACAACCTCGACCAGAGATAAGATCTCTTCCGAGCGGCAACCTCGATCAGAGATAAGATCTCTCCCAAGAAGCAACCTTGGCTAGAGATAAGATCTCTTTCGAGCAACAATCTCGGCTAGCGATAAGATCTCTCCCGAGAAGCAACCTCAGCCAGAGATAAGATCTCTTCCGAGCGGCAACCTCGGCTAGAGATAAGATCTCTTCCGAGTGACAACCTTGGCTAGAGATAAGATCTCTCCCGAGAAGCAACCTCGATTAGAGATAAGATCTCTCCCAAATGACAACCTCGGATAGAGAAAAGATCTCTCCCGAGCAGCAACCTCGATCAGAGATAAGATCTCTCCCGAGAAGCGACCTCGATCAGAGATAAGATCTTTTTTGAGAAGCAACTTCGGCCAGAGATAAGATCTCTCCCGAGAAGCAACTTCAGTCAGAGATAAGATCTCTCCCGAGCGACAACCTCGGCCTAAGATAAGATCTCTTCCAAGCGATCGAGTTAACCTCGGCTAGTGATAAGATCTCTCCCAAGTGAAGGCCTCATTCACAAAGGGCGAGACGGGGAGAGACGGACGATGGTCTGAATGTGCCCCCACAGTCCCTTAGGAATAGGAGGAGAACCTCATCCTAATGCGAGCAAAGTTAAAGGCCTCATTTACAAAGAACGAGATAGAAGGAGAGGCACGGATGATGGTCCATATGTGCCCCCACAGTCCGTTAGGAACAAGAGGAGAAGCTCGTCCTAATGCGAGCAAAGTTGAAGGCCTCATTCACCTTAGACGAGATGGGGGGAGACGGAAGACGGTCCGAAGGTGCCCCCATAGCTCATTAGAAATAGGAGAAGAACCTCGTCCTAACCCGAGCAAAGCTGAAGGTCTCGTTCACCTTAGACGAGATGGAGGGAGAGGCTTGGACGACGGTCTGCATGTGCCCTCACAGCCTATTAGGAATAGAAGGAGAGCCTCATCCTAACATGAGCAAAGTCTAAATCCAAGCTTCGAAGTCTATGGAAGATAGGATTTCCATCAACCTCGGTCAGAGCGCCCGAGCCAACCTTGGTCAGAGATAAGATCTCTCTCGAGCGATCGAGATAACCTCGATCGGTGATAAGATCTCTCCCGAGCGATCGAGACAACCTCGACCAGAGATGAGGTCCGTGACAACCTCGGCCCGCGACAACCTCGGCTAGAGATAAGTTCTCTCCCGAGCACCCAAGCCAACCTCGGCCAGAGAAGATCTCTCCCGAGCGACCCCATTGACCTCGGCCCGAGATCAGATCTCTCTCGAGTGCCCATGTTAGCCACGGCTGCAGGAGAAGAGATCTCCTGTGAGTCAGCCTCGGCTGTTGAAGACAATATCGCCCCCCGGAGGAGCTCAACCCCCGACCTCGACCGCATGAGACGAGATCTACTTCAATCTCGCCTGAAGATGAGATCTCCTCCGGGCTTCAACTTCAACATCAACTTTAGCTAGAAATGAGATCTTTTCCAAGCTTCGACCTGAACCAGCATGAAGCCTAGAAGAAGACTTCGGCAGTCACCTCTTCTGCACTCCCTTCCTTTGAGTTTTTGAACTCGGGAGTGGGGAGGATATTGTTGGGGATAAACTCTGCTCCTATTGAAGTTCAGTTCGATGCTCAGACAATGCGATCAGTAGCCGTGGAAGAGCTTACCCCTTCAGTCAGCCGAACTGCTTAGCAGTCGGGCTTCTTGAACTCCCAACGGTCGAGCTCCTTGGGCTCCCAGCGGCCAAACTCCTTGGACTCTCACTGGTCAGGCTTTAGCGGAACTCCTCAGCGGTCGAGCTTCAGTCGGACTCCCATGAGGGTCGAACTTTCTCCGCGCCCTTCCAGCCAGACGCCTGCAAGAGCCAAACTTCCTCCGAGCTTTCCCTTCAGTTGGACTTTTTTAGAAGTCGGACTCCTCCCAGATATCCCTTTCGATCGGTCGAGCTCCTACCGAACTTCCCAACGATCGAGCCTTAGCCGAGCACCTCCAGCCAGATGCCTACAGGAGTCGAACTCCTTCCAAGCTTCCTCTTTAGGAGTTCGAGCTCCTCCAAAATGGGTACACATCAAGGCCCTCCAACCCTTCATTCGAGCAGTTCAAGTAGACTGAAGTAACACAGAAGCATTATGAATAAGTTGGGCGGAAGTAATATGCTCTTGATTAAAAATTCCATCATAACATGATTTCCATGCCTCTTACACCTCTCTACTTGGCTGTTAGAAAAATAACGAATTAACTTCAGCAAAGAATAGGATAGGAAATCGACTTGGTACACAGCACGGTTGCTACCAATAATTATTTACAAAGCAACATTTAACAATAACATGATTACCATCTTCTGGTTCATGAGGATGTAAATCACAATACTGATGCTGACAAGCTAAAACATGATGCTGAACAAGATATATAGGTGATCCCAAACCAATCTCCATCGAAAGGTTTTGACCCTATTGGGAAGTGGGAGCTTCCAAACCCAAGCATAAGTATCAATGGGTATGAGTGATGTCCCTAAGCAGTATACGAAAAGAATAAGTATTTGTCCATAACCAGCTGCTTAGGCTAGACACCTTGAGAAATAGGCAAAGGTAGTATCTATATCATCATATCAGTAGAAAACAAATGTGCCAAACGATCGAGATCCCAGCTCCTAGAATTAGTTATGAGCCAATCAATAGTCAAATGCGGAGAGAAAGTATCCATATTTATATAAGCAAGCCAAGCACAAATAGGAATAGGAGAAAACCAGAGGTCATCATAAACATTTATGGATTTACCAGAGCCAATCATCTACTGAAAATGAAATAGAACTTGCTGGCCCGCAGTGCATATTTGCCTCCAAATTACTAAAGCATTCCTTGGTTTATGATACCCCACGCCCTTGTGCTTGAAAATTTATATTTTGCCTTTACTTATTGGCCTCATAATGTGCCACCAACTTACACAAAATGTGATGCTTCTTATGTATCAAGGATTGGAGGCCAAGATCACAAGTGGACTTGGATTTACAAAAAGGCACTACTACAGAATAGGACTATGACATCGCATACTATTATAGCGGTTTCGAAAAATCGCTGTCATAGATCGGACCTATGGCAGTGATTTTGATTAACCATTATCATAGGTTCAGTATATAGCAGTGGTTTACTATAACCGCTCTCATAGGTTCGACCTATGGCAGCGGTTGTAACCGCTGCCATAGATCTGGACCTATGATGGCGGTTAACTATAATCGCTGCAATAGACTGGATTTATTGTAGTGGTTAATCAAAACCATTACTATAGATCCGATCTATAGCAGCGGTTAAACATAATTGCTGTTATTGGTTCAGTCTATAGCAGCGATTCTATATAACCGCTACTATATCTTTTTTTCATATTTTTTTTTCTAAATATTATATAATTTTAAAATTTAATGCTCATCTTCATCGTTCATTATCTTAATAATTATCATTAAAGTATCGCTACAAAAGATCGCCTCGATTCGATAGCCCTAGCTTCATCGATCAGTAAAATTTGATTTCAACAACCATAAACGATGGTATAATGATCTAATAGATGGAGACTATCGGTGGATCTAAAAATCTGTAATGATGATCTCGGTGATATTTATATCATACTATCAAAATTTTACTTCAATCGGATATCGTTATCATGGTCAATTTAGTATGGAATGATTTCGGTCATTAAATGAGAAACAAGTGATCAAAAGACCAAACAACATCCAATTATGAGATAATTTTTAAGTTAAATAATTTTGGCTATAATTTTAATTATTTTATATGGTGATGATTGTAAAATTCAAATCATTTATGTATGAACTATTCATGTTAAGCAGATCTTGCAAAAGCACAAGCATAATTATCAAAGAAGTTTAAGAATAGGTATCGAGCGACGTATAGTTTTGAATTATTCTTAGACCCACGATTTAAATTTTATGATCACCACCATAAAAATGATTAAAGTAGTAGCAAAGATCATTTATCTAAAAAATTATCTCATAATCAGACACCATCTGGTCTCTTTGATCACTCATTTCTTATTTAACAGTCAAAATCATCCTATACTAAATTGATCATGATAATGATATTCGATTGAAGTAAAACTTTGATAGTATGATACAAACGATACTAAGATCATCATTGTAGATTTTTGGGCCTATCGATGGTCTCCATCTATCAGATCATCGCGTTATCGTTCGTAGTTGTTGAAATCAAATTTTAGTGATTAATGAAGCTTAGACTATCGGATCGAGGTGATTTTTTTGATAATATTTTAATGATAATTATTTAGATAATAAATGATAAAGATAAATATTATATTTTAAAATTATATAATATTTAAAAAAAATTAATTACTAACATACGATAATGATTACTGAAAATCGCTGCCATAGATCTATGGTAGCAGTTTTCTAACCACTGCCATAAATCTATGGCAGCGATTTTCGATAACTGCTTCTGTAGACTTATGACAGTAATTCAAAAATTGCTGCCATAGATTAGATTATTTTTTCAAATCTCGTCCCTAAATTCATTCACTCCAAGCTCTCTCTCTCTGTTCCTCCCCTCTGTTGCCGGTGAGGCCCCTCCCCTCTCCACCTTCTTTTCCGACTGGTCCGGCTGCCAGCTCCATTACCTTCCTTGCCTGCCCCTTCCTCCCCGATCGGTCCGACCGTCGACTCTGCCACTGCCCCTGCCTGCCCCTTCTTCCCCGGCCGCTGGCCTCGCTGAAGGAAAAATCTAGTTTTTCGGATCAAATTTATTCAGATTTGATTGGATCAAGAGAGATATTTCAAAAATTTTTCTCTTGAATCTAGATCAGATCTGAGACTTTTTAGATCTGATATTATTGATCTAATAAAAAAATAAAATAAAAATAAAGGATAAATTAAATCTAAATTAATTTTACCTTGTAGTGGGTAATCAGATTATCCTGTGATGATCCTGATGTCTCTTTGAGGTTCTGGATCTAGCCATGTAAATGCCTGGCCTCTACTGGTATTCACTTGGGTAGGATCTGAAGATCTTCTCCTTTTTTATCACTTCTCCAAATATTAGATCAGGATCTGATTTGAAAGATCTTCAAAACTTCTTTTAAAGATCGGGTGTCGTCTCTCGCAGCAGTGTTGCCTTCTTCCTTTCTCGTCGCCTTTCTCTTACTTGGATCACACCAAACTGAAGCCCAAAAATTCTTGGGCATGGGTAGGAGAGAAAAGACCTGAAGATGGCATGGAGGATGGAGAGGAGCAGCCTTGTGGCATGGGCAATGGGAAAGAGATCTAAATCCTAGGCGTAGATAGGGTTTATATAGATCCTACTATGCCATGCAGTGCCACATTATCCTGACCAGTCATGATCTTTTGTACAATCAGATCTAAATCTGATTGATGGGATGACATCATCTGATCCAATCAGATGAGAGCCCCTCTGAATCATCCTTAGATGGTGCCAAGACTGATCAAAGATAAGTCTTTGGTGCCACCTAGGTAGAAACCCCAAAGCAACCTAGAGTCCCATCTGTATGGGACTCCAGGCGTCACTATCCATGGGTGCATGCCTCCCTAGGCGTGCGCCCCTTATCCAACTACCTTTTAGTAGGTGGACTGGTTCAAAAGTTCTCTCCTATGATGGCTTGACACATGGGCAGATGTCTAAGTATCAAAGATCAACGTTTGACCAAATGTCCGAAATAGGATTTAATAGGTGATGAAAAATGGCAGGTGTTATCTTAAATTCATCTCATAAATTAAGACAACTCTTTTCTGATCTGGACAAGTTTCAGTCAGATAAAGTAAAGATACCTGAGTGAGCCCAAATATATTTGGTTCAATTGAGATAACTTTTAATGATAATTAAAGAAGAACATTAGGCTCAATCATGTGCTAACATGATTTTCTTGAACCTAATTGAATCTGATTCAAATCAATTAAACTGCGTTAGTTCAATTGATGATATCTAGATCGAAATCTTTGTTTGTATAATCCAGTTAGATTCAATTTTATATAGTAATGAGATATGTCACCATCTATATCATCGACATTATCAAAATACTTTTCGATGGATCATAACTTTTCTGATTGATACAACTAGTATGATAGATCATCTAAATCATTTTAATTGCTCTCAAAATCCACCAGTGATACCTAGCAGCATATAGTGGCAATCCATCAGAATTGAAAATGAACCTCTTGGTGCAGTTACCTGTGTGATTAAGTTCTTCTATCTTAAGCCCTAACAGGATTAAGATTAAGGTAATCTCATTAAACCCTAATATCCATCATATGATTAATCATTCGATTCAAGTCCAATATGAAAACCTTAATAGAAACTCTTTCTATCATTTCACTCTGCCATGGCCATGGGCTTATGGACTTGATTCTCATGATCATCATAGGGCTACTTCTCATCTACCGAGGTAGATAGATTCTCTATTGGTGCAATCCAATTCCTACAATGAACATGCTATAGCCAACATACACTTCAGGATTTCGAATGACTAGGAGATCGAGTTATACTGTAGTCAAACTATAACACTCTCAAGGTAAACTACCGATGCACCTCAGGTCAAAGAATCAGACACACAACTGCAGCTTTGAGTCAGTCATTGACGAGAAGGTAGACTTTCTAATGATTGCTTGAGGTGGTCACGCTCAGTGCTTTTATTCTTTAATGAGTACCTATACTCTTGCTCTAGTGTCTCTACACCATAGACTCAAGACTCATCTACTATGAAGAAGTCATTGTACACCAACCATTCAGATTAATCACCATCCTTATGATGATCCTACAATCGGAAGTATTTTATTAGTTAATAATGAAAATTCTTATCTTAAATGTTCAACTCTTGAAAATAAGAACTATCATTGTCATTAACTCAAGGAATGTATCATAGACACTAAATACATATTATAATAAAAAATAATTTATTTTATTATTTATAGTTAAAATTATAATTTTATCCTTAGAAGTGTATAATAAGTGTCAGTCAATTCTGGCTTCTAGGGCACACATATCTAACAAACTTTCATTTGACCAAAAGCCATTTGGCTACAAATCTAAGTTTTATTTTCTCAAGATAGGTTTCGATCTTCTGCTAGCCCAATGGCTTTATAAGTGGATCTGCCGTATTGTCTGTGGAGTCGACTCTCTTGACCTCGACGTATCCTTTCTCGAGGTAATCATGGATGAGGTGGTATCACCGCTCGATGTGTTTGGATTTTTGATGAGACGTTGGCTTTTTAGCAAGGGCTATGGCACCATTATTATCGCAGTACAGAGGAATGACATCTGATGGCATCACTTCAATCTCTGTGGTGAACTTTTTGTACCAGAATGCCTCCTTCACAGCTTTTGACGCAGCGATGTATTCTGCTTCCATGGTGAAATCTGCTATTACTATCTGTTTGAAACTCTTCCAACTGATAGCACCATCATTACACACAAATAGATTTTCTGACGTCGACTTTCGATCATTTATATCGGACATAAAATTCGAGTCTGTATATCCCTAGACTTAGAGTTCTTCATTATAAAAATTAAGAACATATCCTTAGTTCTTCTTAAGTACTTAAGGATTTATTTCACAGAAGTTTAGTGTTCTTCATCTGGATTCAATTGATATCTGCTCGTGACACTCACAGCATGGGCTATATCAGGTCGCGTACATAACATGGCATACATGAGGCTCCCTATTGCAGAAGCATATGGGATCTTGTTCATGCATTCTATCTCATCAAGTGTGCTAGGGCATATCTTCTTAGAGAGATGAATGTCATGTCTGAAGGGTACCAATCTCCTCTTGGAGTTTTCCATGCTAAACCTCTTTAGCACTTTCTTTATGTACATCTTCTGTGAAAGACCTAGCATCCTATTCGATCTATCTCTATAGACTTTAATTTCTAGAATGAAGGATACTTCTCCTAGATTTTTCATAGAGAATTCTTTAGATAACCATATTTTAACTATGATCAACATGGAAATATTATTTTCAATAAGGAGGATATCATCCACATACAGTATGAGGAAGATAATAACGCTCCCACTGACCTTTTTGAAAATACATGGTTCCTCCTCATTTTTGATGAAATCAAATAATTTGATCACATTGTTAAAATGAGTATTCTAGCTCCGAGATGCTTGCTTAAGTTCATATATGAATCTTTGCAGCTTGCATATCTTATGATCAGTATCACTGGATGTGAAACCCAGTGGTTGTTCCATATAGATATTTTTCTCAAGATATCCATTTAAGAATTGCATTTTTACGTCCATTTACTATATTTTATAATCGAAATAGGCTGCAACAACAAACAATGTGGGAATGAATTTAAGCATGGCTACTGACAAAAAGGTATCCTGATAGTCAATGCCTTCATGCTGACTATAACCTTTTGCCACTAACTAGCTTTGAATGTCTCTACATTCTCATCTGCACCAATTTTTCTCTTGTAGATCCATTTATACCCAATTGATACTGTATCTTCTGGTGGATCTACCAAGATCCGGACTTGGTTTGAGTATATCGAGTCAATTTCTGACTTCATTGTCTTTAACCATTTCTTGGAGTCGATATCTGATATCGCCTTGTTATAGATTTTGGGATCATCACCATGAACCCCATTACCTATGAGGAATATTTTCTCTACTTCCTCTGAAATAGTACCTAAGTACCTCTCAAGAGGATAAAAAATCTTTTTTGATCATCAAGGTAGAGGAGGTAGTGATTGTATTGGCTCAACCTGATTTGGTTCCAAAGGGTCCTTAGCTCTTTGCTCTTGGGAGACTTTCTCCTCTAGCTTGATCTGCTTTCTAATACTGCCATCTTGAATAAACTATTTTTCAAGAAAGATGGCATTTCGACTCATAATCACATTATGATCTTCTAGAATATAGAAATAATATCTTAATGACTCTTTAGGATATCCTATGAATCAAGCTTTAAAGGACCTATAGTCTAACTTGTCCATTTGTTGTCTTTTGACATGAGCTGGACAACCTTAAATTCTGAGATGACTCAGACTTGTTTTCTTGCCATGCCATATCTCATATGGTATGGTAGGAACGATTTTAGAAGAAATTCTATTCAGTAAATATATAGTAGTTAACAAACTATGTTTGCAAAAAAAAATCAGGAAGGTCTATGAAGCTCATCATGGATCGGACCATATCTAATAGGGTCCGATTTTTTTGTTCTAAAATTCTGTTGAGTTGAAGTATTTCAGATGGAGTCCATTGAAAGACTATGCCATTCTACTTGAGTTAGTCCAAAAATTCCTGACTAAGGTATTCATCTCCTTGATCTGATCGAAGAACCTTAATGGGTTTTTCAATTTGCTTTTCTACTTCATATCTGAACTCTTTAAACTTTTCAAAGGCTTCAGACTTGTGTCTCATAAGATACACAAACCCATATCGAAATAAATCATCGGTGAAGGTTATGAAGTAGATAAAATTGCCTCTAGCCAACATATCAAATGGGCTGCACACATCAGTATGTACTAGGGCAAGTAAATCCGTAGCCCTTTCCCCATGTTCCACGAAAGAGAGTTTAATCATTTTGCCATGAAGACATGATTCATAAATTGGATATGACTCGAAAGTCAATAGACTCAATAGTCTGATTTTCTTCAATTTGTTAATCCTATCTTCTACTATATGACCTAGTCTAAGATGCCATAGATACCTATCATTTGGACTATCCCTGGGTCATTTTGATTTTATGACATTCACATTTTTCTCAATATTAAAAATAGATACATCAATATGTAATTGGTAAAGACCGTTAATAAGAAAATACTTGCAATTTTATTTTTTTCATAAAGAATGTTGCAATGGTCCTTAAGAAAACTAATTACATAGCCTTCTTATGCTAAACATGAAATAGAAATCAAATTCCTGCTTGCTGTAGACACATAATAACAATCCCTAAGTACTACATCTAAATCAGATGGTAGTCAAAGAGGGTAGATTCCTATGGCCACAGTAGCAACCCTTGCTCCATTTTCAATGCGTAGGATCATCTCACCATCCCTCAGCCTCCTGCTATCCTTAAGATCCTACATGAAAGTGCACAAATGAGCACTAGAACCAGAGTCAAGCATCCAACTAGATGTAGAAAAAATCATAAGGTTAGATTCAATAATGAGCATACCTCCAGAAGGACCTTCCTCCTTATTCTTTAGGGTGGCTAGGTATGTAGGGCAGTTTCGCTTTCAGTGGCCGTCAGTGTTGCAATGAAAATATTTTTTCTTGTCAGCGGCCTTCTTCTTCGGCTCTGCCTTCTTTTTCTTTCCTCCTACCTTCTGCTTTTTCATTGACTTCTTCTTCTTTCAAAAGACTTTCTCTTGGAAGTAGTACGTTCCATAGCAAATACTGAATGTTTAGAATCTTTCATTGAAAGCTCAGTAGTAACCAACATGTTCATAAGCTCGGCCAGGGTATTTTGAAGTTTATGCATATGGTAGTTCATGATGAATTGTCCATATGCATTAGTCAAGAATTGCAGAATTATATCATTCTGTAGATCCAGATCTAACTTCACTCTGAGCTTCTCAAGCTCTTTCAAGTCCTTGATCATCATCAGATAATGATCTTGGACTGACTGCCAATCACGCATTTTAGCCTTGAATAGCATTTAGTGATATGATATTTGGCTGTGCGACTCTGTTCACCAAATATCTTTTATAGATGAGCCAATATTTGGTGGGCAGTCTGATATTTTCATGTCAGCACTGAAGCTCATCAGACATTGAGCCCAACATATAGTATCTGGCTTTGTTATCTTTGTCCATCCACTTGTCAAGAGACGCTCTCTGTTCAGTGGATGGACGAGCTAGTAAGGTGGGGTGGTCCTAGTCCAATACATGAGTTAACTTCTCAGAATCCAAAATGATTTTGAAGTTTTGGAGCCAATCCTTGTAATTGGATCCGATCAGTCTATGGATGTTTAGGATACATGCTAGTGGGTTGGATGCAGATAATTTTCTGTACAAAGTCCAAGTTTTTAGTTAGATATTGTAATTAAGACTTGACCAATTTATTTAGAAGTTTAATTTTTAAATAAATTAGCTCTCACTATTTTTTTGGATCCCTACACTCCCTCTGTAGAGATGCAAAAATCTCTACGATTATAGATTTCTAATGGGTGGTGCAGTCTCACCAACTGACTCATTACCTCACCCAACAATTATTGGTGATAGGTTAGCTAATGAGTGGATAACTCTTGTCCAATAATTCTCTAATCATGGTGCACCCAAACTTAGTCTCTAATTCATGAATCTTACCGTGTCCGAAATATTGATCCACTCCTTAGTTAAGTTAGACCCACCATTTGCATAGATTGGATTTCTAATTGGATCTCTCATCGTATCCAAAATATTGAGCCTAATTTTTCCTCCAGTCCATAGCATCCAATGCCTAATAGACATGGTTACGTCTTTTCGGTGCAACTGAACCATTGTGACCAGCCAAGAACAATCAACCCTGAAAAGGGTCCGTATATCTACAATGGTGGAAGACCTCAGACTTAATCTTTTCTTAGGAAGATTTGATTTAGGTCTCTTTAAACCTGACTTACAATAGCCATAATAATTATGACTAACCTAGTGGCATGGGTTAGCTTGGATTGTTAACCACCTTAGATCAGGACTGGATTGACAAATATGGCCAGGTAAGTAAGATCGATGGAAGGAATATGCCATTAACTCGATAAGAATGCATTTGAGTCGAGTAGCTTCCAATTAAAAATTAGTCAATCGTATCTGCCAGACTTATCTTAGACATCAAATTATTGAGCCAGAACTAATCAGGTTAGCCTACAATCTAGACTCTAACCACTGATCCTAATTAGATCTTAGCTTGATCGATCACTCATATGATTCGATCTTGATCTAGACTTAATTCTATTAGGCTGATCAATTTAAGCACTCTTGATCCTATCTAACCAACTCTTGATTCGGTTTGATCAACCGCTAGACCTAATTAAGCTACCCAAGCCCGAACCCAATTTTATGAATATATCTTAAATCTAAAAATTCTTAATTTTTAGACTTAACATATTTCATAATTTTAATTCTTAATTAAGTTTAGGGTTCACAAACAAAACATGTAAATAAAATCCTAGGATTTTAGGATCTAGGATTTTGCAGAAAATAAGTTTTAGGTTTCTGATTAAGGATGAATGCGCAGCACCCCTACAAATCATAAGAACACCCCATCGAATGAGAGAAGAGAGCATTTAAACCCTACTTTATTTTTATGATCGGATGGCCAAGAGGAATGCCTTAATCAAAAATATGAAAACTACAAAACTAGTTAGATCTACATCATATATCTCATATATAAGATTGATCTAACTTTAAACATATTTTGCAAACATCTTAATGCATCATATCATGCATGTTTTTAGATCTAAATTATCTTATAATCATCTAAAAAATTAAATTTAAATTGATCATATCAAAATAAATTCTATTTTTGATAATTATGTAGAACTATTCTACAACTAGCCTAAACATGCATTCATCATATCTCATATGAACCAAAAATTAAATAACTTTATTTTTTATTTTTTAGATCTTATTACAATATTTATAATATCAAAAAATAGTAAATAAATAGATCTAAAAATTATAATTAATTAAATTAAATTATGATCATGCAAGACTATACATAGAATAATTCTATTCTACAACTAGTCATGCATCTTGTACAACATAGATCTAAATTATTTAATTTTTAATTTTTTTGATTTTAGATCTAATCACATCTCATGTGACCTTTGAAATTATCTAATTATTAGATCATAATAAATTAAAATTAGATCTAATGCAACCTAGCTCTAATACCAGTTGAAGGAAAAACCTAATTTTTCAGGTTAGGTTCGTTCAGATCTGATTGGATCAAGAGAGATATTTCAAAAATTTCTCTCTTAAATCTAGATTTGACATAAGACTTTTTAGATCTGATATTATTAATCTAATAAAATAAAATAAAATAAAATAAAAATAAAGGATAAATTAAATCTAAGTTAATTTTACCTTATAGTGGGTAATCAGATTATCCTATGATGATCCTGATGTCTTCAAGAGATTCTGGATTTAGCCACGCAAGTGCTTGGACTTTATCGATATCCACTTAGATAGGATCTAAAGATATTCTCCTTCTTTATCACTTCTCCAAATATCAGATCTGGATTTGATTTGGAAGATCTTTAAAACTTCTTTTGAAGATCGGGTGTCATCTCTCACAGTAGTGCTGCCTTCTTCTTTTCTCGTCGCCTTTCTCTTGCTTGGATTGCACCAAACTGAAGCCCAAAAATTTTTGGATGTGGGTAGGAGAGAGAAGACCTAAAGATGGCATGGAGGAGGGGGAGGAGCAGCCTTGTGGCATGGGCAATAGGCAAGAGATCTAAATCCTAGGCGTAGATAGGATTTATATAGACTCTGCTGCGCCATGCAGTGCCACATCATCCCGACCAATCACGTTCTTTTGTGTAATCAGATCTAAATTTGATTGATGGGATGACATCATTTGATCCAATCAGATGAGAGCTCCTCTGAATCATCCTTAGATGGCGCCAAGACTGATCAAAGACAAGTCTTTGGCGCCACCTAGGTAGAAACCCCGAAGCAACCTGGAGTCCCATCTGTATGGGACTCCAGCTGTCACTATCCATGGGCGCATGCCTGCCTAGGCATGCACCCCTTATCCAACTACCTTTTAGTAGGTGGACTGGTCTAAAAATTTTTTCTTATGATGGCTTGACACATGGGCAGATGTCTAAGTGTCAAAGGTCAACGTTTGACCAAATGTTCGAAACAGGATTTAACAGGTGACGGAAAATGATAGATGTTATCTCAAATTCATCTCATAAATTAAGATAATTCTTTTCTAATCTGGACAAGTTTTAGTCAAACTAAGTAAAGATACCTGAGTGTGTTCAAACATATTTGGCTCAGTCGAGACAACTTTTAATGATAATTAAAGAAGAACATTAGGCTCAATCGTATGCTAGCACGATTTTCTTGAACCTAATTGAATCTGATTCAAATCAATTAAACTGCGTTAGTCTAATCGATGATATCTAGATTGAAATTCTTATTTGTGTGATCCAGTTAGGTTTAATTTCATATGGTAATGAGATATGTCATGATCTCTATCATCGATATCACTGAAACACTTTTCGATGGATCAGAACTTTTTTGATTCATACAACTAGTATGATTGATCATCTAAATCATTCTAATTGCTCTCAAAATCCACCATTGATACCTAGCAGCATATGGTGGCAACCTATCAGAACTGAAAATGAACCTCTCAGTACCTGTGTGATTAAGTGCTTTTATCTTGAGCCCGACTGGATTAGGGTTAAGGTAATCTCGTCAAACCCTAATATCCATTATATGATTAATCATTCGATTCAAGTCCAATGTGAAAACCTTAATAGAAACTCTTTCTATCATTTCACTCTACCATGATCATGGGCTTATGGACTTGATCCTCATGAGCATCATAGGGCTACTCCTCATCTACCAAGGTAGATAGATTTCCTATTGGTGCAATCCAATTCCTACAATGAACATGCTATAGCCAACATATACCTCAGAATTTTGAATGGCCACAAGATCGAGTTATGGTGTAGTCAAATTATAATACCCTCAACGTGAACTACCGATGCACCTCAGGTCAAAGAACTAGACACACAACTACAGCTTTGAGTCAGTCATTGACGAGAAGGTAGACTTCTTAATGACTGCTCAAGGTGGTCACGCTCAGTGCCCTCGTTCTCTAACGAGTATCTGTACTCTCGCTCTGATGTCTCCATACCATAGACTCAAGACTCATCTACTATGAAGAAGCGATTGTATACCAACTTTTTGGATCAATCACTATCCTCATGATGATCCTACGGTCAGGAGCATTTTATGAGTTAATAATAAAAATTTTTGTCTTAAATTTTTAACTTTTAAAAATAAGAACTATCATTGCCATTAACTCAAGGAATGTATCACAGTCACTAAATATATATTATAATAGAAAATAGTTTATTTTATTATTTATAGTTAAAATTATAATTTTATCCTTAGAAGTGTATAATAAGTGTCAGCCAATTCTGACTTCTAGGGCACACATGTCTAACACCCACCACCTCCCCCTCATCCTCCTTCCCTGACCGGCTTGTCCGTTGGCTCTGCCACCTCCCCTGCTTGCCCCTTCTTTTTTGATCGACCCAATCGTTGGCCCAGCTACCTCTCCCTCCTCCTTTTTCGATCAGCTCATTTATCGGCTTTGCCACCTTCCCTGCCTGCCCCTTCTTCCCTGACCGGCTTGGCCACTAGCCCTGCCACCTCCTCCTTTTCCTTCTTCTCTGGCCGGCTCTTCTGTCGGCTTTGCCGCCTCCCTTGCCTCCTCCTTCCCTGATCGGCCCGACCGTCTGCCCCGACCCCTCCCTACTCTCTCTTTCTTTCTCTCCTCTCTTCCCTCAGCTCGACCCACCCCATCCCTACTCTCTCTCTCTCTTTCTCTTCTCTCAGCCCGACCCGCCCCCTCCCTACTCTCTCTCTAGATCTTTCTCTCCCTCTTCCCTCTTTCCTCTTTCTCTCTCTTCCCTCTTTTTCTTTATCTCTCTTCTCTCTTTCTCTATCTTTAGATCTCTCTCTAGATCTTTCTCTCTCTTCCCTCTCTCTTTCTCTCTCTTCTTTTTTTCTCTCTCTAGATCTTTCTCTTTCTTTTCTCTTTCTCTCTTTCTTTTCTCTTTTTCTTTCTCTCTCTTCTCTCTCTATATCTCACTATCTTGTATCTCTTTCGTAGGCTACCTCTAGCACTGCCACCGGTGACCCTTAGAGCTCTATGTGACCTCCTCTCCATAGCCCCAAGTATGATTTTTTTTAAAAATTTCATAGTAATATTTGTTAATCATTTATAATATTTATAATAAATATTATAAATATTTATTATAAATATTATAATTATCCACCGATCATGGGCCATACTAGCTGGTAAGAGAACTCCTGCAGGTTGATTATGGACCATATCAGTGGGTTTTAGGCTAGGCCATGTAGGCAGCCTTGGGTCGTGCTATGTCAGTGGTCGTGGACGATGATAGGATGCATTTAATTAGATGTATATAAAAATAATATTTAATATTATTTATGGCTTATGAGTTATTTACAATGCATTGGTATATAATTTAAATTTTATATATGATTTAATTATAGTATCACCATTTTTAAAATGGATAAGGGATGGATGAAGTTTAGTAGGCTCTTGTCAGATTATGAGACTAAACTTCAAAAATTTCTTGATTTTGCTATAGAAAAATTTAGGAACCATGGACTTATCCAATATTCTTGTAAGAAGTGTATGGGTGGGTCGTGGCTATCTTTTCAAGATGTTAATGATCACCTCGCTATTTATGGCTTTAAAGTCGGTTATGAAATTTGTTGGGATAAACATAGTGAAGGCAAGCTACAAGAAGATGATCAAGATGATGGGAGAGTGGAACAAATGGTTTGTGATATTTTTTTATTTATTGGCATAATGATGGTACATCTACGTCCATGCTTGATCCTATAGTTAATAGAATGATAAATAGTGAGGATGTGGAGAAGGTTCGCAAGTTGAAGGAAGATGCTAATATTTTGTTATATCCCATATGTGAAAAGATGGTGAAGCTATAGTTCTTAATCTGATTGTATCATACGAAATGCTCTAATAGGTTCAATAATAATGGAGTGAACTGCACACTAAAGCTTTTGGGAGACATTCTTCTGGACAATTCATAAATTTCAAAAATTTAATTATAAGACATCGAAGATTATTGAATAGTTGGACTTTATCTATACCAAGATACATACATGTTCTAATGATTGTATGCTCTATTGGAAGGGGGATGTCAACCAAAATGAGTGCACGAGGTACGGTGTATCAAGATGAAAATAGAATAAAGATGGCACATTGATCCATGTACCTTAAAAGTTAATGTAGTACTTTTCTTTGATTTCGAGACTATAAAAGTTGTTTATGTTAGCAAGGACATTGAAGGACATGAGATGGCATGAAGAGGACTGAACAAAAGATGGTGCATTGAGGCATCCAATCGATGGAGAGGCATGGCAGAAGTTTAATGAAATACATCCTGAGTTCACACAAGATATTTGTAATGTGAGGCTAGGTTTGTCATGCGATGGTTTCAACCTGTTCAAGCACATGAATACCACCTATAGGCATGGCCAGTGTTTATTCATGTTTACAATCTTTTACCATAGATGCGTATGAAAAAATTCTTTGCTTTCATGATCGTACTCATCCCTGGACCGATGGAGGTAGGTAATGACATTGATGTCTATTTGTAGCCTCTTCAAGATGTTCCAACTTTTGATGCTTTGATGAATGAGTCATTCTTCATGCGTATAGTATTTCTATGAATAATAAATAACTTTTCAGCTTATGCCCTAATGTTGGGTTGGAGCACGAAAGGTGAGCTAGCATGCTTGATTTATGGAAAAAACATCCGATCTAAAAGGTTGACACATCGGTGGAGCTTTAGCTTTATAGGGTATTGACGTTTCCTTCATCGAAACTATTCATACAGAAGGGATGCACGCTCCTTCAATGACACTATTGAAGAAGGTGAGATGCCTAGCCGGATGTCTAGGAGTGAGATATTGAGAGAGTTGGATAGTCATAGTGTTGAATTTGGAAAAGATGATCTGATGGTAAGAAAAGAAAGCGTCGATCAAAGAAAGATGACACACACTTTAATTAGAGAAAAAAAAGTATTTTCTTTGACTTGCCATATTAGGAGACAAACTTATCATGCCACTACTTAGATGTAGCACATATTGTAAAGAACATGTGCAGGCTCCTATTGGCAACAATATTGAATATCAAGGATAAGATCAAGGATGACTTGAATTCCTTATTTGACTTGAAAAAATGAGGTATTAAAAGATCACTTCGCCTAGAGCCGATAGGGGAAGAACAATAGAGGCTCTCTCATGCATGCTATGTTATAAATGCCTCTGAACTGTCCATATTTCTTTGTGTATTAGAGAACATAAAGATCACAGATGGGTATTCAAGCAATATATCAAAGCGTATGAATAGTAAGGATGTCAAACCTAGAGGATTGAAGATTTATAATTATCATGTGTTGATGTAGGAGTTGATTCCAATAGCTATCCACCACATGGTGCTAAAAAATGTCAGAATAACTATTATTCATCTTTGCAACTTCTATAGAGATATTTATGCGAAGAGGTTGCTTAAGAAAGACATGAAAAAAATGAAGACAAGGGTGGTGACTATATTATGTGATTTGAAGAAGATATTTTTACCATTATTTTTTATAGTTATGATGCATTTCACCGTTCATGTTATAGAAAAAGTTATACTTGGAGGTCCAGTATTCTATCGATGGATGTAATCGAGAGAATATTCAAATGCTAAAATCTTATGTAAGAAATATGAATCATCCAGAGAAATTTATGGCAGAAGATTATTTGGGTCAAAAGTGTATGAATTTTTATACCATGTACTTAAATAAGCTTGAGACTTATCGTAACTGGCCAATAAGAAATTAAAATGATTAGTATGAGCCAATTAAGCTTGCATTTGAGTCCATTCCATAGCTAGGTAGAAGTTTCACTCTATACCGCCTTACTGATTTGAGCCTTGGGGAAAGAAAAAAAGTGCACCACTATGTAGTCTTCAACTATGATGTCATTGAGCCATATATAAGATGAGTCACTTAGCCTTGTTTATTTCATAGTATTTAGAAAAAATATTCAATTATATCTAAATTTATTCTTTATGCAAGTAGCAAATACAAGGATATCATAAGAATAAAATATGGTGCTTTAAGTATGCAGGAGAAAGAAAAAATGCACAACAAAGAATTTTCTAAATGATTCAAAGATCATGTAAGTGATTACATATTCTTGCCTTGTGCAAGTTATTTAAACATATTTACTAATTAAGTGTCATCTTCTTAATTAGGTGTGGAGATTACCATTTGGTGATGTGAGCCCCAAAATGCTTGCTCTTTCAATGGCTCTAATCGTACCATATGTGAGTACAAATAGCTCGTCATTAAAAGCTATAGATTTAATATTCACAGTCGGTCCGTAAATATGGCAACACAAAATAGTGGCGTGATATTGAGCATCACCATTGGATGTTATGCTAGCTCAAGGGATTCACAACCTCATACAGAGGATCTGAACTATTATGGGATGGTAGAGAAGATAGTCATCTTGGACTACTATTCTAACGAAAGAATTGCATTGATGAAATATGATTATTTTGACATCTTGTCTCAATCAAAGATGAAGACTGATGAGTGTGGTTTTACTCTCTCAACATGCAATGCCATCTCTGTATTAAAAAATTATATATACTTGCATCTCAAGCTAGTCAAGTCTTCAACGTTTGTGATCTCTTGAAGCCTCAGTGGGGTGTTATTGTGAGGATGGTGCCTAGGCATATATTTGATGATACCGACATTGATGACGATGTTGGACCATGCATACAAAATGCTCCTCTAGGATAAAGCTTACCTGGTGATGTCCATATTATAGATGCCATTAGACATTGACTTCAACATTCTGATATAAATGTTAGATTCTATTATTTATTGATGCTCTACTAATATTATTGTTCAATATGTTATATGGGTTAATGTTCATTAACATTGCAGATCACGATGGCACCGAAATGCCATCTCACATAGATCAAAATGCCTGGTATGCGGTGCAACTCCACTTGGAGGGGAAGAAAATTCTTCGCATCATGTACTGTATTTTCTTGAATGTCTACGATGAGCTTAACCTATTCAGTATACATATCAGAAAGAACAATCATCTAGATTAACCAAAATAAATTTTTACAAAACTTAATATTGATTTTTATATATTATAATTTTTTGGATGTCTACAATGAATTTATAACAAAGTTACAAACCTTAATATTGATTTTCAATGCAACATATTCTAGATACTGCTTATTTTTTCTACTAGATACGTGCTTTGGTAAACAGTATTGCTATACAATGCTAAGCTCGGTATCGCATACTTGCTTGATCTTTCTTATCAATAGAGCATGATGTAAGAGTGTGGTAAGATTTAAATAGAATTCAGTTAGTTAGAGTCTATTTATTAATTTTTTATTAATATTATTGTTCAACATACTATATTGGTTAATGTTCATTAACATTGCAAGTCATGATGGCACTGAAATGCCATCTAGCTTTTAGCCCATAACTCGATGGGCTACGTGGAGTTTCGCATCTGAGTTGCAGGTGGAGCATACTCCATCCACCTTCATATCGGCTACCCAGGGACCACTGGCATCTACTTCTTCGTCGGCATCTGAGCCTCTAGTGTCAGCCACATCTCTGACACATGCTCCACCCATCGATGAGTCTCCACTGGCATCCATGTCACACGATCCTATGGTCAGTGAGTATATATTTTTATTATATCATTTATTTATTTATTTATATAGTTATTATACACTCTTATATATTTGTATAATGTATTTTCATTATAAGTGCATCATCTAGTAAGATATTCAAGATCCTATATGCATGCCGCATGTGTAGAACCATCAATATCAAGTGATGGTGAAGTATGATACGGAGGAAAGGCCAGTAGGAGAGACTGCATAGAAGATGCATTTCTTTTTTTGAGTGCTTGTGAGGTGGTCCGACATCATTCTAATACTATTTATAGACTGGTGATTGATGGACGCTGGTGTCAGGGATCGAGTGTGGGAGGAGATATGGGTAGGTATATCATAATTATATTTATGTATTTAATATGTTTACACTATATTTGATTAGAATAATTTCATAATTAATTTTTGATAATTTTATGCAGAGGAGGTATGATTTTTTAGATTACGAGAGAGCTCGAGATGCTCGATTGAAAAAGATTGGGAGTTATACTGGAGCTACAAGATCAAGCTCTATAGGATAGAGGACTATCCCTCGAGTCAGTGAGAGGGGATGGTTAAGCATTGGAGGAGCCAAGAGTTCGAGATTTAATTTCTAATTTTTTAAATTTTTTATTATATTTAAATTTATATTTAAATATTTTTAAATATTTATTATTTATTTAAATATTTTTTAGACTATCTCTTATTAGAATCGAAAGAATCGGACAACTCAGGAGTACATGCACACTCTTGACCGCGAGTCTATAGCCAGACATGTTCATAGAGAGGTAATGAATTCTAAATCTTACTAGATAAATTAAATTAATATTTTTTTTAGCATATTTCTAATAAACTGATTCATTATTATAGCTGATAAGAGATGGGGTGATGCTCAGTCATAGTGAGATCTTTCGATCCAGCCGTACAGATAAGAAGGACAGGCTGATGAACGTCGCGATCGAAAGAATTTTTATAAATAATAAATATATTAGTATGATTAGTATTATAGTATTTTTTATGATATTTTATTTAAATTTATAATTACAAGAGTAGTTAAACATGCTTGCAAGTGAGGGCCCAAACATTTCTAGCCCTCATGACCATCTGTCTTGGGGCCTGAGCACTCTAGGAGGATCCGATGCAGGCACGAACATATATCGATGAGTTACTAGTCTGAGGCGAGCATCTCTTCATATGCATTTGGTATTGTCAATCAAGAGCAGCTCGAGGAGGCATTGGCGTAGATAGCTTTGGTAAGGGTATGGGCAGATCAGGCTAGGGAGTAGGCTGCTTAGGCTAGGGAGTAGACCTCTCAGCTATAGAGCCTCGTGACTGCTATGGTGACGAGGCTCAGTATGCATTTTGGAGCTAACTTCATGGGCCTTGAGGATATATTAGCCAACGTTCTAGCTCCAGTCCCTCCAACTCCAGCTCCAGCTCCTCCAGCTTGTGTTTCATCTTCTCTCGGTGATAATGACTTAGACGTAGATTTAGGAGATTTTTGATATATTTTTTTAAAAATATTATAATAAATTTTATTCAGTAATAAGATTTGAGCATTTTAAAAATATTATTATGTTTATAATATTTTCTTGTATTATATATTAAACTGCATTTATCAAGTAAAAAAAATTAAAAAATTTATATTTTTTATCATTCAAAATCTATGGCAGCGATTGCAAAATTGCTATCATAGGCGTGCCAACTATTGCCATAGATTATATGCTAACCGCTGTATTAGACTTCATAACCACTATCATAGATTACCTATGGTAGTGGTTTCGTAATCGTTGCCATAAAAGCCTATGGCAGTGATTTTATGAACTGCTATCATAGACCTATGGTAGTGGTTCTATGAATCGCTATTATAGCTTCTATGGTAGTGGTTCTATGAACCACTATCATATGTTTCTTTGACAGCGGTTACAAAATGACTGCCAAAGAAAATCTATGGTAGTGCTTCATAGAATCACTACTATAGGCAATCTGCGGCAGTGGTTAATATAATCACTACAAAAATCACCACCATAGACTATGATGATGGCCACAGTGGCAGCGATTAATGAACTGCTGTCGTAGACTATGGCAGCAATTTTCTGAATTATGACAGCAGTTGTGAACCACTATCATAGCCTCGTTCTATAGTAGTGAGGATGCCAAGCTTGTCACGCCCTAACCGCATGGTTCGAGCTGAGTGTGTGATAGATGACCGCACATTCTTAGGATTTAGTCCACCGAATAGGCAAGACTTACTTTTATAGACGACTACACATTCTTAGGATTTAGTCCACCGAATAGGCAAGACTTGCCTTTTATCAATACATAATTACATCAATCCAACTCAGGCAGTAGTAAAAGTAAATTTAGTAATATTTTATTTAATAGAAAGAAAAATTCTCCAAAGCTTATTAAGAAATAAAATAGAGGTCTAGTAAGGGTCTAAAATAATTTTTATTTAAAGATAATTAAGCAAAGAACACCTAAAATCCTACATTCTTCACTGATCGATCTCAAGCCTCGTAGGTTCTTTAGGATCTAAAAAAATTAAAAAGTGAGAGTGAGCTTTATAGGCTCAGTAAGTTACCAATATCTCTAAGAGATTAAGCATGATTAATTTTTAAAATATAATAATTTAATAATAATATTTAATAATATATTTTTTTTTCAAAACATGCCATGCATATCAGTAAAATAAAAAATTCTCTCTTAATTTTTGGCAACTACGGCCATGATCAGCTTTGTAACAAGGCTCAATAGAGACTAGCCTCTAAAAATGCAAACACGCGATGCATCAGTATGTGCCAGTAATTAACTCCAACTAGCTAGGTCTGAAAGGAACTAGCTTTGATTCACACGACCATAATTATCTCCATGACAAGGCAAGGAGACTAGTTCTAAAACATAAACACATGACACGTCAGCTAATGGAAAAATTGTAAGGTATTTAGCATGCATTTCAAAACCATTTTCAAAAATAATAGTAGAAGACTAAGATTAATCTAACTAATCTAAGCATGCTTGTGATCTAATTATTAAATACCCTATTGAAGGATCATAACATGATATACATACAAGCAAAAAATCCAAAGATATAAAATAGTAAATCATATTTACTACTCTACTCATGTTGAGAGTACGATACCTGAGTGCAGGTAGATAATCTCTATAATCAAAACCATAGACAAGAGCTCCTCTCATCGTGATGTAGTCGAATAGTTTTTTTAGCCTCTATGGATCATCCGCATAAGGCTTCAGGTTCCAATCAACTTCTTCGGAGTGCTAGCACCTCGTCGAAATTTTTGATGGCTGATATAGATCGATCTCGATTGATCTTCTTTTTTTGGTTGTTAGGATACTTTAAAAGACCAGAGAGGATACTTAGGAGTATGAGGAAGATCTCTAAAAGTTTTGGTGTGTTAGGATTTGATGCCTCGAATTTGATCCACAGTAAGAAAGTTGGACTGGCTCTAATATGGGTCGAGCCAGCTCAGGCTGAGATCGAGCCAGCTCGAACTATAGTCGAGCCGATCCTCTTAGGTGGATAGAAAGTAGGTGTTCAAACGAGACACAGTTGAGCCAGCTCAACTGCTGACAGAGTCGGCTCTACGAAGGCAAACATAATAGGATGGAGTTTTCTAGATTGTGATTAATCCAAGGGGTCTATGCGAGTTATGCATGGACTACAGGATCTAGTGGCTATGAAGGGTTGTGATCATGATCTGAAGATTGAAAAATATTTCAAGACTCCCTCAAAATTATGTTCGACTCATATTAGGAGAAAGAGCCCTGTTAGGACTTCTATGAACTGTTGAGAAGAGAATTCTCATCCTATTTAAAGGCTTGAGGTACTGTGGAGCAAGGTGTGGCACGTGTGGCATGAGAGGCACATAGAGAGGCTCAAACAGCCACCAAGAGAAGCTTAAGCATCGAATATATGCAGCCCGTGAGAGAGAGAAGCAATAGATGCATAGCATCTAACACTGAGGCCATGAGGGCAAAGCATCTTGTAGCTTCTGTGGGTCTCCTTGAAAATTCTGAGAGAGCTTTTATGAGGGTAGCTTCTAGTTAAGAGAGATTTATGTACAGTGAGTTGAGAGTGGGTATTCTCCTCTTATACTTATTTTTCTCTTTTATAGTGGTGCTTTACATGGCTCATGGAGGTGAGCCTTTAGGTCGATCCATGTACTTGATTATTTTTTTTTTTTAATTTTTCTTCTTTCTTACACCACAATAATCTGATATTAGATCCTCATCCAATAGGTTCGATGGAAAGGTTAATTTCTCCTTATGGTAAGCAAGGATAAAGAATGTTATCATCCAATAGGATTTGATTGATGCTCTCTTATACAAGAAGATACCAGCCACCATGGAAGTGAAAGATTGAAAGTAGATCTAGATGCAGATGGTGAGCATGATCCGCTTGTACCTAATGGATGATGTCGTGATCCATATACTTAGAGAGACTTTTCCGACAATACTATAGTCGAAGCTCGAGGAGTTGTATATGGTAAAGTCGCTCACCAATACGCTATTTCTTTAGAGGCAATTCTACCAGTTGTGGATGAATGAAGGTTATAGCGTGTAGGAGTATCTATCCAACTTTTAGGAGATTCTCACCAACCTTCTCAACATTGGTGAAAAAGTTGAGGAGAAGATCAGGGTGTTGGTCTTGCTAGCATCATTTTTTTCTTCATATGAGTTTTTGGTGACTACTCTTTTAGTAGAAAAAACAACCATCAAGATGGATGAAGTTACTGCAGTGATTCTCTAGAACGAGATTCTCAGAAGGAAGAATCCAATTTTGAGCTCAGATGATGGTAGCTCAGCCTTGGCAGTTTCTAGAGGAGTGGGAGGCAATAGACGAAGTGGCAAAGGATCATGAGGAGGATGATCCAAGTCCAAAATGAGAGACCATAGTAAGATCAGATGCTATCGGTGCAATGAGTTGGGGCATCGAGTCAAGGATTGCCCATAACTTAAAGATTGGATGAGGGCTACTATGGCAATGACCAGTAGCGATACAGAAGACAATGATGATGTTCTTCTAATTACTAATGAGGTATCTATTCTTCCTCTTAGTAGATTATGAATTCTACTTATTTCCATCATGTATATTATAGAGAGGAGATGTTTGACTCTCTGGAGATCAATGAGGCTACTATATTCTTGCCAGATGGATCGAGTTGTGAGATCAAGGGCAGCGAGATGGTTAGCATGAAGCTCCATGATGGAACAGTGAAGAAGTTGGATGAGGTCTGATACATACCTAGCTTTAAGAAGAATTTAATCTCACTGATAGACTGAATTCTATTGGGTTTAGATAGAAAGCTGATGGAGAAATCCTGAAGATTATACATGATAGTAGGATGGTGTTAAGAGGAAGAAAGTATGAAGAATATTACCTCGTGGCAGGAAGTCTAGTGCGAGGTGGAGCTTCAGGTGAAGATAGATCGAGCACGAGATGAGAGACTCAGGAGGATGACATGCGACATCATAAGGTGAAGTTCTTATTGCCGTAGGAGGCTATCCTGAGCAGATCTCAAGTCAGGAGGATCACAGCCATTGATGGAGGTGGGATTGAGCGGCCTGACTTAACTTCCATGTTTGCCCATTCATGATCAGCAGGCGATTACCTTAGGACATGAGGATGAGAAAATTCAGAAGCTCTCAAAGTCAGGTGGATGCTGAATATCAAGTCAAGATGGAGATTGTTAGGATTTGACATCTCAAATTCTAACCATAATAAAAGAAGAATCAGTATCAGTAAGTAGTTGAGTTGGCTTTGATATGGTTCGAATCGGCTCGGGTAAAGATTGAGCTAGCTTGAACCACGGTCAAGCCGGCCCTCTCAGGTAGATAGAAAGCAAGTATTTGGGTGAGATGCAATCAAGCTAGCTTGACTACTGATAGAGTCGACTCGATGGAGGTGAATAGAATAGGATGGGATTTTCTATTTGGATTCGAATTGTGATTAATCCAATGGATCTATGGAAGTTGCATGTGGACTATAGGATCCAGTGGCTATAGAGGGCTATGGTCATAATCTAAAGATTGAAAAATATTCGAAGACCCCATCATGATTATGTTCAACTCATATTAGGAGAAAGATCCTTGTTAGGACTCCTATGAATTGCTGAGAAGAGGATTCTCATTCTATTTAAAGGTCTGAGATGCTGTGAAGTAAGGTGTGGCATAAGAGGCATGTAGAGAGGCTCAGGCAGCCACCAAGAGGAGCTTGAGCATCGAGTACGTGCAGCTCATGAGAGAGAGAAGCAATAGGTGTATAGCATTTAGCACTAAGGCTGTGAGGGTAGAGTATCTTATAGCTTCTGTGAATTCTCCTTGAGAATTTTGAGAGAGCTTTTATGAGGATAGCTTCTAGTTGAGAGAAATTTACGTACAATGAGTTGAGAGTAGATATTCTCCTCTTGTACTTATTTTTTTCTTTCATAGTGGAGCTTCGCATGCCCTATGGAGGCGAACCTTTAGGCTGATCCACATACTTGGTTGTTATTTTATTTTATTTTATTTTTTTCTTCCTACTATAATAATCTAATACTAGATCCTCAACAAGTGGTATCATAGGAGTTGATAATACGAATAATTAGTATCAGAACAGTACCGATTGTTCCAACATGGTGGATTTGTGATACTCATAGCTCTCAATCTCTCTTCGTAAACCCTAGATTAGAATCCTAGGATAGCACACACACCCAAAACCTTGGCACCCTCTCTCTGGATTTTTCTTTCAAGAAAAATCTTAGGTTTCATGGGCAAATGAGGTAGTGATTTATGCCTAGAAGGATTCTCCAATAGATGGCACATGCCCCTTCTCAAATCCTTTTTTAAAGTGCGATAAAATGTGTAGATGGCGTGTGGATAGATAGAGATAAGTTGGTTGCTCACTTGAATTCAAATCTCATTTGAATTCAAATGTCAACCACCCTTATCTTATCCACTTGGGGCATGAAGAGGAGGGCGTGAGGCATCTAGGGTGCATGAAAAACAATGAGAATCTGAATTCTCATGAATGAGAAGAGGGTGGTGGTCAAAGGTCAATGGTGCAAGGGAGTTGTCCAATCAAACTGGAATTCAAGTTTTAACCAATCAAGTCTTCCAACTAAACCCATTTGGCTAGATCCAACTAGATCAGAATAAACCTAATCAAATTAGCCTTAAACTATCTTAATTAAATTTTAATTAAATCAAAAATTAATTGAGCTCAAGCCTTGATAAAATCAAGGATTAATCTTCCTTAGCGATTAGGTCCTCTCATAACCTAATCAGTTCAAACCCAATTGAATCCAATTTAATTAGACTTGATCCAAACCTCATTACTCAATCAAATTGAGTTAATTAGCAATCTAATTACTAATTAATTCTTTCATAAATATAGAATTCCAATCCAGAGGATCTTTGGGTAATAGAGTCTAATTCTAATAAAAATCTTGATTAGAGAGTCTCAGACCAGTGGAACTTTTGATTTCAGAGTCCTAGTCTAGTGAAACTCATGATCATAGAGTCCCAGTCTAGTGAGACTCTTGATTATAGAGTTTCAGTCCAATGAGACTCTGGATCAACCATCAAATTAGGCAGCAAACTCTAATGTGTGTGACTCTATAGTTTTGAACCTAAGCCGATAGCATAGAAACCAATTCCTATACCAATTGATGTGAACATCTGGTAATGGTATCCAACATCTAGATTGGTCGAATAGTCGTAATACAAAATTCAAAACCTACTCAAATATGGTTACTATATAATTCATCCCTTTTGTTGATCCTGATATTGATTTTGATGATTCCAAAATATTGAGTATATTATGTATCTAATCATGTGTTTCAAGAATGTGTGTAGGATTTTTCAAGTATCTAAAATGAAGAATTTACCTCAAGAATAAATCTTCTCATGATGCCATGCCAAAATACTTAAAAGAGCAAATTCACATATATTTGGATGGCTTGGTATGAAGAAAGTATGATTGAAAGAAGAGAAATTAAAATTGAAGGAAGCAATTATGTTTAAAAGTGTTTGGGGCTAAGAAACTCAAGTTTGGAAGGTCAAACATTGAAGAGAAATGAAATTAGAATTTTTCGAGATGTCTTAAATTTTTTTTGAGAGCTCTCAAGTGGTCTGGCACAATGAAACAATATTCTGGCACAGTCTCGAGAGGTCTTGAGTTAAACTCAAGACGTCTCGATCTTAGGAGATAGAAATTTAATTTTTGTGCTCTGAGAGCGAGAGATCTCATAGGATTCTCGAGAGGTCTTACAGTTTCGGTGAGACGTCTCATGAAAAATTGAGGGATCTCAAAATATGATGAGAGGTCTCATGAAAAATTGAGAGATCTCAATCTGCATGAACAACCTTCAATGGATAGTTTTCCAACAATTATTTTTTGACCCCAACGGCTATTTCAGAGCTTTCAATGGCTAGAACTCTTACTCTAACCTTCTCTAAAGGTATTTAAAGATGGAGAATCAATTGAAAAAAATAGAAGAGATTAAGGGATTTAGAAAGAGAATCTTTTAGATTTTGTGAGGAACGTTGAATATTCAAAGAAAAGAAAAAAGAGAGGAGTGTTGTGCACAGATTTTAGTAAGCCTTCAAAGCAATCTTCTCCAACATCTTCCACATCCTCTCAAGCATAATTTGAAGAAAAGCCAAGCTTCAATCGAGCATATTATCGACTTATTCTTTACGATTTAAAAGAGCTTATACTCTATTTTTTATATTGTGCTGAAACTTTACTTGTATTTTTTTAATTTCTTTATAAGTTTCTTTGGAGGAAAGAAATTTAGGGTTTAGGCACGTCCAAGTCCAAAATTGGATATTGTAGATTTTGGTTGGTGATCTTGAAAAACCAACTGGATTGTTAGTGAATCCGAAAAACTAACGATGTTAGATTTTGGTTGGTGCTCCTATGAAAATCAACTAGGTTTGTTTGTGAGCTTAGAAAAATAAACATACTGAATTCAAGGATAAATTATAGTGAAATTCTCAAGAAAAGCTTAGAGAGTGGACGTCGGAGCGGATTGCTCCAAACTATTATAAATTTTTGTGTGTTTGTATTGTGCTTTTTTCTTCTATCTCTCTATATACTTTGCATGCTTATAATTCTTACTTCACTTTCATAGTTTGATTTTGTTATTTTAATTTTACTGCTCATATTATATACATCTCATCCTCACCACTTAGATTAAAATCAAAGAACATAATTGCTTAGAGTTAAATTTGGCCAAAGCTTTTATAAGAATCCAATTCATCCTCCCTCTTGGGTTGTTATCTCTGGATAATAATTGGTATCAAAGCAGGTGCTCTGTTATTGATTATTGATCTAACCATCTAGAGCTAAAGATTATGGCAATCCAAATAGAGTCTTTGTTTAGTGAAGGATATTCTATAGATAGATCTCTACTTTTTAATGGCTCACATTATAGTTATTGGAAAGCACACATGTGCATCTTCATATAAGCACATGATTATAACCTATGGAAGATTATAATCAATGGCTCACACGCCCCCAAAGCATCAAAAGAGCATGATAAAGAAATGATCCAACTTAATGCTAAGGCCATGAATATACTTTATTGCTCTTTAGAGTTAAATATATTTGATGCAATTTCTTTATGAATTTCAGCAAAACATGTATGGAAGAAATTAGAAAGAATTTATGAGAGAGCAAATCAAATAGAAAAATCAAGCTCCCAAGAAGAAAAAGAAGCTTACCCCAGCATATGCCTCATGGCTCATAAGGATGAAAAGAGGAAGAAAAGGAAGAAATAAAAGAAAAAAAAGCATTGATTAAGGGGGAGCAAAGCAAAAAAGAAAAGAATCAGAAAAAGAAAGTGAAAAATCTTTGCCTCATGGCCATTGAGGATGAGGTAAATTCTGAAAACTTCTTCGAGTTTATATTTGAGGAATTGTTTGAAGCCTTCAATGATTTAATGGATGAATTCAAAAAATTAAGGCTAAAAAATAAAGAAATAAAAAAATCTAATCTACTTTTAGCTAATGAAAAGAATAAGTTATTAAATGAAAAAGAAGATATCTTAAAAGAAAAGAATACTTTGACTAAAGAAAAAGAAGAATTGATCAAATATCAAAATTCTTTAGTTAAAGAAAACATGGAGCTTAAAAAGGATAATGATACCTTAAGATCCTCCTTAAAAGAAAAAAGAAAATCTTTTAAATGAAAAGAAAGAGCTCTTAGAAGAAAATAAAAAATTAAGAAGAGAGATTGAAATTTTGAAACCTATAGCTCAAAAGTTTACAATTAGCTTTGAAAATCTTCAATCCTTGGTAAAATCCAATTTTTCAATAAAACAAAAATCAGTTTTAATACTTCAAGAAAACAACAAACTATAAAAGGTATTTTTACAAGAGCTTCCATCAAAGATCATTCTTTTAAGTGCTTTAAATGTAATCAAATTGGCCACAAGATTTTGGAATACAACTTTAAAAGAATTGGTCAAACCTTGATAAGACAAATTTGGGTTCCAAAAGAAATCTTAAATACTAACTCCTATGGACCCAAGATGGCTTGGGTACCAAAAATTATGAAGTAATTTTGTAGGTATACCAAGGATCCAATGAAGCTAAAAGAAAAAAAAATTTACGGATGCCTTGGAAATGAAAATAGATGGATGGTGCTATTTGGTAAAATCTAAATTATTCTCACACATGCTTTTTTTATTTGCTAAATATATTTTGATTATTAATTAGCATAATTATTAAGCATATTTGATTAATTTTGATGATTTATCATTGCTTAAAATAATCATACTCTATGAATTGAAAGTTTGATGTATTAACTTTAGTGATTTATTAATATGTATGCATATGATAACTTCTTTCATGTTTTGATAAGTATGATTGATTTTGATGTTTGCAATAATTTGAATGCTTTAATTTTAAAGATTAATACGCTCTCCTCTATATATCATGCTATGGATGAAATGGTTTATTTTAAAATTTAGCACAATATTTTTAGTCTTTTCATATCAATTTTATAATTAATGAATTTAAATTAAAAGATTCTTATAGGATATGAATATTTTAAATTGCTAAATATTCATAGAGAACTTTAGTTTTAATTATTTGATATCAAATAACTTATTATTGCCATATATCTGATTGATTTATCTTTCAGTAAAAAGAAAAAAAAAATTTATTTCAAATATGATTTTACATAGCCATATGTTTGATATGATATTATTTGAAATAAATTCAAAAAATACATACCTTTTCTGAACCTAATTGCTTGATATTTCTTATGAAAAGAAAGAAATGATCTTTTTGAAGAATGACTGAAATTTTTTTTATGATTTGTCTTAACTAATTTGCTGATATCAATTCAAATTGATTTATCATTCTAAATCCTTAAACTGTTTAATTTGAATCAATTCATCTTGATTTAATTCAAAACTAAATTATTGGTATCAAGTTGAATTTGTAAATTAATCTTTAAATGGTATTGAACTAAGAAAATCATGATTTGATCTAAAACTTAGTTTAATTGGTATTAAGAAAATCTTTCATAGAAATGACTCTGTTTATAAATGTAAGGAGGAGAAAATATTAAAGAAGAAGTAATTATTTAATAAAAAAGATCTTTGAAAATAAAAATATATTTTAAATTTTAAAAATCTAAATTTAGTGGTTAAATTCGTGTTGAATTTGCTTGATTTAAATTAAAGAAGGGAAGAAAGTTGAAAAGTAAATTAATCTTGCTATAAGTATGAAAAACAAGGGAAGAGATATTTTCTAACTTAATTTAATTAAAATTTTTTTGACTAATTTGAAAACATATTCTTACTCCAAGGAATAAATTTTGAAGTCCATTTGAAAATTTAAATTTGATCCTAAATTTTTTATGTGCATTGCAAAATTCTTATAAATTATTTATTTTAAAATAATATTTTACTCAAAGCAATGAATTTGAAAATGTGACTATCTTATGCTTTGATACTGTTTATTTTACTTTGCTTGATACATTCTCGATACATATCTTTTCTAAATTTAATTAACCAAAATTTCTTAAGAAAAAAAGTTAGAATATTAAAGTATATATTATGCTTGATTTCATATTCAAATATTTTGAAAAACTTTATTCCTTTTAAAACTTAAAAGTGCTTATTTGAAAATCTGAATAAAGATCATATTCATTCAAAAAAGGAGAAAAGCATATAATATTTAAATTCAAACTAATTTTTAAAATTAAAATAAATATTTAAAATTTATTTTGAATCAAATGATAAATTTTTAAAAGGGAGATGATTCATTTAAATTAATTTCTTGAATTTAATACATCTCTTAATTTAATGCTTTGATGTTGATTTTGATGACTCATATAAATTAATTTTTTGAACTTAATGCAATTCTTACTTTGATACAATTATATTATTAACTTTAATAATTATTTCTTATTTTTTTTCATGAGCTTTTTGATGCTGTCAAAAAGGAGAAGAGAAATGTTGAGTATATGCTTGAAGAAACTCAATGAATTATATTGATGCTTGAAATGAAAACTTAATACTCACTAATATGAATTGAAATATTTTTTTATGAGTATATGAAATATGTGCAATGAACCAAAAGAATAATAGAGAATATTCATGAAGTACTCATTCATGTATTTAATCTATACTTTATGATACTTTTTAGTAAAGTGCATAGAAATACATTATTTACTTTTATTGTGCATATACTCAAAATTTTATCATCATAAAAAAGGGAGAGATTGTTGATCCTGAGATTGATTTTGATGATTCCAAAATATTGAGTATATTATGTATCTAATCATGTGTTTCAAGAATGTATGTAGGATTTTTCAAGTATCCAAAATGAAGAATTTATCTTAAGAATAAATTTTCTTAAGATGCCATGCCAAAATACTTAAAAGAGTAAATTTATACATATTTGGATGGCTTGGTATGAAGAAAGTATGATTGAAAGAAGAAAAATTAAAATTGAAGAAAGCAATTATGTTTAAAAGAGTTTAGGACCAAGAAACTCAAGTTTGGAATGTCAAACATTGAAGTTAGAACTTTTCAAGACATCTTAGATATTTTTCGAGAGCTCTCAAGTGGTCTGGCATAATGAAACAGTATTTGGGCATAGTCTTGAGAGGTCTCGCGTTAAACTCGAGACGTCTCGATCTTAGGAGATAGAAATTTAGTTTTTGTGCTCTGAGAGTGAGAGGTCTCATAAGATTCTCGAGAGGTCTCATGGTTTCGATGAGATGTCTCATGAAAAACTGAGAGGTCTCGAAATCTGGCAAGAGGTTTTGATCTGCACGGACGGCCTTCAACGGATAGTTTTCTAATGGCTATTTTTCGATCCCAATGGCTATTTCAAAGCTTTCAATGGCTAGAACTCTTACTCCAACCTTCTCTAAAGATATTTAAAGATGGAGAATCAATTGAAAAAAATAGAAGAAAGAGATTAAGGGATTTAGAGAGAGAATTTTTTAGATTTTGTGAGGAACATTGAATATCCAAAGAAAAAAGAAAAGGGAGGAATGTTGTGCACAGATTTCAGCGAGCCTTCAAAGCAATCTTTTCCAACATCTTTCATATCCTCTCAAGTATAATTTGAAGAAAAGCCAAGCTTCAATCGAGCATATTATTGACTTATTTTTTAGGATTTAAAAGAGTTTATACTCTATGTTTTATATTGTACTGAAACTTTACTTGTATTTTTTGATTTCTTTACAAGTTTCTTTAGGGGAAAGAAACTTGGGATTTAGGCCCATCTAAGCTCAAAATTGGATCTTGTAGATTTTGGTTGGTGATCCCGAAAAACCAATTGAGTTGTTAGTGAATCCAAAAAACTAACGGTGTTAGATTTTGATTGGTGCTCCTGTGAAAACCAACTAGGTTTATTTGTGAGCTTGGGAAAATAAATACACTATAATCAAGAATAAATTATAGTAAAATTTTCAAGGGAAGCTTGGGGAGTGGACGTAGGAGCGGGTTGCTCCAAATCACTATAAATTTTTGTGTATTTGTATATACTTTGCATACTTATAATTCTTACTTTACTTTCATAGTTTGATTTTGTTATCTTAATTCCGCTGCTCATATTATATACATATCATCCTCACCACTTAGATTAAAATCAAAGCACATAATTACTTAGAGTTAAATTTGGCCAAAGCTTTTATAAGAACCCAATTCACCCTCCCTCTTGGGTTGCTACCTCTGGGCAACACCTTTGACTTCTGTATTTAAGATGACTTAAAGTTAAACTATCAACTCTAAAAAATTACGTCCATAATAAGTCTCAACGTAATTAGTCCTTTGAATCCTCACAAAGCCTAGCCAAGATTTTGCTAAATTGAAACACAATGCAATACATCTTCTAAAACTAGGAGTGGTTAATTCCATCTTGACTTATACATTGACTTCATAAGTACTTGACTGTGTCCAAAAATCTTTCATCATTAAATTAGAAATTCAGATGGTCTAGCACCAAAGCATAATGAATTGCTTGCAAGTCACCATGGTGATCTCAGATCGAAGGGATACTTATGCCCACATCCTTTCGGAGCAAGTCTTGATTGCAGAATGCTCCAAAGTTGATCATGTTTAGTGCAGATATATCCCTACATCTCATCTGTATGCCATACCAGTATCTCTACACTCCTTGGTTAAGAGAACAACTAACCTATATGGCATACAACGACCTATACTTGATATAGCTATCATCATTATAATAGCATATCATTTGGTCACAAACATATTTAAGGACTAAATGATAAATTCTTTTTTATCAACTTCAAATAGTCCTAAGGACTTAATCACAATATAAAAGTTCATTAAAAAAAGATGTATACAACTTATAATGAAGAAAACCAAAATAAACTTTTTATTCATAAATAATTTATATCTAAATTTATAAAATTAGTATAACCATTAGCAAGCTGATGATTGGCTTTGGATATAATTTTCAATAACTCTCACTTGGACTAAAGCCAATCAGTATAGTGTCATATACCTATCTTCGATTTATGATCATTGAACTTTTTTACCACAAGGGCTTTAATGAATGGATCAGTCAAATTCTTCTTTCTATTGATCTTTTAAAGCTCAACATCATGTTGATCCATGATCTTCCAAACAAGATAGAAGCGATATAGAATATGCTTCATCTATTGATGTGTCTTCAGTTTCTTTGCTTGAGCAATGGCTCTAGTCCTGTCACAATAGAGCAGAACTAGACCATCAAGAAAGGGTGCTACTCTAAGCTTGGTGATAAATTTGCTTAGATGTGATGTACTCTATTTCGTAAACTGAATCGATTATAGTGTGCTGCTTAAAACTTTCCTAGCAGATAGCTCCACCGTTAAGGATAAACACATACTCCGATATACTTTTGCTGTCATTATGATCAAATTAAAAACTGAAGTCTGTAAATCTCATAAATTTTAAATCTGACTCACCATAAATGAGCCACTAGTTTTTAGTATTTCTCAAATATTAAAAGATGGTTTTCACAACCCTCCAGTAGTTCTTCTTAGATATGTGCCCTAGAAGCCAGATTGACTATCACTTGTAATACACTTTTAAAAGCAATTTTATAATTTTGGCCATAAATTAATAAATAAATTATTTTCTATCATAGTGTGTATTTAAAAGTATCTTTGATACATCCTTTGAGGTAATTATAATGATAATTCATATTTTCAAAAGTTAAAAATTTAAGACATGAATTTTCATAATTAACTCATAAACTGCTTCCGACCGTAAGATCATCATGAGGATGGTGATCGATTCGGAAGGTTAGTATACAATTGCTTTTTTAGGATAAACATATCTTGAGTCTATGGTGTGGAGACATCAGAGTGTGAGTACAGATACTTGTTAGAGAATGAGAGCACTGAGCGTGACCACCTTGAGTAGTCATAAGAAAGTCTACCTTCTCATCGATGGCTGACTCGATGCTGCAGTGGTTTGTCTGATTCTTTGACTTGAGGTGTATCGACAGTTTACCTTGAGGATGTTATAGTTTGATTATACCATAACTCGATCTCCTAGCCATTTGAAACTCTGAGGTGTATGTTGGCTATAGCATGTTCATTGTAGGAATTGGATTGTACCAATAGGGGATCTATCTACCGCGGTAGATGAGGAGTAGCCCTATGATAATCATGAGATTGAGTCCATAAGCCCATGGCCATGGCAGAGTGAAGATGATAGAAAGAGTTTCTATTAGGATTTCACATTGGACTCAAATCGAATGATTAATTCATATGATGGACATTGGGTTTGACAAGTTTACCTTAATCCTAATCCTATCGAAGCTCAAGATAGAAGAATCCAATCACACAGATAACTATACCAAGAGATTCACTTTTAGATCTGATGGATTGCTACCATATACTACTAGGTGTCATTGGTGGATTTTGAGAGCAATTAGGATGATTTTGATGATCAATCATTCTAATTATATGAATCAAAAAAGTTTTGATCTATCGAAAGGTATTTCGATGATGTCGATGATGGAGATCTCAACATGTCTTATTACCATATAGAATTGAACTTAATTAGATCATACAAAGATTTGGATCTGGATGTCATTAATTAAGCTAAGCTAGTTTGATTGATTTGGATTAGATCCAATCAGGTTCAAGATAATCGTGCTAGCACATGATTGAGCCTAACTTTCTCCTTCTGAAATCTTTCTGATTCATCACAATTGAGTGAAATTTGATTTGACTTATTCTTGTATTTAGAATGAGTTTATTTTCATCTAATTGGAATAAGTTTAGGTTAGATTAATTATAAAAATTAAATTCATTCATAGTCAAATTGGACTAGGGTCAAAAGTTGACCTATTTGAGAGAATTAAGGGTCACCTGATCAAATGCTTCTACAAACTTTTTTAGAAATTATTTTAATCTAATTTTTGGATATGTTATATAGCATGAGTTATGCATTATGTGTACCAAATTTTGTGATTTTTGGAGGTATCTAGCATGAGTTATGATAGAGTTTGATTTGGCTCAAACTCTTAAGGAAAGAGTCCTAGGTGCAGTGGACTCTTCCTTATCTACTCATGCTGATACCTTTTTGAATCATTTTTAGGAAAAAAAAAGATGAGATCTAATAGATTTTTGTGGAGAATAAGTCCTAGGGTCCTAATGATAAAATAAATAAGTTATTTTGGTCAAAGGGACTCTAAGTAGGCGTTGGACATAAAAGCCTTTATCTTACCAAAGTGCATTTAATGCAAGAAATAATTTTCCATGCCCAAAGTCTGCCATCCCTGATATCTCATAGCCCCTCTATCCTCTCTCTTCTTCTCTTCTATAAGTTTAAAAAGTTAGGCATAAATCTGAGAAGAAGGTCCAAGGTTTTTGGCATAATATTCAGGATCTATGCGATGGTGTTCGTGTGATGGATGGGCTGCCTTCAGAAATAGTTTTGAAAATTCTTCGGATCAGATCCAGATCTAACTTTTAGAGAAAAAAATTATGAGAAGAAGATGTTCAGATCTTGTCCGAGTGGATATCAGTAGAGGTCAGATGCGTGCATAGCTCCTTCCAAAACCTCAGAAATTAATAAGATCATTGTAGGATAATTAGATTATCCAATTAGGTACTTTAAATTAAATCTGATTTAATTTTAATTTTTAATTTTTAATATTAGATCACCATGATTAGATCTAAGAACTCTTAGATTTGATCAGATTATTTAAAAATTTTTAGAAAAATCCTTCCCAAATCTGATCAAATCTGGATGATCCTGCGGTAAAAAATAGTATTTTTTCTTTAACTTGTATCAGAGTCCGGTTAGCAGTTCCTCAGATCTACCTTAGATCTAATTTTATTTTTGTTTATGATTTGATATTAAAAAATTTTAGATGTCACATTAGATATGATTTAATCTAAAATCAAAAAATTAAAAATTAAATAATTTAGATCTAATATGTATGAGATGCATGACTAGACTAGGTATAGAATAGTTCTATGTGTAGTCTAGTATGATCATGTATTTAATTTGATTAAATATAATTTTAGATCTATCTAATTTTTATTTTTTGATATTATAATTATTATAATTAGATCTAAAAATAAAAAATAAAATTTTTAATTTTTAATTTATTCATATGAGATATGAAAGATGCATGCTTAGACTAGTCATAGAATAGTTCTATAAGATGTCTAGAATAGTTTTAATTTTAGTATGATCAAATTTAAAAATTTATTTTTTAGATTTGATATATGATATTTTAGATTTGAAAGTATGCATATTGATGATATATGAGATGTATGTAAGACATGTATTAGTTAGATCTTTTTCTATATGATATATGATCTAACTAGTTTTGTAGTAAAAAATTATATTTTTGATTAAGAAGTTTCCCATGACCGTTCGATCATAAGAATAAAGCAGGATTTAAAGACCCTCTCTTCCCATTCGATGGGGTGTTCTTATGACGTGTAGAGATGCTGCGCATTCGTCCTTAATCAGAAATTAGAACTTATTTTTCTGCAAAATTCTAGATCCTGAAATCTTAGGATTTCTATTACATATTTTGTTCATGAACCCAAATCTTAATTAAGAATTAAGATTATAAAATTAATTAGATCTAAAATTATGAATTTTTAGATCTAAGATATATTCATAAAATTGGATTTGGGCTTGAGTAGCTTAATTAGGTCTAGCGGTTAATCAAACTGAATCAAGAGTTAGTTAGGTGGGATCAAAGAAAGCTTAGATTTGATCAGCCTAATAGGATTAAGTCTGAATCAAGATTGAATCACATTGAGATGTGACTCGATCAAATCAAGACCTAATTTGACTCCACAGTTCGAGCCTGGATTGTAGGCAAACCCAATTGGTTCTGATTTGACAATTTGGTATATAAGATAAGTTTGGCAGATACGATCGACTAATTTTTAATTGAAAGCTACTCGATCTGAATGCATTCTTATCGTGTTAATGACATATCCCTTCCATCGGTCTCACTTACCTGACCATTTATGTCGATCTAGTTTTGATTTGAGGTGGCCAACAATTCGAGCCAACCCATGCCTAGGTTAGTCATAATTGTTATGACTAAGTCAAGTCAAGTTTAAAGAGACCTAAATTAAATCTTCCTAAGAAAATATTAAGTCTAAGATCTTCCACCATTGTAGATGTACGAGCCCTTTTTGGGGTTGATTGTTCTTGACTGGATACAGTGGTTCAGCTACATCCGAAAGATGCAACCATGTCTATTAGGCATTGGATGCTACGGGTTGAAGGATGGGTTGGGCTCAATATTTTGGATATGATGAGGGACCTAATTAGAAATCTAATCTATGCAATTGGTGGGTCTGACTTAACTAAGAAGTGGATCAATATTCCAAACATGGTGAGATTCATGAATTAGAGATCAAGTTTGGGTGCACCATAATTAAAAAATCATTGGATAAGAGTTGTCCACTTATCGGTTGACCTATCACCAATAACTATTAGGTGAGGTAGTGAGTCAGTTGGTGGGATCGTACCACCCACTAAAAATCTATAATCATGGATATTTTTGCATCTCTGCCAAGGGAGTATAAGGATCTGAGTAAATAGTAGAAGCCTAATTTATTTAAAAATAAAATTTTTAAATAAATTATTTAAGTCTAATTATAAAATCGAATTAAAAACTTTAACTCTCTATAGAAAAATATCTGCATCCAACCCACTAGTCCGTATCCTAGACATCCATAGACTGATCGGATCCAACTACAAGGATTGGCTCTGAAATTTTAAAATTATTTTGGATTTTGAGAAGTTAATTCATGTGTTGAAACAGGATCCTCCCACCTTACTAGCCCTTCCATCCACTGATCAGAGAGTATCTCTCGAGAAGTAGATGGATGAAGATAACAAAATTAGGTATTACATGTTGGGCTCGATGTCTGATGAGCTCCAGTGCCAACATGAAGATATTAAGACTAGCAGCCAAATGTTGCTTACTTGCAAGAGTTGTTTGGTGAACAGAGTCACACAGCTAAATATCAAGTCACTAAAAAAATTTTTAAGGCTCAAATGTATGATGGACAGTCAGTCCAAGATCATTGTCTTATGATGATCAACGACTTAGAAAAGCTTAAGATGCTTGGTGTTAAGTTAGATCAGAATTTACAAATTGACATAATTCTGCAGTCCTTGACTGATGCGTATGAACAGTTCATCATGAACTACCATATGCATAAACTTTAGAATACCTTGGCTGAGCTCATGAATATGCTGGTTACTGTTGAGCTTTCTATGAAAAGTTCTAAAGACTTAGTACTTGCTGTGGAGTGGACTTCTTCCAAGAGAAAGTCTTTTAAGAAGAAGAAGAAGTCTGCGAAGAAGTAGAAAGTGAATGGTGAGAAAAAGAAGAAGGCAGAGCCGAAGAAGAAGGCCGCTGACAAAGAAAATATTTTTATTGCAACACTGATGGCCATTAGAAGGGAAATTGCCCTCTTTACGTGGCCAGCCTGAAGAACAAAAAGGAGGCAGATCCTTTTGAAGGTATACTTGTTATAAAATCTAATCTTATGATTTTTTTTGCATCTAGTTGGGTGCTTGACTCTGGTTCTAGTGCTCACTTGTGTACTTCTATGCAGGATCTTGAGGATAGCAGGAGGCTGAGGGATGGTGAAATGATCCTATGCATCGACAACGGAGCAAAAGTTGCTGCTGTAGTCGTGGGAATCTATCCTCTGTGATTACTGTCAGGATTAGACTTAGTACTTAGGGATTGTTTTTATGTGCCTATAGCAAGAAGAAATTTGATTTCTATTTCATGTTTAGCACTAGAAGGCTATGCAATTAATTTTCTTAAGGACCATTATAATATTATTTATGAAAGAAATAAAATTGTAAGTGGTTTTCTTATAAATGGTCTCTATCAGTTACATATTGATGTTTCTATTTTTAATATCGAGCAAAACGTAAATGCCATAGGATCAAAGCGACCTAGGGATAGTCTAAATGATAGGTATCTTTGGCACCTTAGGTTAGGTCATATAGCTGAAGATAGGGTTAACAAATTAGAAAAATTTGGGCTATTGAGTCCATTGACTTTTGAGTCATATCCAATTTGTGAATCATGCCTTTATGGCAAAATGACCAAGCTTCCTTTTGTGGAACATGGGGAAAGGACTACAGACCTACTTACCCTAGTACATACTAATGTATGTGGTCCATTTGATGTGCCAGCTAGGGGCAATTACATCTATTTTATCATCTTTATCGATGATTTATCTTAGTATGGATATGTGTATTTGTTGCAATACAAGTCTGAAGCTTTTGAAAAATTTAAAAAATTCAGACTCGAAGTAAAAAAATAAATAAAAAAATCTATTAAGATTCTTCGATCAGATCAAGGAGGTGAATACCTTAGTCAAAAATTTCTAGACTATTTTAGGGATAATGGTATAGTCTCACAATGGACTCCACCTGGAATGCCTCAACTCAACGAGATTTTAGAATAGAGAAATCAGATCCTATTAGATATGATTCGATCCATGATGAGCTTCATAGATCTTCTTGAGTTTCTTTGGGGACATAGTCTGTTGATCGCTATATATCTATTGAATAGGGTTCTATCTAAAATCGTTCCTACTACATCATATGAGATATGACATGGTAAGAAATCAAGTCTGAGTCATCTCAAAATTTAGGGTTGTCCGGCCCATGTCAAGAGACAATAGGTGGATAAATTAGAGTCTAGATCCTTTAGAGCTCGATTTATTAGATATCCTAAAGAGTCATTAGGATATTTTTTCTATCTTCCGAAAGATCATAATGTGATTGTGAGTCGACACATCATCTTTCTTGAAAAATAGTTTATTCAAGATAATGGCATCAGAAGTCAGATTAAGCTTGAGGAGAAAGTCTCCCAAGAGCCACAAGCCAAGGAACCTATGGAACTCAATCAGATTGAGCTAGTCCAATCACTACCTCGTCCATCTCGTAGATTGGAAAGGATTTTCCATTCTCCTGAAAGGTACTTAGGTATTATTTTAGAGGACGTAGAGAAAATATTTCTTATAGAAAAAGGGATTCATGGTGATGATCCCAAAACCTATGATAAGACGATATCAGATATCGACTCTGAGAAATGGTTAAAGGCAATGAAGTCAGAGATTGACTCAATGCGCTTGAACCAAGTCTGGACCTTTGTAGATCCACCTAAAGGTATAGTACCTATTGGATGTAAATAGATCTTCAAGAGAAAGATAAGTATCGATGGAAATGTAGAGATATTCAAAACAAAGCTCGTAGCAAAAGGGTATAGTCAATGCAAAGGCATTGACTATCTAGATACTTTTTCATCAGTAGCCATGCTCAAATCCATCCACACATTGCTTACTGTTGCAGCCTATTTCAATTATGAAATTTGGTAGATGGACATGAAAATGACATTCTTAAATGGATATCTTGAGAAAAATATCTATATGAAATAGCCACTAGATTTCACATCTAGTGATACTGATCAGAAGATCTGCAAGCTACAAAGGTCCATATATAGACTTAAGCAAGCATCTCGGAGCTAGAATGCTCGTTTTAATGATGTGATCGAATCATTTGGATTCATCAAGAACAAAGAAGAGCCCTGTGTTTTCAAAAAGATCAGTGGGAGCGCTGTTGTCTTTTTCATACTGTACGTGGATGACATTCTCCTAATTAGAAATGATATTTTCATGTTGACTACAGTCAAAATATGCCTATCTAAAGAATTCTCCATGAAAGACCTAGGAGAGGCATCCTTTATTTTAGGAATTAAGGTCTATAGAGATAGACCAAATAGGATGCTTGGTCTCTCGCAGAAGATGTACATAGAGGAGGTGCTAAAGAGGTTTAGTATGAAAAACTCCAATAGGGGATTGGTGCCCTTCAGACATGGTATTCATTTCTCCAAGAAGATGTGTCCCAACACACTCGAGGAGATTGAACACATGAGCAAGATCTATTATGCTTCAGCAATAGGAAGCCTCATGTATGCCATGCTATGTACACGACCTGATATTGCCCATGCTATGAGTGTCACGAGTTGGTATCAGTCGAATTTAGGTGAAGAGCACTGGACTTTTATGAAATGTATCCTTAAGTACTTAAGAAGGATTAAGGATATGTTTCTAGTCTTTCGTAATGGAGAACTCAAGATCTAGGGGTATACAAATTTGGATTTTATGTCCGATATAGATGATCGAAAGTCGACATCTGAAAGTTTATTTATGTGTAATGATGGTACTGTCAGTCAGAAGAGTTCCAAGAAGACTGTGATAGCAGATTCCACCATGAAAGCAGAGTACATCACTATGTCGGAAGCTACAAAATAGGCATTTTGGTACAAAAAATTTATCGTAGAGCTTAGAGTGATGCCATCAGATGTCATCCCTCTGTACTGCGACAACAATGATGCCATAGTCCTAGCTAAGGAGCCGAGGTTTCACTAAAAATCTAAGCACATCGAGCGGCAATACCACCTCATCCATGAATATCTCAAGATGGGATACGTTGAGATCAAGAGAGTCGACACTGCAAATAATACGGCTGACCCGCTGATAAAGTCATTAAGCTAGTAGAAGATCGAAGTCCATCTTGAGAAGATGGAACTTAGATTTGTAGCCAATTAGCTTTAGGTCAAGTGAAAGTTTATTAGATGTGTGCCCTAGAAGTCAGATTGGTTGTCACTTATAATACACTTCTAAGAGCAATTTTATAATTTTAACTATAAATTAATAAATAGATTATTTTCTATCCTAGTATGTATTTAAAAGTGTCTGTGATAAATCCTTTAAGTTAATGGTAATGATAATTCATATTTTTAAGAGTTAAAAATTTAAGACATAAATTTTCATAATTAACTCATAAACTACTTCCGACCGTAGGATCATCATGAGGATGGTGATCGATCCAAAAGGTTGGTGTACGATTGCTTTCTTAGGATAGACGTGTCTTGAATTTATGGTGTGGAGATAATGGAGCGAGAGTACATATACTTGTCAAAGGGGTACTGAGCGTGACCACCTCGAGTAGTCATAAGGAAGTCTACCTTCTCGTCGATGACTGACTTGATGCTGCAGTGGTGTGTCTAGTTCTTTGATTTGAGGTGCATCGGTAGTTCATCTTGAGGGTGTTATAGTTTGACTACACCATAACTCGGTCTCCTAGCCATTCAAAATTCTGAGGTGTATGTTGGCTATAGCATGTTCATTGTAGGAATTGGATTGCACCAATAGAAGATCTATCTACCTCGGTAGATGAGGAGTAGCCCTATGATAATTATGAGATTGAGTCTATAAGCCCATGGCCATGGTAGAGTGAAAATGATAGAAAGAGTTTCTATTAGGATTTCACATTGGACTCGAATCGAATGATTAATTTATATGATGGACATTGGGTTTGACGAGTTCACCTTAATCCTAATCCTGTCGGAGCTCAAGATAGAAGAATCCAATCACATAGGTAATTGTACTAAGAGGTTCACTTTTAGTTCTGATAGGCTGCCACCATATACTGCTAGGTGTCACTGGTAGATTTTGGAAGCAATTTGGATGATTTTGATGATTAATCATTCTAATTGTATGAATCAAAAAAGTTCTGATCCATCAAAAGGTATTTCGATGATGTCGATGATGGAGATCGTGATACGTCTCATTACCATATAGAATTAAACCTAACCGAGTCATACAAACAAGGGTTTGGATCTGGATGTCATCAATTAAGCTAAGCCAGTTTGATTGATTTGGATTAGATCCAATTAGGTTCAAGGTAATCGTGCTAGCACATGATTGAGCCTGACTTTCTTCTTCTAAAATCTTTCTGATTCATCATAATTAAGTAAAATTTAATTTGACTCATTCTTGTATTTAGAATAGGTTTATTTTTATCTGACTGGAATAAGTTTAGATCGGATTAATTATAGAAATTAAATTGATTCATAGTTAAATTGGACTAGGATCAAAAGTTGACCTATTTGAGAGAATTAAGGATCACTTGATCAGATGCTTCTAAAATATTCTCTAGAAATTATTTTGATCTGATTTTTGGATATGTGATAGAGCATGATTATGCATTGGGTGTACTAAATTTTATGATTTTTGGAGGTGTTTAGACTAAGTTATGATAGAGTTAGATTTGGATCAAACTCTTGAGAGAAAAGTCCTAGGTGTAGTGGACTCTTCCTTATCTACTCATACCGATACCTTTTTGAATCATTTTTGGTGAAAAAAAGTTAGATGAGATTTGATGGTTTTTCATGGAGAATAAGTTCTAGAGTCCTAATGATAAAATAAATAAATTATTTTGGTCAAAAGAGACTTTAAGTAGGTGTTGGACATAAAAGCCTTTCTCACATCAAAGTGCATTCAACGTAAGAAATAATTTTTCAAGCCCAAAGTCTACCATCCCTTATATCCCACGCCCTCTCTTTCCTCTCTCTTCTTCTCTTCTACAAGCCTAAAAAGTTAGGCATAAATCTGAGAAGAAGGTCCAAGATTTTTATCACAATATTCAGGATCTACGTGACGGTATTCGTGTGACGGATGGGCTACCTTCAGAAATAGTTTTGAAGGTTCTTCGGATTAGATCCAAAGTTGATTTTTGGAGGAAGGATTCATGAGGAGAAGACATTCAAATCCTGCTCGAGTGGATACTAGTAGAGGCTAGACGCATGCGTGGCTCCTTCTAGAACCTCAAGAATCAACAGGATTATTATAGGATAATTAGATTACCCAATCAGATACTTTAAATTTAATTTAATTTAATTTTAATTTTTAATTTTTAATATTAGATCACCATGATTAGATCTGAGAACTTTTAGATTTGATTGGATTATTTGAAAATTTTTTAAAAAATCCTCCCCTAGATCTAATCAGATCTGTATGATCTTACGATGGAAAATAGTATTTTTTCTTTAGTTCTCTCTTGGATCAGACTAGTATCTGCTTACTAATCCTAGTGAGTATGCCATATCTAGTCTTGTATATATCATGGTGTACATGATAGAACCTACTCATATGCTCTCTCTCTTAAGGTATTATCGGACAGTCTCTCTTTGAGAGAAAAATTTCATGGCCTATCAGAAGATAGCCCTTCTTAGAATTTTCTATATTGAACCATTTCAGCACAGTATTAATATATGTAGACTATAATAATCCAAGCAATCTTTTAGATCTATCACTATATATCTTCATTCCTAGGATGTAGGATGCTTCTTCTAAGTTCTTCATGGAGAACTGTGATGATAGCCATATCTTTATTTTCTGTAATGTAAGGATGTCATTCTCAATTAAGAGAATATTGTTAGATATATGTGCCCTAGAAGCCAGAATTGGTTGACACTTATAATACACTTCTAGGGGCAAAATTATAATTTTGACTATAATCAATAAAATGGGTTATTTTCTATCACATATGTATATTTAGTGTCTGTGATACATCCTTTGAGTTAATGGTAATGATAATTCATATTTTCAAGAGTTGAAAATTTAAGACATGAATAATCATTATTAACTCATAAAATGCTTTCGACCATAGGATCATCATGAGGATGGTGATTGATCTGGAAGATTGGTGTACAATCGCTTCTTTTTAGTAGATAAGTCTTGAGTCTACGGTGTGGAGACATCAGAATGAGAGTATAGATACTCGTTAGAGAATGAGGGCACTGAGCGTGACCACCTCGAGTAGTCATTAGGAAGTCTACCTTCTCGTCAATGACTGACTCGATGCTGCAGTGGTGTGTCTGGTTCTTTGATCTGAGGTGCATCGGCAGTTCACCTTGAGGGTGTTATAGTTTGACTACACCATAACTCGATCTCCTAGCCATCCGAAATCCTGAGGTGTATGTTGGCTATAGCATGTTCATTGTAGGAACTGGATTGCATCAAGATGGAATCTATCTACCTCGGTGGTAGAGGAGCAGCCCTATGATGATCATGAGAATCAAGTCCAGAAGTCCATGGCCATGGCAGAGTGAAATAATAGAAAGAGTTTCTATTTAGGATTTTCACATCGGACTTGAATCGAATGATTACATCATATGATAGAAACTAGGGTTTGACGAGTTCACCTTAACCCTAATCTGATCGGAGCTCAAGATAGAAGAACTTAATCACACAGGTAGCTGCACCAAGAGGTTCGCATTCAGCTCTGATGGGTTGCCACCATATACTGCTAGGTGTCACTGGTGGATTTTGGGAGCAATTAGAATGATTTAGATGATCGATCATTCTAGCTGTTCGAATCAGAAGAGTTTTCTGATCCATCGAAAGGAGTTTCGATGATGTCGATGATAGAGATCATGACATATCCCATTACCATACAGAACTGAACCTAACTGGATCACACAAATAAGGGTTTGAATCTGGTGATCATCAATTGAACTGATCCAGTTCAATTGATCTGAATGAGATTCAATTAGGTTCAAAAAAATCGTGCTAGCACTCGATTGAACCTAACGTTCTTCTTTTACTATCATAAATAGTTGTCCTGACTGAGCCAAAGGAGTTTGTGCTCGATCAGAGGCCTTCACTTGGTCTGACTGGAGCTTGTTCAGGTCAAGAAAAGGGTTGTCTTATTTTGTAAGACAATACCTGCCATTTTTGGTCACCTGCCATTTCTCATCCTTTGACTTTGGTCAAAAGTTGACCTTTGACTGGTCAAATGTTGACCATTGACACTTTGACTTCTATCCACATGTCACGCACCTATTGGAGAGCTGGTGGGGGCTTGTCCCCTGTTAGGAGGAGGGCGCAACCCTTGGCGTGCCCAAGTTGGAGGCGCCCAGGAGTCCCTGTTGGACAGGGACTCCATCTCCTTTTTGGATTCCAATTAGACTCCTCCTAAGAACCAACTTTGACTGGTCTTAGGCACCATCTAAGGAGGAATCCAAGGGACTCTATTCCCACCAATCAGATTTAGATCTGATTTCACAAAGAGTTGTGATTGGTTGGGAAGAAGAGGAGTTGGATCACGCATAGTCTATAAATAAGACCCTGCACCCAACTCAAAAATAGATGAATAGAATTCCCAATGCCCCAAGGCTGCCTCTCTCTTCCTCCTCCATGCCAAGTTTATCTTCTCCCTCTCCTCTCCACACCCAAAGTAGTTTGGGATCTTAGTTGGTGCAATCCTAGATGAGAGAAAGGCGACAGAAAGCTAGAAGGCTGCGCTGCTGCAAAGGACAACTGCTGATCTTCAAAAGTTATTTTGAAGATCCTCCAAATCAGATTCAGATCTAATTTTTGGAGATGTGATAGAGAAGAAGAGGATCTCTAGATCCAGTTTGAGTGGATACCGATAGAGGCCAGGCACTTGCGTGGCTAGATCCAGAACCTTCCGCTGCTTACAGGATCATCAACGGGTAATAGGATTACCCTACATCAAGGATAAATTAAATTGATTTAATTTATCTATATTTTATTTTAATTATTAAAATAAAATAAAATTAGATCTAAAATATTCTAGATCTGATTTAGATCAAAAGAAAATTTTTTTTGAAATATATCTCTTGATCCTGATCAGATCTGAACGAACCTGGATCCGAAAAAATCAGGATTTTCTTCAACTGGTATCAGAGCCAAGGTTCTAAAAGTGTTTAGATCTAATTTTAAATTTATTTTAATTAAAAAATAAGTGATTTTAGATATCACATGAGATGTGATCAGATCTAAAATCAGAAAAAATTAAAATTAAATGATTTGGATCTAAGATTAGAAAATATGCATGACTAGTTCTAAAATAGAATAGTTCTATAGAATAGTCTTGCATGTTTTTAATTTAATTTGATTAAATCATATTTTAGATCTATTTATTTATTATTTTTTGATATTATAATTATTATAATAATATCTAAAAAATAGTAAATAAAAATTATTTAATTTTAACATCATATGAGATATGATTGATGCATGTCTAGACTAGTTGTAGAATAGTTCTACATAGTTGTCTAGATTAGAAGTTTATTTTGATTAAGATCAATTTAAATCTAATTTTTTAGATTATTATGAGATAATTTAGATCTGAAAATATGCATGATTTGATACATGAGATGTATGCAAAATATGCCATGATTAGATCTAATTTGTATATGAGATATATGATATAGATCTAAAACTATTTTGTAGTATTGCATGTTCCTGATTAAGGCGTTCCTCTTGGCCGTCCGGTCATAAGAATGAAGAAAGGAATTTAAAGGCCCTCTCCTTCCCATTCGATGGGGTGTTCTTATGATGTGTAGGGGTGCTGCACGTTCGTCCTTAATCAGAAACCCAAAACTTACTTTCTGCAAAACCCTAGATCCTGAAACCCTAGGATTTATTGTGCATATATTTTATTTATGAACCCTACTTAATTAAGAATTAAGATTATGGAATATTAATTAGGTCTAAAATTGAGAATTTCAGATCTAAGACATATTCATAATACTGGGTTCGGGCTTGGGTAGCTCAATTAGGTCTAAGCGGTTGATCAAACCGAATCAAGAGTTGGTTAGATGGGATCAACAATGCTTAAATTGACCAGCCTAATAGGATTAAGTCTGGGTCAAGATCGAGTCACGATCAAGCAAGACCTAATTAGGCTCAGAGGTTAGAGTCTGGATTGTAGGCTAACCCAATTGGTTCTGACTCAACAATTTGGTGTCTAAGGTAAGTTTGGCACATACGACCGACTGATTTTTAATTGGAAGCTACTCGACCTGAATGCATTCTTGTACGAGTTAATGGCATATCCCTTCCACCGGTCTCACTTACCTGGCCATATCTGTTGACTCAGTTCTGATCTGAGGTGGTCAATAATCCGAGCTAACCCATGCCACTAGGTTAGTCATAATTGTTATGACTATGACAAGTCTAGTTTAATGAGACCTGAATCAATTCTTCCTAAGAAAAGATTAAGTCTGAGGTCTTCCACCATTGTAGATGTGCGGGCCCTTCCCGGGGTTGATTGTTCTCGGCTGGATACAGTGGCTCAGTTGCACCGGAAAAGATGCAACCATGTTCTATTAGGCATTGGATGCTATGGGCTGGAGGATGAGTTGGGCTCAATATTTTGGATACGGTGAGAGACTCAATTAGGAATCCAGTCTGTATAAATGGTGGGTCTGACTTAACTAAGGAGTGGATCAATATTCTGGATATGGTGAGATTCATGAATTAGAGATCAAGTTTGGGTGCACCATGATTAGAGAATCATTGAACAAGAGTTGTTCACTCATTGGCTAACCCATCACCAATAACTGTTAGGTGAGGTGATGAGTCAGTTGGTGAGACCGCACCACCCACTAGAAATCATTTATCGTGGAGATTTTCGCATCTCTATAGAGGGAGTGTAGGGATCCAAAAAAATAGTGAAAACTAATTTATTTAAAAATAAAATTTTTAAATAAATTTGTCAAATTATAATTATAGTATCTAACTAGAATCTTTGACTCTCTACAGAAAAATGTCTGCGTCCAACTCATTAGCTGAAGAAAAATCCTGATTTTTTGGACCAGATTCGTTTAGATCTGATCGGATCAAGAGATATATTTTAAAAAATTTTTTCTTTAATCCAGATCAGATCTAGAATATTTCAGATCTAATTTTTATTATTCTAATAATAATAAAAAAATATAGATAAATTAAATCATGCTTAATTTACCTTGATGTAGGGTAATCTTATTATCCGTTGATGATCCTATATACAGCGAAAGGTTCTGGATCTAGCCACGCAAGTGCCTGGCCTCTACCGATATCCACTCGGATTGGATCTGGAGATCCTCTTCTTCTCTATCATGTCTCCAAAAATCAGATCTGGATCTGATTTGAAGGATCTTCAAAATACCTTTTGAAGATCAGCAATTGTCCTTTGCAGCAGCGTAGCCTTCTAGCTTTCTGTCGCCTTTCTCTCATCTGGATTGCACCAACTTGGACCCCAAACCACTTTGGGTGTGGAGAGGAGAGGGAGAAGATAGGCTTGGCATGGAGGAGGAGGAGAGAACCAGCCTTGGGGCATGGAGAATTCTCAGATTTCAGATTACTACTTGAGTTGGGCACTGGGTCTTATTTATAGACTATGCGTGATCCAACTCCTCTTCTTCCCAACCAATCACAATCCTTTGTGAAATCAGATTTAAATCTGATTGGTGGAAATAGAGTCCCTTGGATTCCTCCTTAAATGGCACCTAAGATCAATCAAACTTGGTTCTTAGGAGAAGTCCAATCGGAATCTAAAAAGGAGATGGAGTCCTTGTCCAACAAGGACTCCTGGGCGCCTCCAGCTTGGGCACACGCCAAGGGTGGCGTGCGCCCTCCTCCTTGCCAGGTTCTGGTAGGGGGACAAGCCCCCACCAGCTCTCCAATAGGTGCATGACACATGGACAAAAGTCAAAGTATGTAATGGTCAACATTTGACCAGTCAAAGGTCAACTTTTGACCAAAGTCAAAGGACAAGAAATGGCAGGTGACCAAAAATGGCAGGTAATTGTCTTACAAAATAAGACAACCCTTTTCTGACTTGGACAACCTCCAGTCAGACCATAGTGAAGGCCTCTGATTGAGCACAAACTCCTTTGGCTCAGTCAGGACAACTTATTTATGATAGTAAAAGAAGAACGTTAGGTTCAATCGAGTGCTAGCACGATTTTCTTGAACCTAATTGAATCTCATTCAGATCAATTGAACTGGATCAGTTCAATTGATGATCACCAGATTCAAACCCTTGTTTGTGTGACCCAGTTAGGTTCAGTTCTGTATGGTAATGGGATATGTCATGATCTCTATCATCGACATCATCGAAACTCCTTTCGATGGATCAGAACTCTTCTGATTCGAACAGCTAGAATGATCGATCATCTAAATCATTCTAATTGCTCCCAAAATCCACCAGTGACACCTAGCAGTATATGGTGGCAACCCATCAGAGCTGAATGCGAACCTCTTGGTGCAGCTACCTGTGTGATTAAGTTCTTCTATCTTGAGCCCCGATCAGATTAGGGTTAAGGTGAACTCGTCAAACCCTAGTTTCTGTCATATGATGTAATCATTCGATTCAAGTCCGATGTGAAAATCTAAATAGAAACTCTTTCTATTATTTCACTCTGCCATGGCCATGGGCTTCTGGACTTGATTCTCATGATCATCATAGGGCTGCTCCTCTACCACCGAGGTAGATAGATTCCATCTTGATGCAATCCAGTTCCTACAATGAACATGCTATAGCCAACATACACCTCAGGATTTCCATATGGCTAGGAGACCGAGTAATGGTGTAGTCAAACTATAACACCCTCAAGGTGAACTACCGATGCACCTCAGGTCAAAGAACCAGACACACTACTGCAGCATCGAGTCAGTCATTGACGAGAAGGTAGACTTCCCTAATGACTACTCGAGGTGGTCACGCTCAGTGCCCTCATTCTCTAACGAGTACCTGTACTCTCGCTCCGGTGTCTCCACACCGTAGACTCAAGACTTCATCTACTAAAGAGAAGCGATTGTACACCAACCTTCCGGATCAATCACCATCCTCGTGATGATCCTATGGTCGGGAGCATTTTATGAGTTAATAATGATTATTCATGTCTTAAATTTTCAACTCTTGAAAATATGAATTATCATTACCATTAACTCAAAGGATGTATCACAGACACTAAATACACATATGTGATAGAAAATAACCCATTTTATTGATATTAGTCAAAATTATAATTTTGCCCCTAGAAGTGTATTACAAGTGTCAGCCAATTCTGGCTTCTAGGGCACATATATCTAACAATCTCCCACTTGTCCTAAAGCCAATTGGCTACAAGTCTAAGTCCCATCTTCTCAAGGTGGGCTTCGATCTTCTGCTGGCCCAACGGCTTTGTAAGTGGGTCTGCCACATTATCTATGGAGTGACTCTCTTGACCTCGACGTAACCCTTCTCGAGGTAATCACGGATGAGGTGGTATCGCCGCTCAATGTGCTTGGATTTCTGGTGAGACCTCGGCTCCTTAGCAAGGGCTATGGTGCCATTGTTGTCGCAGTATAGAGGAATGGCATCTGATGGCATTACTCCAATTTCTGCAGCAAACTTCTTGTACCAGAATGCTTCCTTCGCAGCCTCTGATGCAGCGATATATTCTGCTTCCATGGTGGAATCTGCTATCACAGTTTGCTTGAAACTCTTTCAGCTGACAGCACCACCATTGCACACAAACAGACTCCCAGATGTCGACTTTCGATCATCTATATCGGACATGAAATCCGAGTCTGTGTATCCCTGGACTTGGAGTTCTCCGTTACCAAAGACCAACATCATATCCTTAGTTCTTCTCAAGTACTTAAGGATACATTTCACAGAAGTCCAGTGTTCTTCACCTGGATTTGACTGATATCTGCTTGTGACACTCACAGCATGGGCTATATCAGGTCGTGTACATAGCATGGCATACATGAGGCTCCCTATTGTAGAAGCATAAGGGATCTTGCTCATGCATTCTATTTCCTCAGGTGTGCTAGGGCACATCTTCTTGGAAAGATGAATACCATGTCTGAAGGGTATTAATCCCCTCTTAGAGTTTTCCATACTAAACCTCTTTAGTACTTTCTCTATGTACATCTTCTGTGAAAGTCCTAGCATCCTATTCGGTCTATCCCTATAGACCTTAATTCCTAGAATAAAGGATGCTTCACCTAGGTCTTTCATGGAGAATTTCTTGGACAACCATAATTTGACTGATGTCAACATGGAATATCATTTCCCAATAAGAGGATGTCATCCACGTACAATACGAGGAAGACAACAGCGCTCCCACTGACCTTTTGAAACACATGGTTCCTCTTCATTTTTGATGAAACCAAACATTTTGATCACATCATTGAAATGAGTGTTCCAGCTCCGAGATGCTTGCTTAAGTCCATATATGGACCTTTGCAGCTTGCAAACCTTGTGATCAGTATCACTGGATGTGAAACCTAGCGGCTGTTCCATATAGATATCTTCCTCAAGATATCCATTTAAGAATGCCGTTTTCACGTCCATTTGCCATATTTCATAATCGAAATAGGCTGCAACGGCAAGCAATGTGCGGATGGATTTTAGCATAGCCACTGGGGAAAAGGTATCCTG